>JAQJVK010000032.1:0-427500 GCA_035578135.1 Flexamia atlantica
ATATCTAAGGAACATTTAACTTTGATTTACTGCTCACTGTCTCTGAAAAATTCAAAATGGCACCTAAAGTATCTGATTTCAAGACGGCTCTCTATACTCGCCTTACAGCGTCAACTAAAGCGCGCTTCAATAAAATAAAAACTCAAGTTGAAGAATATGCTAGGGCCTACTCAAAGCGAGAATCTTACGCCTGCTGAATTAAAGAGCTTAAACACCTTCTCTAATGAAATAAAGAAAAAGGAAGCGGATTTTGACGCTAACTTGCAACGCGCCTTAAATCTAACTGACGAAGAGGCCATTAAAGACGAAGTCTTAGCGGAAGATCAGGACTCTATTAATGATCTTTACGCCCATATCTTGGGTATAATCGAAACGCTACTTCCAGTCGAAGAACCCAAAACCCACTCGGCTTCGAGTGACGTCAGCATGACGCCACCGGGCCCTAGTGTCTCTCAGGTCCGTCTGCCAAAATTAGATTTGCAGAAATTCTCGGGCGATCTTTTGACTTGGACTTCTTTTATCAATCTATTTGATACAACCATTCACCGCAATGCCAGTCTAAGTGCGGTAATGAAGTTTCAATATTTATTGAGCGTTTTGAGCGGCGAACCCTTAGACCTAATTAAAGGTCTCAACCTAACCTTGGCCAATTACCTAATAGCATATGACCTCTTACGAGAACGCTACCATAACACCCGGAGGTTTCAAACTCTCCATTTAAATCAGTTACCGGACCTGCCTCAAATAAGCTCGTCCTCAATAAAGGGCCTAAGACTCTTTGTCAACCAGTACACTGAACACTCTCAAGCATTGAAACCTTTGGGTTGCGATGTAGGCGAAAATAATTCGCTCCTCTCCGATCTCATTCTCTAACGTATGGACTCTGACTTACGAAAGAAGTTGGAATTTTCTCGTTCAACCTCATCGGACGGCCCATCTGAGCACTCGCTGCCGGAAGTTAAAGAAATAATCAAATTTTTGAATACTGAGTGTAGCCAAACTGAGGACGCTAACATTCATAGCGTTCCACAATCTAAGGCTCCTGCCTATGTTCACCCTCACGCCCGCAACAAGGTGTCTGCACCAAAAAGGTGCATTTTCGCTCAAGTGACGTTTCTTTGGTCACAACTCGCTCTAACCCCGCTCAAACGAAGTTTATGCCTCCTCCATGCTTCGTCTGTAATCAGACTGGACATAAAGTCTAATCATGCACTGTCTTTCGTGACAAAACTCCTCGTGAGCGACGTCAGCTGGTCAAGAGACATAAGCGATGTGTCTCATGCTTAGGCTCTCATGATCTCGAAGAGTGCCAATCTAAAGCCACGTGTCTCACGGGTCACCAAAAACACCACTCATTGTTGCACTTTCAATCTGTCTCGGACAACGCTGCTAATCAGCCCGTCCATGGTAACACAACTTCTGACGCCCCTGACGCAAGTCACCTCTCTAGTGATGACCATAACAATTCTCAGGTGACTCACGTTTCTCAAGACTCACCGCCCTCTATGCCAGTATGTTATACTGTGCTGTTGGGTACCCTCTTGATGCAACTCAAAACTCCTGAAGGCAAGTCCCATGTAGTGAGGGCTCTGCTTGACTCAGGGAGTATGACGGATTTAATTTCCGAACACGCAGTTCAGCTCTTGGGGGTGCGCCTCCTCTGGCCTCAGCCTAAGCATGGCGAAACCAAAAGGTTAGACTCACCTCAAAATCAGTACTCTATCTGGTCTCATAATTGCTCCTCACCAGCCAATGTTAATCTTAGATAATTGACTGTGGATTTACCCAGAGTACCTCTTGCTCCAGAAGTCTACAATAAGACTCAACGCTACATTCTCGCTGACCCCACATTCCACTTACCTGGACGCATTGACGTCATCCTTGCTGGAAGTTTATCTCCAAAAATACTTACTAATGAACAGTTTTCTCTGGGGCAGCATATGCCACATGTAATTGGCACGCATTTCGGGTTTGTTGTACTGGGTACTGCTCCCAGCGCACTCTCTACATCCACTCTCCACTCTATGAGCCTCAATGTCTCTCTGCTCTCAGCAACCAACGCAGATCTACACTCATCACTTCAACGGTTTTGGCTTCAAGAGGAAGTTCCTGTGCCCTCGAAGAAGTCTGAAGAAGAAAAACAATGTGATGCTCATTTTGCCACTTCCCACTCTCGAGATGAGACCGGTCGCTACACGGTCGACTTCCGTTCAAGGAGAATCACTCTGCCCTAGGATCGTCTCAGCCTATTGCTGAACGTCGATTGCATTCTCTTGAGCGAAAATTCAACGCTCAACCTCACTTCTCTCAGCTCTACCACGATTTCATCAGCGAGTACCGCTCACTCGATCACATGGCTAAAGTTCAAAATCTTGATTTGACTAAGCCTCACTATTTCCTTCCCCACCCTGGGCTGCTAAAGGAAAGTAATTCCACCACAAAACTCCGCACTGTGTTTGATGCGAGCTGTAAAACGAGTACCGGTGTTTCTCTCAACGATGTCTTATTGACTGGGTGCAAACTCCAAACAAATATTTGTGACATACTACTTCACTTCAGGAGTCACAATATTGTTTTTAGCTGTGACATCCGTCAAATGTATCGTTAAATCCGAGTACATCCAAATGACCCGGAATTTCAACTTATATTGTGGCGTGTCAGTCCTGAAGAGACTCTCTCAACATATCAACTGAACACTGTGACTTACGGCATGAATACGTCTCCCTTCCTGGACTCTGAACCAACATGCTGACGGGAACTTCCCTTCCGCTGCGCACGTGCTGAGGACCCAGACCTACGTGGACGACATCATCTCCGATGCGGACACCGAGGAAGCGGCCTTAGAACTACAGGAACAGCTCATCCGTCTACTGCGCCGTGGAGGTTTCGAACTCCGGAATTTGGTTTTCCAATACTACTCGCCTACTCCAAGCTCTGCCGGAAGGACATCGTGAGTCTCCAGTATTTCTGCAAGAATCTCAATCTCCGCAGTTCTCTATTCTTGGTCTACATTGGTCACCTACCACAGATTGTTTTACATACTCCCTCAACATACCGCCTGACGATCGGCCTACCAAACGTTCCGTCTTAAGCTTAATAGGCAAGATATATGACCCTAGTGGGTTTCTCTCTCCTTGCATAATGCAAGCAAAATGCTTTATGCAACTCCTCTGGACAACAGGTCTCTCTTGGGATGAACCCTTGCCACCCGAACTCGCCAACAAATGGCACTCATTTGTCATTGATGTGCAGCATATAGAGCATGTGTCAATTCCTCGTGCGTTTCTGCTCTCACTCACTTGCACCGTGGAACCCCACGGATTCTCTGATGCGTCAGAAAGTGAATATAGCGCAGTGCTGTATTTCCGTTGCGAGCTATCGACAAGTGACGTCATCATTCGTCCCATAATGGCGAAAACTCGTGTCGCTCCTCTGAAACGAGTGACACTTCCTCGTCTCGAGCTTTGTAGAGCGCATCTGCTCGCTAAGCTAACAACTCATTGCCAGTCAGTATTTAATTAGACAATCACCCCTCAAACCACCTTTCTATGGTTTGATTCAACAGTAGTCCTCACACGGCTACGAACTCCGCCTTATAGGCTTAAGACATGTGTCTCAAACAGAGTTTCCCAGATACAAGGACTTGTATCACCTGACTCATTGCGTCATATTGCAGGAAATGACAACCCTGCTGACTGCGCATCACGGGGTATTTCCGCCTCTCAGCTTAAGAACCACCCTCTCTGGTGGACTGGACCACGATGGCTCAGCCTCCCTCAACAGGACTGGCCCTCTATGAAGTTCGTCCCTATAGACCTCTCATCGACCGATGAGCTCAACAAGACTCCGCTAGTCGTCCTAGCTGCCGCCCCGCAAAAAGATTGGGACATTCCGACAAAGTTCTCGTCATGGGACAAACTGCAGCGCACTTTCGCTCTAGTTCTGCGTTTCGTACACAACTGTCGCAACGCTAATCGTCTCAAGGGACATCTCTCTACATCTGAAATCGTCACAGCAAGGCTCAAGATCTTCGGTCTCGCCCAGAAATCTGCATTTGCAGACGACATCTCATCACTACGCTCAGAGCGTCCCTGCTCAACAAGATTCTAACGCCTGAAGCCGTTTCTGGACACAAGGCATTCTGCGTGTTGGTGGGCGTCTCAGCCGTTCTTCTCTGCCACATGACATCCGTCATCCTGTGCTTCTACCCAAGAAACACCATGTTGCCAACCTCATTGTGGATCATTATCACCGCTTAAATCTCCATGCTAGACCACAGCTTACTCAATCTCTGTTATCACAATCCGTATGGATTCTCTACGCGCGGAGCGTCATACGCTCACGCATTTTCCAGTGTCGGACGTGTTTTAGAAACAAACCACGTAATCAGGCTCCATTAATGAGTGACCTTCCTCCGTCACGGGTGACTCCCACACGACCATTTTTGTCCACTGGAACAGACTTGTAATGAGCCTTATTTGCACAGGGATAAGAATTGATTAGGCCTAGCCATGGCACCAGTTGGCTTAGGCATACCTTGCCTAGATTTAATCTAGCCTATGTCCCATGCTGTGAAAAGAGTGTTAACGATCTGAATAAACACTGCTATTTCCCTTGCCTAAACCCCTTAAGTGATCTAGTTACTCACGTAACAGCAGTAGATGTTTCTAACCTATCTATTGACGTTAGAAGGCCGACCCTATTCAAACCCATAACCGCCGACTACGATCGCCGATTTTAACTTGCAACCTAAAGTGTTTAGACGATTCCCTGCGACTAGGAAGTACTGTGGACACTTAGTTGGTCACGGAATTAGATCACTACTACAGAAAACGTAGTATTTACGAACGGAACTACGGTTGTTATTGTTGTAAACAATATAACCTCAAAAGACGTTGTCACGACTCTGTGAGTTGAGCAGACGATAACAGGTGATAGAGCGTGCGCTGATTCTTCTTC
The DNA here is from genome assembly GCA_035578135.1 of Flexamia atlantica. NCBI lineage: Eukaryota > Metazoa > Arthropoda > Insecta > Hemiptera > Cicadellidae > Flexamia > Flexamia atlantica. The sequence goes on from JAQJVK010000032.1 coordinate 4,960, forward strand.
TGCTCGCCGAACGCGCCAAGCTGTTTTTCTGACAAACGAAAAACAGTGGCCCCAGATGTAGCTTTTTTTGAGCTCTTAACCAGCCGTTTTATCAACTGGAAAAAAGGCTGGTGACTCATCACCGGAAGGGGTGAGCACATGGTGTGCTGATAACCCCTAGATCGACACTTGTCGGTGCTCTTCTCAAGTGACCGGTTCGAAATTCGAGTTCTATTTTTGTGCGAATTCTTCCCCGGGACACTCACGCTAAGTGCAGTCTCGACGTCTTCCAATACATTTTGTATTAAGGTACGTCAGCGTCATTTCTGGATTTAAGTTAATAATTCGATCTGTAAACTCTTCTTAAAGTTGATCGTGTCGCGGAATAGGGTCCGAGACCTATCCTGCTCGTCTCTTAGATGTAACCAAGACTAGTTAAATTAATTATCTTGGTGCCGATTATGATTTAATTTTCCTTTTGGGATATTTTCCAAATTCTGAGTAACCAAGTTAGAGTAATTGGTAATTTTCATAATTAGTTTAAGTCCTAGATTTTCCAGCTGTCCAAACCTGCAGGACCTGCCTGGCTTAGTCCTAACCAAACCTGCTGTGCTACGGGAGTGTAAGGTTTGTCCTGCTCCTGTAATTATTGGCCACTAGTGAAATAGTTAAATGTTGTTTCTTGACTAGGGTAAACATTACTATGGGTAACTAGTGTTAACTCTGAATATCTCACAGAGCTAGCGAAAACAGCAGAGGGCATTTTACTTAGCAGGTGTTTCAAAATTTTGTCTGTCCTTAGTTGAATGTCATCTAGGTTGAATATAACTGAGCTCTCATATTGGAATATCTGATAACTACTGTGATCTCGATCCTCGACCCCTGGAATTATCCCAGCGACCGAGCTGAGCGATTCCTAGGCCTCTGACAACCCGTGACGTGATTTCCTACGGTTCGGACTACTTCAGTATTCGATCATCTTTTCTCCCTCTAGGAAATATCCGTCACAGACTTCTGTGGGCCTTTCAACGCAAAGACGTTAAATCTCCGTGCCATTTGACACACAAATGTGTATATTTGTGTATTTGTTTGTATGGTCAAAAAGGCTGTGGTGACAGACTTAACCACCGACGCTTTTATAGCGGCACTCACTCGCTTCGTATCTCGACGAGGTCTATGTGTCAAATTGTTCTCCGATTGTGGTACAAACTTTGTCGGCGCTGACAATGCCCTTCTAAAGGCCATACCGATTCGCAAAGGAAACTGCTTCACTTCGCTACCCCAAGGGGGATTGAGTTCACGTTTAATCCTCCTGCTGCTCCCCACCAGGGTGGATTGTGGGAGAGCGCTGTGACAAGCGCTAAACATCACTTGCGCCGTGTCATGGGAGATACCGTTCTGACACTGCCAGAATTTATGACACTCGTCACTCAGATAGAGGCCATGCTCAACTCGCGGCCTCTCATTCCTCTTCCAGCGAACCTGCTGATTTCTCCGCCCTCACTCCAGGACACCTTTTGATTGGTGCACCCCTAGCGTCGATCCCAGAACCCGACCTCCTGGAAGTACCGGATAACCGCCTACGACATTGGCAGTTGGTCCAAGCTTTCCACCTACGCATTTGGAAACGATGGCAGCTGGAATCAAACCTGCCTGCACACGCTCCAGCAACGTTACAAGTGGACCCAACCATGGGAGAATATTAAAGTTGGTGACCTCGTGCTAGTACACCGGAACTCTCCGCCCCTTTCGTGGCCTCTGGCTCGTGTTACCGCCGTACACCCAGGGACTGGTGGTGTTGTGCGCGTGGTAGGTAGACTTACGCACTCCAAATGGACATCTTACCAGACCAGTGGTAAAGATATGGACAGATGTGGTGTTCCTCCTTCCCAGAGAATAAAACTCTTTTCTTCTTCCGTGCCTCAATCTCTAAAACCTGTGTGGTGTGATTATCTATTGTGTTTGGTTTTTCTGTTGAAGCCTACAATGCTTCAAGGGGGCCGGAATATCCAGTACTTATAATTTTAAGGGTTTAAGTAAGGGTTTCTAATATAATTTAATGTGTGATCAATTCAATATTAAATCGAAGTATTATTCCAAGAGCGCATATTATGCCCAAAACGCTTATATCGTTATTTTGAAGTTTTACTGTGCGACAGAGAGAGATATATCTGTCATTCCTTTCAAAAATCATGCGATATGACGTATCCCGTTGCCGTGACAACGAGGGCTTTCCTTGATTTTGATTGGACCTAGATTTGTCCTGGCGATCATAATTCCCGGCGTCGGTCTATTCTAGCGCCGGTCTCTCTCGTACTCGCATATCGACTCTTGTCTCAATTTAATAACTCTTAACGTCTCTCAAATCTCTCTAATAGACACATTTAAATAATTTGTTTATATCTAGTCTCAATAATCAACCAGTTTTCTTTTGTTCCCTCTAAATTCAGTGTTTAATGTTAAAATCTCAGTAAATTCAGTGCTCTTAGAACTTCAATTGTGCGCGCTTCCGCGGCAGACGAACATTCGTTTGGCGTTCTTCCGCGATCGTGGCAAGATAGCCTACAAGATAAAGTGTGAAAAAGAACTGTTGTGCGTCTTCCATCTTCTTTCCACGTTCCAGGACAGCAACGGCGGCGGCCTTCTTCCCGTCACAAGGACCCTTCTACTCTGGCTTGAAGACCACTGAAAATTGGACAAAGGAACTCACAGTTTTTATTTTACATTTGTGTGATATTTTCTCAGTGAAATTTAATCTCAGTTTTACAACTAATAATCCACTTTATCTATAAACATTAAATTTTTTGAGCATTTAAAGTACCTGGTCCTTCGAACAATTAATTAACTAATAATATAATTTCTCTCAATCTTTTCCCCGCTTCATGTGCTATAGAGTAAATAAGAATAGTTATAAATATGTTGTATAGGAAAGAAATTACGATCTGTGTTATAGCACAGAATCTTATTTTACCGAATGGGGAGGATATGCGTGCTGTGGAATGAAACAAAATTCCCAAGGGTTGAACGTCTCCCCCGGGCGCCCATAGTTATAGGGCACTGGCTTGCTATAAACATGCCACAGTGTCCTAAACCCTTCACACCTATTACTTTCCATAATATAGCAGCCGAGTTCGGGAACACCCTTCATTCATCCCTTATGTGTTCGGCCTTGTGTAAAACTATCTTGAAGAGAAGGCTGAACGGTCCAAGGCGTATAAGTCGGAGAAATCTTTGGATTTCTTTCCTCACAGTTGGTAACAGTTGATAACTCCCTAAACAACATATTATTTTAAGAAAAAATGTAGTCTTATAGTGATAAATGCTGAAATTATTCAATATGTTAAAAAATTACGTAGTTAGCATAAATTTCCATAAATTATTTATTTATTTATTTATTTATTTGATAATGCTATAAAACAGCCGAGGCCAATTACATTACAGCATTAAGAATAAGTTCATATTAAAAAATTGGAATAACAAAATGTTCATTGTGTTTTGACCATCTTTTTCTTCACCATCTTGAAATCACTTAGTGACAACAAACTTAACAATAGTTAATTTTCATCTTCAAATATACATAAATATCCAAGATAACAATGACATGTAAGAAATAGTAACAAATTTTCACTTAAAATACTCATACATATTCATGCAATAAATAAATAAATTACTAACGACAAAAATCTACTGCTCAACATATGATTTCCTAATCTCCTTCTTTAAGCTTGTTACGTAATTTTTTAAACTTAAATTAAATATATCAAAAGGATAATATTCATTACATAGTCTGCACATAATATTAAGAGGAGAATTGTAAGCGAGATTAGTGCGAGAGAAGCGAGGGAAAATACAAGAGTGCTACGAGAGTTGGGTCGTGGAATGTTAAAGTCCAGTTGTCCTAGCAAGTTACTGTCGTCCAGGGCTCCGCTCACCAGATTATGGAGATAAGATAAGGCGCTCAACTTCCTCCTGTCACTAAGGCTAGTCAGTTCAAACATATTCAAAAGCTGTCTGTACGGAATATTGAATGTGTAGTAGCCAAATATTTTAAAGAAAAGGAATCTTAAAAATCTTTTTTGAATAGCCTCGATGATGTCATTGAGGTAGAGCTGATGCGGATACCATACAATAGACGCATATTCTAACCGAGGTCGTACTAGTGAACAAAAAAGCAATTTAATTGAATTTATATTTTTCAAAAAACTAGATGATCTGTAAATAAAACCTACGATTGAATAAGCTGCCTTACAAGTAGCTATCACGTGATCAGAAAAGAGTAATTTGGAATCAAATATAACACCAAGATCCTTAAAAGTCGACGTTCTAACAAGTAATTTACCTCCCATGTTGTAATCAAAATGGAGGACTCTCTGTCCTGTTTTTCGCGTGTATGTCATAACAGCACATTTCTTGACATTAAATACTACATTTTTTTGCTCCAAGCAACTAATTCCTCAATATCAGCCTGTAGCTGATGACAGTCCGAAATACTCTCAATACTTTCATAAATTTTTAAATCGTCAGCATACATTAATAACTGACTATTTTTGATACATCTGGTTATGTCATTGATAAAAATTATGAACATCAAAGGGCCCAAATTTGAGCCTTGGGGCACCCCGGAATCCACACAGAAATGTTTTGAACAAGAACCATTGTATGATACTAATTGCTTCCTTTTGTATAAATAGGTTGAAAAAAGTTTCAGGGTATTCACAGATAAACCATAGTAATGCAGCTTAGACAATAATACTAAATAATTAACCTTTTCAATCATTTAGTATTATGATTGAAAAGCCTTTTCAAAATCTGTATAAATGCAGTTAACTTGAATATTTTGATCTACTAAATTTATTGTATACTGGAAAAATTAATTAAGTTCGAATGAATTGATCGGCCAGGAAAAAACCCATGTTGATTTTTAGTGATGAAATTTGATACATGCGCAAGCAGTCAGTTATATAGTAAACACTCAAAAATCTTAGCAGGGGAAGACTAAATTGCAACTGGTCTTTGATTACGTATATCTCCCGACACTCCCTTTTTTGGGATCGGGACAACCTTAGCAAGTTTCCAAAAATCTGGGAAGGTATTGTTCTGAAAAGGCGTGTGTCTCTTTTGCTCCACGGTTAAGGGTCATTTTGGAAACATCGCTTTTGCTCTACGGGTCAACAAGTAGATTTAAGAGCCGCCCAAAACATCGCTTTTGCTCCACGAGAAAGGGGTCTGCGCTACCTCTCCCCCCAAATTCTCTCTTTCGCTCACCTCCAAGCTCCAAGTTCTTTCTTGAATACTGCCATCAAAATGTAATATGCAACTTTTATTAGAATTAATGTAGATTTATTCAAACTTGTCGTTTTGCAGATTTTTTTAAAAGTAAACCATGTAGGGTAGCTTTAAAATGTGACCTTGAACCTTCAATTAATTTACCTAAACTTTAGGTACCAACATTGATCCCAAAACAGCTTTATTAATAGAAAACAGAGTAACAGCAGATCGAGAAGGTGGACTGGGTACTATACTAAAAGGAAAACTTAACTATACTAAACTTGAATTTAGTGAAATTAGTTATTTAAATAGTGATTGATGCCCGCCGAAAATATACTCTTACGGCTCAAACGTAGTTTTCTGCTCCCATTCTCATGCCTAAAATGTTTATCTTGTGTCAAAAGGCTTCTCTGTTTCTAATAGTGCATTGTTGTAAAACATAAATGTAATGTGGGTAAGTATTAAGTGACACATTTTATTATTAAGTTATTTATTTTACACAATATCGTATACTTGCGCTTACAATTGAAGTAGTTTAACATTCTTTACCAAATTTGAGTACTTTTTTAGTGTTGATTTGACCAGCAGATTAAAATTTTCATCTCTTAGTTAGACAAAAAAAGTAAAGTTGTATTATTACGTTTAAATTACAGTTTTCAAGTAAGAACCTGGAGGTGGGTGTTTCGAATGTGAGGGGAGCAGGTCCATCTCTCGTGGAGCAAAAGCGATGTTTCGGGCGGTCCTGAAATCGACCTGCTGACCCGTGGAGCAAAAGTGATGTTTCCAAAATGACCCTTAACCGTGGAGCAAAAGCGGTGCAGCCCTGTAAAGAAAGATTAAATAAATAATGCAACGGCTTTACAAACAGATCAGCACAACCCTTCAAAATATAAGGTGGTATGTTGTCAGGGCCGAATGATCTTTTCGGCTTTAATTTTTTCAAGGCACTGAGGACCTCAAATTTACTGACATCGGAAATAAACAGAGTATGAGCGTACTCCATAACCGGTGAACGAAGCGCCTGGCCCACAAGGTCGTCAAGGTCAAGGTTATTGGGTTCGTACACCGATTGAAAATAATCCGCCAGCGCCTCCGCTATCTTATCATTCCCCACAAACTTCTTATCTTCCAAATGCATTATATTCGGGCCTTTATCACCTGCCCGTAATTTTTTAATTATTCCCCAACACGATTTTACATTATGAGACAAATTTGTTTCTATGTCATTGATGTAAGAATTAAAATCAGTTTTAATTTTAAGTTTTATTGCTGTTCTTAGTTGTTTAAATCGATCTTGAAGTTGCGGGGAATGAAATCTCTTAAAACGCCTGCGAACTTTTTCTTTAGATTTTAACATTTTTTTAAGTCATAAGAAAACCAGCAAGGATATTTGTGGTGAACGCTTTTGCGCATTGGAACGTGCAAATTAAAGATGTTATGAATCTTGTCATAAAATATTTGAGAAGCCCTGTTCAAATCACCTGTTTCCAGAAGATCAGTCCAGTCACAGTTACCAATATCGCGGTACAAATTTATAAAGTCTGTTTTTGCAAAGTTGTAAGCAAGTCGCTCGCTCTCTGTATCCCCCCGCCCGCCATCCTGCACAATTATCACCTCCATTAACAACAGGAGGTGCTCCATTAACAGGGGCTCAATTATTATTATTAATGCAGGGTGATAACTATCAAACCCTAAAATAGGACTTAATTCTTCGGTAACATGCAAATGATTTAAATCACTTAAAACTAAGTCAAGGGTCTTCCCAGAAACATTTAACACATTGCTTTTTAACAGAAAATCACGTAACCTGCAAAAAAATAATTGTTTACAAATTTTATTTCCTTTCGCTAAATCGTACTCTGAACCAAAAACATGCAAGTTGAAATCCCCTATCACTAATATGCGCTCCTGTTTGATCAAATAAGTATCCAATTTTTCAAAGAAAGATTTATAAACATTGAGATGTGAGTTTGGTGGAAAATACACTACAGCTAAGAGCACAGTAAAGTTGTTACCGATTTTTAAATGAACCCAAACAATATCCCCGTCTGTTTCCAATTCAACCGATCTTTGAACTTTAATACTATTATTTACCGCCAACAATACCCCTCCCCCTCTACTCATTCCAGTCCTTACTCCGTCTCTGTCACATCACAAAACATTGTAACAATCAGGAAACAGTTCTGCGCTTTTAATAGAACTATTTAACCAAGTTTCACTCAGAGCAATTATTGGATAATTACTTTCAAGCAATCCTAAACGAAAATCATTCAAGTCCTTAAACCTCTGACATTTTGATAATAAATTTCAATATTTCTGTTGCCTTTAATTTATTAACCTACTGTATAATAAATTATTATTATTAAAGCTCTCAATGATTAAAAATAATAAATTAACAAGATCATGCAACTAACAGGACTACTTTTGAGATAACATTTACAAAAAAAACATATATGTATATAAATATGACATGCAATCATACAAAAAATATAAAGATTCTCTAGAGCTAAACATACAGTGGAAAAGTTCATTTAAGATGTTGAAGGTCGGCCTTCTCGGTTATGTGGACAGCCCTCGCACCCTCCTCCCGTCGTAGGAACACCTTCCCGGCGCTGGTCACCCAAGCGTACTTGTAGCCCAACTCGCGCGTCTCCATCCATAGGGCCCTGGTTTCTCTGGTGAGTGACAGGTTTACATAAATCTTACTCTCGCTCTTGTAACCGAGCTGTGATGACGAGAAGCCGTTCTTCACCCGTGCTTTATTCCTCATTTCTTCCATATCCAGCCGCCAACAAAACTTCAGAATGATCGCACGTGGAGATGAAGGGTCGTTTGGATTCTGTGGTAGACGATGGACAGCGTCTATCATACAGTCTTCAAGTTGAAAATTTATCGCTCGAGCCACGTTCTTGACGACGTCAGTAATGTTTTCTCGACTAGACTGCGGAACTCCACGTATCTCTAAACAATCACTACGAGAGTATTGGTCAGAAGCAAACTGGGCTTTTTTGACGGACGATAGCTGCTTTTTAAGCATTTCATTATCCGTAGAAAGTCGATCTATGGTTTTCTCGCACTGCTCAACCTTAGCCTGACACTGTTCTTATTGAACTTTACAATCATTTAATTGTTCGCTACAAAAGTTTATTGACCTATTTACTACAGACTTAAAGTCCTTGATATCTCGCTTTATCTCCGCAATATCGACACTGAATTTTTTGTTGTCATTTTTAATATCAGCAACTTCGTTTAATAATAAATCGAGTTTTTGGTCGATGGTCAAGTCACTGGAGCTGTTGTTGCGTGTGGTCCTGGTCGTCGGTGGCGCCATATCGCGACGCGTGGCAGCACTATGAAGCTAATTAGCGACACGTGACCTTGAACTGGGCCCGGACTACTGATTATAACCTGTTAATTAGGTTAAATAACTCACTGATTAATAGTTAACGAATAATAATTTCTATGCATAACTTACGGAGAAAAGTTCACATATACTTATACCGACTAACGCACACAAATTCTCGCACTAGACGAACAATTAACCAGTGATTCACACTAAATTATCGGAGCCGAGACGACACGCGTTTAGTCAGCTGACATGTTATCCCCTCCACCTGTCCACCTAAATAATTTTAAGTTATTAGTTAAAATTATATTATTTAATAACTTTTTTATTTTCAAAGATACGACCTTGGACCTAATAATCATTATTGTTAGCATTATTTTTATCTTCAAAATGACGTTGTTACCGATTTTTATCTCATACCGCTAAGGAGATAGGCCGGGGACACACTCGGCGCCGGCGGTATTGTCCGCCACGGATTATTTGCCGTCGCCGTCATACCAACAGTCGCGTGAAGGAATATAGAGAAACGTACACATTGGACGGAAAAATAAAGGATCGTTTTTTACCCCTGATAGTAGCTCTGTAGCTGCCCGCTGCCACTACACTGACGTATATTTTTCCGCCTCCGCCGTAACAGTGGAAAATATATGACTAGCACGCGTACACACGCATCGGTTTATCTGCCGCTGTCCGCTTGACATTGCACAACATTTTTGACTGAGCTAGTGATCTAGTATTTGTTTCAAACAGCTTTCGAAATTATAGTCTCAACATTGAAGAGGCATGGCTGAAGCTCAAGAATTTGAGATAGACAATGAATTGTTAATTCATTTGGTTCAAGAAAGGTCCGGTCTGTGGGATAAGACACTAGATTTTGTCCTTAATCTGTTCGTGCAATTCGTCAAATGACGAAATCTACATACGGAAATAATTGAAAAATGTTTCCTCATCATTTTTTAAGAAGAAGAAGAAAAGTGCTTTATTATTACAGAATATAGGCTTTTTACATTATGTACATAAAAATCGGTAAACTTAACTCAATATCAAACTCCTAAATCACTGTCCCTTCAATGCTCATAGGCATACAGTTCATTAAGCACTGATAACAATGGTCAATTAAGACCGTCCTGTCGGTTCGCTATAGTTCTTTAAATAGTTTTGCTTGGATACCTACGGAAACAATGAGAAAAACACTGATACAATTTTTTTTTTTTTTTTGTATTGTCCTCCCTTCACATCCCAGGACGCTAGACCTAGCCCGGAACCGTTTTACACATTACTTCAGGCTAGGTCTAGTGGGTCACGGCATTATCACATAGCGAAAATGCCATTGGTGATTGGCGGGATTTGAACCCGGGCCTCCGAGATCGAAAGCCCGCACTCTAACCACTATGCCAGGCCGCTCCCCAGCCTAGCATACAATAGCACTTTTACAATTCATAAAACACAAAATAAACATTCTAAACAAAAAAAATATATAAAAATTAAAAATTGCAAAGTTATATAGGTTTATGTGGCCTTAGGTTTTTAACAAAATTGTTTTGATACATTCTCCTGCGATGGAAAGAGGAATGCATATTTAGTCTTCCAAGAGTTAAACACTAAAAATTAAATTCCTGAATTAGACTCCACCGGAATTTCCGAGCAAGTGACATAAATTTACCAAACGATCGACAATCTTTCCAATTTATTGACAATGTACTGTGTTTTCAGCTTTAAATATAGTTTGACTATTGTTTTTTGCTTCTGGGAGCTCCAAAATGAAAATTTATCATGGTCTCGGGCTTAGGTCTTGCCGTGAGACCTATGGTAATAATTACATCAATGAAATTCGCTAAAACACAAAGGCTAAGTATTTTTTCTAATGATGTAGATAGAATAAATTTTGTTTGAATTAGCAATTAGCTCTTTCAATAACAGCTGTTACAGGGAAGAAAGGTCTTATAAGTATCTCTAGTCAGTGACTTATTTTATGTTCTGCTCCTGACAGCTGGTTTGACATTCTACTTTTTCACAGCAGTTTAAATATAAACATTTCATCAATTTATATTCTGCCATAAGGATAATATGGGATCTTTAAGATGGTCTCTGGCGGAGACCGAGGGTCAGATCAGGATGAAAACTACTTAGTTTTCCTATTTAATGCCTAAAGAAACAGTGTACCAAATTTCAGCCTTCTGGGTTATTAGAAGTTGGAGGATTAGTGATGAGTGAGTGAGTGAGTGAGTGAGTGAATGAGTGAGGGCTTTGCTTTTTATAGGTATAAAAAGATATATATTGATTTATACAAACTCACTTGTGAATATGTATCTTGTTATTTCGTAAAATGGGCCCCAGATGTAAAAATATACAAAATTCAATACAGTAACAAAACAGCTGTCACACCAATACTGGAATCACACAGTAATCGGAGTTCATTAGTATGGTACTTGGAAAAAAGGGTCATATGCAGTTTTGTCATGGGCGCGAGGCCGTAGGGACTTGCAAATAAATTTAAATTTATTTAAATCCAAATTTAAAAAATATTTGCTTACCCCCGGTTTAAACCGGTAACATCGTACAGTATAACTTTTATTTAGTTACGCTATTTTGTATATTTGCCATATTGTGTATTTGCTCTTATAAACACGTATATTTGCTCATTGAAGTAATTCGACGCGATTCATAACGTCAGAGATTAATTAAAACAACCACAAAGAACCTTTTTCACTCGTCTGGTGGTAAAAGTTAAAGGTGCAGTATGATGGACATTAATCTAATTTATTCATTCCTCACGTAAGTCAATGGATTTCTTTAGTGAAATTTCAAAACAAGACACGAATGAACTCAAAGTATAAACGTTGTAAAAGATTCAATTTAACTTTGTCAAGTAAAATAAGCACTTCGACAACCATTTAATTATTTGGGTTGTTACAGGATGAGTAAGTTACGTAACTTACATTGTAAAAGATGTACTAAAACTTCACATGATATTCAGGTGATTTTAAGCATAAAGGATTTTACTGCCGCTACACATATTCTTACTAGGCTTAAAATATCTACCAAGGTAGGTCGGCATTTCAAGGTAAAAAGTATAAAGTTATAAAAATATAGGCAACAGCAGTTCAGTCAAGAATTAAATACGATAAGTCGCCTGGCCGTGGTTTTTATTGTCCTCCCCGCGAGCGGACACACTGCATGGAAACAGTGATGCTCACATTGGCACGAAAATTACCGGCCAAGAACGGGCAATTTTCCCATTTTCCCATCTTTTATGTATATTTACAGTCTTGTATTTGAATACAGTATATGTGTAAATACATTGTAAGTGTTGTAAGACGTCTTTTATTTATTTTCAGTATATAAGTCAACACTTATCATGCTAATCAAGAAATTATTTAATAATATTTATAAGCTTATGTATTAATCTGAGAGTATTAATCTGATTTTAGCCTTAAAAGTCACATGTATTTCTATAACTAATCATAAAAATTAATTATAGGCTAACTTCTGTTTGTTAACTTTAAGAAGTAAGTTTTTTAATACATGTAAGCATTTTATTTCCCTTTTGCTGTATAACACTTTTTTATAAGTCTAACTTTAGTATTTCTAATGTTTTTCATAAATAAAAACATAGTTTATTTTTTAAAAGTGTCTTATTTACTAAATTATAGTAACCAAACACAAATTTTGGGAAAAAATTCAAGACGATTTTTTTTCTAGGTTCTTGAAGATGCTGTACACCACACCAACCCTCAATTTCAAGAATATTACAATACACGTTTATTTATAGCCCTATATGAGTACCCAATTTTTACTTAAAACTAAAGTTTAAGGTGTTGATCTTGCAAATTGTAAATTACTCGATCATCAAATTACCCGTTCTTCGCACTAGTCAGAAGGCACTAGTTATAGTCAATGGTCGCTAGTTATGTAATCTTTGAAAGACCTAGAGATGGATCTTTTAAGGATTTCTTGGATCAATAGAACTTCTGCTCAAACTGTCATGGCGGCCGGATGATGGACGGTTTGGTAACGTATGCTGAACGAACAGAGAGAAGACAGAAGGCAGAGGGCAGGAGATAAGCTGTTTCCGACTAATTTCAGTTAAAAATTGACTATTTACTAATGCCATCTGGCCCGTGAAAAGGACGGGTGCAACCGCAAGTATCATTGAAATTACCCTCGTGAACAGATAATAAGTGCTAGTAAATGCTCTATCTTTTATTACAAAAAGACTTCATTACTCCTACTAGCCTACTTGGATACAAAAACCTTATACAGAAGGGCCTCTCAAAATTAATAATTTTTTTCACCCTGGTTTATTTTAAACTCCAGTAAAATATCCAGACAGGATTGATTTAGTGGCCTAATAAATCTTAGTTACTGTTCTATCTTCAATTTAAGTCTAAAATGGGTCTTATAAATTTCAATATATGGGTTATTATTATTATACGAGGTGTGGCTAGAAAAGAACAGATTTTTTATGTAACTCATTTAATGTTTTTGACTGTACAAATTTGACCTTATTCCCTTCAATACACTCCCCTCCATCGTCCCCACACCTTTCCATTTGAATTTTCCAATGTTCAAAACAATGTTTAAAGTTGTTATTAGCAAGCATGTTCATGGTCTCCATCGCTTTTTCTTTCATAGCTTCAACTGAGTCGAACCTGTTTCCTTTCATTGCTTCTTTCACTTTCGGGGACATAAAGAAGTCACATGGAGTTAGATCTGGTGAGTTAGGTGGATGTTGCAGCACAAGGATCCCATGCTTGGCGACAAATGTCTTCACAATCAGTGAGATGTGCGCTGGGGCATTGTCCTGATAAAGAATCCACGATTTGTTCTTCCACAACTCTGGTTGTCTTCTTCGATAATATTATTTATTCGCGGTTTGACTTTCGGGAACCCAATTTCTAGATAGGATTCCAATGATGTTGAAAAAACTATCATCATGACCTTGAATTTTGATTTTGACATTTAATTTGTGCTTTGAGCAGTCTTGGTGAATGCAGTCTCTTCCAGTGCATTGATTGACGCTTAGTTTCTGGATCATAGGTGAAAAACCACGATTCATCACAAGTAATTACTCTTTCCAGCAGCGTAGGATACGTCTCGATGTTTTCAAGGTGTCAGAACAAATTTCCAGCCGAGAGTCCTTTTGTTCAGGCATGAGGATTTTTGTACCATTTTCGAACACACTTTTCTCATGTTAAAATGTTCATGTAGGATTTGCTTCACTGATTCCTTATCGATTCCTACAGTCTCGGCAATCGCTCAATACTTTAACCGACAATCTTCACGGATGAGAATGCCAATTTTCTCAATGTCTTCGTCATTTTTGGAAGTCGATTTACGTTCTGAGCGTGGATCGTCTTCAACATCTTCTCATCCTTCCTTTAAACGTTTATGCCACTCAAACAATCGTGTACGTGACATTCATTCATCCCCATAAACTTGTTGTAAGAAAGAATGACTCTGTGTAGCAGATTTACCGAGCTTCACTTAAAATTTCACGTTGACGCGTTGCTCAATTAAAGAGGCTTACCATTTTTCCGACGGGCGGCAGATACACGCTCCGACACGAACGAAGGCTGTGACTTAACTAGCAAGCTGGCCATAAGCCATGTCAAACCAGTTGGAATGTGGAGGGGGAATGTCAGGCGACTTGGCAACAAGGTGTTTGACCTTGAAGCTAGTGCCGTTTGTCTTACAGAAAACCAGTCCCGTTACTTTATAGCCACACCTCGAATTTATTATTCTTATTATTTTATTTTATATATATAATTATTATTATAAACTAGTTACCATATATTATAATTATTTATTAGGGGAGACAGAGAGGGGATAGTTCTGTCAGTTTTAAGATTTTATTTACTTATTGGTAGTATTACTATGGATAAAGGGATTTATCTATGATATTATCTTATTATAAATATATTGTTTTGAAAATTTAAATCTTTACCCAAGGTTAGTATATTTGTGTTATATATACTAATGTACTATAATTATTATATATAGATTATTAATTATAATATTAGAAATCAGAAATCAGAAATCAGATCCTTTATTGTCATAGGCACTTTACAAAATGCATTGACAAACGTCAAACAGAGTAATACAATAAATATATACAACAACAGAGCAACACAATCTATATATACAACAAAATAATCTTATATAGGTATATACAACATTATTGATTACATAACAACACATTTGGCGGCATAGCTAGGCCTATATGATCAGAAAGTTAATATTTACTATATGACTACTGATAATAATTCTCTTAGACAGAGAAGTTAAAACAGCTTAATCTACTTAAGTAAAACTTAGGAACTATAAACGACATGATAGAAAGCTCCCTGCACATTTGTCCTAAGAAGGCACTCAAGGCTTAGGTATACTCATCAAAAGTAATTTCATAAAATTCCTCAACACTGTATAAGCATTTTTCAATGAGAATTGATTTTAGTTTGGTTTTGAATTGTGCAAATGGCAGTGACTTTATTACGGGGGGTAGACAATTATAAAGTTTAATGGAAGTAAAGAATCAGTTCATTTGTGATTTACTGTAACGAAAAAATTGTGTTCTTAGACAGACTTGTGGTATGGACAAACAACAACAAAGTTTAAATATACAAGGAAGGAAAAGAAAGAACACATAGCCTAACAAAAATAGGTTTACATGAGTTTTCTGGGGTACATCAGAAATTAACCTAATAGCTTTTTTTTGTAATTTGAAAACCTCAACAGACTTAGCTATTTCCCCATACAGCTACCCTATATGATAATAATTAATAAATCTGGGCATAGTACACACTAAGTAATACATCAGTGTTAATAGTTCCTCTTAATCTGCGTAAAATATATAAACCTTTCGCAAGTTTCTTTTTTACCAAATCGATATGTTCATACCGACACAAACTAGTGTCCAGGGTAATTCCAGGGAATTTAAGAGCGCTACTATTTGGGTTAAAATTAGGCTTATTACTAAAACTAAAGCTAATATCACAAATCTTGCTTACATTTAAAGAGAGGCTATTGGCTGAACTTCAATCCTTTACCAGGGCTGTACTATCTTCTAATATGTTATTCAACTCGCTTTCTGTATCGGCCTTAATTTTTAGTCCAAGATCATCAGCAAACAAGTAGCCATCTCTGCTTGGATTAACAATGTTAGAAGGCAAGTCACTGATGTAAATGTTGAATAGTATTGAACCTAATATGGAGTCCTGGGGAACTCCATACATAACTGTTTTACTACCAGAAAAAGTACCAGGCTCAAAAAAAAATTGCTTTCTAGAATTTAAGTAAGAGTTAATAATCTTAACAGAGTCAGAGCTTAACCCATAGTAAGATAACTTTTCCGTCAATAAGCTGTGATGAACTGTGTCAAAAGCTTTGCTCATATCAAAGGATCAAAAACTAACAACATATTTTTGTTCAACATCTGTTATTACCTGTTTTGTTAAATCTAAAACATTATACTATATAATACTAATATACTAATCAAATACACTAACCTTGATCTTTGCCTACATGTATTTGCTAAACATATCAACATTCCCCACATCAGGGCAAGACATTAGATTAAAGAAGCAGCATTATTTTACTTTTGTTTAATAATATTGGCATCCTAATCACTGGATAGTGGGAATCTAAAAATTAGTCTTGGTTTCAATGTCTGACAGTGAACACAGTGGAGTATTTCACAGCGGCAGATAAAATGATACTTCTTCGGACAGTTCATAGAATGCAGACTATATTATTCTTTCCTCCGTGTGTATTGAAACTGTATATGAACATGAGAAAGTACATTTGTTTTCAATCAGTGTTGTTTTCCAAAAATCAAATGTATCATATTCAACTTTCAGTCAACTTTCAAGCATTCAACTTTCAACTTTCAAGCATCAAAACTCATGTCAGTTTCCAGCAGTCACAAAGAACTTCGTGAATGGGGTTTTATTTTTTTTTTACAAATTTATCATTTATGTAACGTTGAGGATATGAATTTTTAGGAGAAACAGTCATACGTTAGGATGAATGGAGAAGGCTGATTAAGGGTTATGTTTAAAGAGTTTCATGTTTGTTATTTCCTTCAAAACTCTTGTTGAATTTCACATTAACGAGTTCTATTTATGACATAATGTTGATGTTTGATACAATGCCATTTTTTTGAGTTAAGGTTCATGGTCAACCATGGAACCATCCAAATCGATGCCCATTATTGGCTCTTAATAATTTTTGTATCAACCTACCCCCGTATCAACTAGCCCCCTCTCCTCTATAATATAATTATTATAGGCTATATATAGTTTTTTATTATAATATAGTAACATTGTTATATATCTGATGTTTTGTCATTTTTCAAATACTGTTATTTACTTATAAAAATAATAATCACGAGTTATGTTTCATGTTTTTTTCAATTGTGATAAATAAAAATTTTTAGCTTCAAAAAATTATTTCTTTTATTTTTTTTACCTAAATTAGCAGCTTGCACCACCTCGTGACTTGGAAAAAATACTAAATTTAGGGACCGGGTGTATACTTGTGTAGTTAGTAACTTTAATTAAGTAAAAAATTGTCAGTAGGTATTGGATGAATGCACCAGTGAATGACGATTAAGGACGATGGCTCATGTCATGGCATGTCATGGAATAAGGAAAAAAGAAAGGTGTGTGCACAGTCAGCTGTTGTGACTTAGTTGGGATCACACAACTAGCGCTTGCGATGACCACAATGAAAACCAGTTTATATAACTCAATAAAAATATTTATGTTTATGGTCTTAGTTCAGTTTCATACTGCAAGGTCTGCTATTTGCATGAGCCCAACTACCTCATAACAACTGACTGTTTACACACCTTTCTTTTTTCTTTACCCCAAGGTCTCATGACAATTTGACATTATTCCCTTATTTCATAGCTAAAGTTATTTATTTTACCATACAAAGTTCTTTTATCCTTTAAGGAATAAGAAATATTTGTTAAATTGGTTACTTAATGAGAATATTGATTGTAGTATTCATCAAATAATATTAATAGACAACTATGTCAATGCTCCAGTGAACGGCCGGGGCTGCACCAGTGAATGACTGATCTTGTACCAATGAATGACTGAACTTGTACCAGTAAATGACTGATCCTGTATCAGTGAATGACTGGTCTCTTTTGGCTGAATAACTTCAAAAACAATAAGAAAAAAACGCCGAAAATATTAATAACAATTAAAACCGCTGATAGTATATAGATCATACTACATCGGGAGCTGGGAGGTCGAAAATTACGTCGTAAGTTGCACATGAAAAAACTATGCCACTTTGAAGATGCATCCTGGGGTGTTTCAAAAATGGGTTTGTGAGCCCTCAATCTGGGGGCTTTCTGCAAGGACTGAGTAGGGAGGAGTCTTTGCTTGTATAATCTTGAAAACAAATCAAGATTTTCAAAAACGAATTTCGACATTGCAGTCATGCAGTGTGAAAATCTAGTTTGAATTGATGAATCAAAACATATGGGACCGCAAGGGGGGCCAGTGGAAGCCAATTAAAAAATACCCCCGTTGCAGCAGTCCTGCATTCTCAACAAATTTCTGATTCTTAGAATTACATTTCATCAACTCAACATAAGCGATTCATGACTATTTTTTAATTTCCTCCATATGAATTACATGGGTAATGAGTATGTAGGTCTGCTGCAACAGTTATGCATAAAACTTGCGGTTTTTAAATCAATATCCATTGTATGTGAACAGTAAGAAGCCATATAACAAGTTTTATCAAAATATGTTGAGGAATAAGCGAGATAAAGAATTTTTCTTACTTCCCATAAGGATACCATAGGGACAAAGGACTGTGTTTATTGCTTTCAATAGCTTGGTAACCAATTTACATAAGAGCAATGATTCAAAAAAACTAAATTGTTAGTTTGTTTTAGCTGAATTTAATGGTGCAAACAAAAATGTGATTATTTTTATTTTTCTGTGTAAAAACCTCAAAAAACCTTTTTTTTTTGGGCTGTTTCCCTCTTTATACCCCCCTTCCGGTAGTTTGATCAGGCTTATGTATTATGCCTGAAAACTCTACGGCCTGGTATTTTTGATCAGGCCATATTATGTGGCTCGCAAACAATATTGTCCAAAATCATGTTAGACAAACAATATTGATGAAAATTAGTTTTACTATTGAACCGTTTGGCTGCTTTGTATTGATGAAAATTAATTTTCTATTGAGTCTTTTAGCTGCTTTGAGGCAGAAGCGGCATGCAAATCTGTCAGTTTTAACTTACATACTAATTAAGAATAAGAATAAGAATAATGTTTATTTCCAAAAAAACATATACAACAAATATACATTTATTATTTGGAAAAAATCTTCACCAACTTTATCCAGTTCTGTTGGCTACTAAAAAAACAAATACATCCAAAACTATAGTCTACCTAAAATAACTCTTAACCTAGGACTATGTGGTGAGTTACAGCAAGTCATACATACCAGTGACAATGAATGTATAAAAGTTACTCAAAAATACAACCGGCTATTACATTAAAACTAAAAAGCTAGGAAACCAGAAAAGACAGAAACTAAAAAGGGTTTATATTTTAACGTATAACTTTAAAAAGAGATGTTATGTCGATTTGTTCTAAAAGCCATGTCTATAACTTTCGCTTAAATCCCGTTATTGTTTTGCATTTTTTAATTTCATTTGTAGGCCAGTAAAATTAGATCAAAATTTAGACATGCCTGGACAAAATTCCCGGAAAGCTGGAAATCGTCTTAATCTTTCCGTTTTACATCCAAGTATATGAATTTGAAGTTTGTCCCATTTCTCCTAGTGTGCTTTCGACCTGGGACCACAAAAATATCAGAGTTTTGGGTAATTTTTTATTATTTTGTAAATAAGTAAAAAACCATTTATTCTACATAAAAAGTTTAAATACAAGAATTGTAGAGGACAAAATTCTGCATTTATTGAGTACCTTCTGATAAAGATACTTTGAATAGTAATTGATTTATGGTAAGTTAAATAAAGGGTTTTGGCGAATTTCTCTTTTAGGGAAAGAGCTATTCCTGTAGGTCTCATGGTAATCGCTAAGCCCGAGACCATGATAACTTTTAGTTTAGAGGTTCTCAGAAGCCAAAAAACCCATACGTTCAAATCTATATAAGTATATATGTATCAATATAGATGTATATAAATATATATACTTATGTATTTGTGTCCTCGATAACCCTCGCAAAAATGGTCCGATCTTAATAAAATTTGGCACGGACGTGTCAAGTAGTAATTATTTACACATGATCGAAAACCAGCCCGATCAGACCATCGCAAAGGGGGGTGAGGGGGGTAAACCCCAAAAAATGGGGTTTATTGAATTTTTCATGTATAAAAATTAAAATATTCTAATTTTGGTTTATACAGTTGAATTCAGCTCGAAAAAACAAATAATTTAGTATTTTGAAACATTGCTCTATGTCCTTTGGTTACCGAGATACTGAGAGTGGTAAACACAGTACGTTGTCCCAGCAATGTTAACCTTATGGGAAATAAATCAAATTGTACATCTCCCTTATTTCTGAACATATCTTAATAACATATGGTATGTGGCTTCATCTAGTTAAGATCTACTTGATTATAGCGTAAAATCCACAAATTTATATATTCTTGAGGCAGCAAACCTGCGTACTCACCTTCCCAGTGTTAACCTTATGGGAAATCAATAAAATTGAACACCTTCCTTATCTCCCAATATATCTTAATAAAACTAGTTATGTGGCTTTATCTAGCGTTATGTAGCTAAGGTCGACTTGATTACGGTCAAAATCCCCAAGTTTATAGATTCTTGAGGCAGCAAACCTGCCCACTCATTTCCCCAGTGTTGACCTTATATAGAAAACTACAAATGTGTGTAGCTTTCTTATTTCTCAACGTATCTCGTTGAAACTTGGTATGTTGCTTAGTAAGATAGACCTCAACTAGATGTTTCACAAAAAAAGTTTTATAAAAATATTGAGGAATAAGCTAGCTGTACAATTTTATTTATTTTCCATAAGGTTAACATTGGGAAGGTGAGTACGCAGGTTTGCTGCCTCAAGAATATATAAATTTGTGGATTTTACGCTATAATCAAGTAGATCTTAGCTAGATGAAGCCACATACCAAATTTTATTAAGATATGTTCAGAAATAAGGGAGATGTACAATTTGATTTATTTCTCATAAGTTAACATTGCTGGGACAACGTACTGTGTTTACCACTCTCAGTATCTCGGTAACCAATGGACATAGAGCAATGATTCAAAATACTAAATTATTTGTTTTTACGAGCTGAATTCAACTGTATAAACCAAAATTAGAATATTTTAATTTTTCTACATGAACAATTCAATAAACCCCGTTTTTTGGGGTTTACCCCCCTCACCCTCCTTTGCGATGGTCCGATCGGGCTGATTTTCGAGCATGTGTAAATAATTACTACTTGACACGTCCGTGCCAAATTTTATTAAGATCGGACCATTTTTGCGAGGGTTATCGAGGAAACTAGTACATAAGTATATATTTTTATAAACATCTATATTGATACATATATATTAATATAGATTTGAACGTATGGGTTTTTTGGCTTCTGATGACCTCAAAACTAAAAGTTATAATGGTCTCGGGCATAGGGATTACCATGAGACCTACAGGAATAGCTCTTTCCCTAAAAGAGAAATTCGCCAAAACCCTTTATTTAACTTACCATAAATCAATTACTATTCAAAGTATCTTTATCAGAAGGTACTCAATAAATGCAGAATTTTGTCCTCTACAATTCTCGTGTTTAATCTTTTTATGTAGAATAAACGTTTTTTTTTACTTATTTACAAAAGAATAAAAAATTACCCAAAACTCTGATATTTTTGTGGTCCCAGGTCGAAAGCACACTAGGAAAAATGGGAAAAACTTCAAATTCATATACTTGGATGTAAAACGGAAAGATTAAGACGAATTCCAGCTTTCCGGGAATTTTGTCCAGGCTCAATCTTTATTTTACTGGCCTATTGGAAGACTGTTGAACATTTATTTTTGGTCCTAAAAACACAAATAATCTCCATAGAATACTTGTTTCAACTTTTGGTTTTTTAAATTTCCCTGCTAATCGACTTCTAGTATTGTAAGTGTGAAAAATTAGATTTGTTTCATTGTTACCGCCTCTATGGAAAAAAATTTGTAAAACTTTAAAAACAAAGAGATGTTGCAAAGGTAAAATCTGTAATTTTTGGTACAATGGAAACGAAGAATCCCGCTTTCTTCTAAACATAACTATACGAATAAAATAGTTCTAAATAACCCTCAATTTTTCCAAAAAAACTTTGTATGAACCGCCCCAACAATGAATACCGTACTGCAATTTTGAATTTATTAACGCAAAATACAGAGAACGAAGCATATTAGTATCACACAAGTTCCGCAAATAATAAAACTTTCTAATACTACCCCTGACAGATTGTACAACACTCTTAATATGTTTTTCCCAAGACAACCTACTGTCAATTGTGATTC
Source organism: Flexamia atlantica (assembly GCA_035578135.1). NCBI lineage: Eukaryota > Metazoa > Arthropoda > Insecta > Hemiptera > Cicadellidae > Flexamia > Flexamia atlantica. Next base: position 27,080 of record JAQJVK010000032.1, read on the forward strand.
CAAGATACTTAAAATAATCAACTCTTTCAATCGGTTGACACTGACAATTTAGCCTATCAAAACACCTCTGTGAATGAAACTGAACTGTTTGATCAAAATCAAAACTACTATAGCCAAAATTCAATAATTTAGTTTTTTCTACATTCAAAATCATTCTATTCTCTGCGCACCATTGCTCCAAGACGTTTAGAGAAGATTCAATTTTATTATATAGTATTTCTTTATCCTTGTGCCAAAAAAGGAAGGCCACGTCATCTGCAAAAGCTGTTATGGATCCTGGTACATCTACTTCCAAAAGGTCATTTATGAAAATTAAAAACAAAGTCGCAGACAAAACTGAGCCTTGAGGAACTCCCTTCTGAATTTTACCAACATTACTAATGCACGATTGTATTTTCACTTCCTGCTCCCTCCTTGTTAAAGAAGTCCTAAACCAGTTCAAGGCAATCCCTCGTATTCCTAAAATTTCCATCTTTCCCAATAAAATTTCATGATCGACCAAATCGAACGCCTTTCTAAAATCCACAAAAATTGCCGTACATTTAGAGCCTATATTCAGATTGTTATACATAATCTCCAGAACATATGTTAATGCATCCTCGGTGCTTTTTTTCCTTATAAAACCATATTGGTTTTTGCTAAAATAGTTGAAGCTGCTTAGATACTCTTTAAAATTTTTTCTAAAATTTTGGAAAAAACGGACAGTAGACTAATTGGTCTGAGATTGTCTAGTTTGATTTCAGTAGTTTTTTTTGGAATCGGTACCACTACACTTTTTTCAGTAGATTTGGAAAAGATCCGGTCACAAAGCTAACATTAATAATGTGTTCTAATACAGGTGTCATAACCTCAGCACACTCCTTTACTAATTGGACAGTAACATCGTCGAACCCACTTGAACGCTTGTTTTTTAAACCAATTATTGTTTTTCGAACTTCATTTTGATCGGTCGCACCCATGAAGAATGAATGGCATCGGTTGACGGCGGTGTTCGCGCACCTAGCGGCGGCGGGCCGCAACAATGGTGTCGGCGCTGCCGTTGCCTGAGACAATCAGCTGTTCGTGGACGCTAATGTAATATTTGTTTATCAAGTCCGCAATTGTCTGCGTGTCCTCAACAATGCTGCCATCATCTAATGTTAACCTATCAATTTCGCTTTTCTTTTTATCCCCAGTTAATTCGTTTACTAATCTCCATTGTTCCTTACTGTTACCATTATGACTTGTAAGTAAATTTGAATAATAACTATATTTTGTGGCATCGATTAGATTATTAAGATTTACAGAAGACTTTCTAAAATATGTTTGGAACTTAATATCATAAGGTCTTTGTAATTTAATTTTGTAAAGCTGTGTTGTTTTTTTAGTTTATTGAGAATATTTCCTGTAATCCATGGACTTTTAGCTTTAGCCCTTACCAATTTTCGTGATATGGTGTTAATTTTAGTTCCATGTTCTATGGCTTTATTCAAAGTGTTATAAAAAATCTCCATACATTTTTTACATCCTGAGATTGTAATAAGTCATTCCAGTTTGTATTTTTAGACGGTCTTTAACTAGTTCAAAATTAGTGTGCTTCCTAGTTTCCTGTTTGCTCTTAGTAATACATAACCCTTCTGAACTTATTTCAAATTTAATTCCCATTAAAAAATGATTGGATATCCCCACATCAAATAACCCAACACTGAACAAATTAATATCTTTAAATCTTAAAAAAAATGATCTAAGCATGACTGAGACTGTCCTGCTTTTCTTGTAACTTGATGAAGTCTGGACACCAGACCATAATTACTAAGTAATGTAAAATAATTGTCTACATAGTTAATGTTTTTTAAAATGTCAACATTTACATCACCTATAAGCATAATATTACTCTTTAATCCAGCTAAAATACTCTCAAACTCCTCTAGAAAACATCTAATGGTAAACTCTTGTAAACGGTATAAAGATATCATGGTAAAATTTATATTAAATAACTTAAATGCTAAAATCACACAATCAGCAGTCACCATATTACATTCAATTCTTTGTATTTTGATTGCACTATCTACATACCGGGTGTCCCATAATAGTCCCCCCCCCTAACTTTTTCCTATATTTTTTAAAATATCAATTCCTCACCACCCCCAAACATTATTGGGTAGTTAATACTTCATTTTGAGGGGGTGCCCAATTTTGGCCGCCATCTTGGATCCGCCATATTAGATCCGAAATAATTTTTTCAAATGTTAAATTGGTGTTGTGACCCATAATTTCGAATTAGATTTGTTTACTGATTACAATGCCGCAATCCGTTTTTTGATATCTCAACTTGTTTTCAAGATATGGGTACTTTTAATTAATTTATTTTCAACCAATTTAAACATTACAAATTGATAAAATAGGCCCATAACCACGAAATAATGCTAGATAGTGACAAATAACCACCATCAGTCATTGTTGAGTGATTTACACTTAACTTTCACCAATGTAAATTTTTGGCCGCCATCTTGGATCCGCCATTTTGAAATGAAGTAAGTTATTTCAAATGTGAAGTTAGTATTGTGACCCGTCATTTCGAACTAGTTTTTTACGCCAAATCCATTGCTGCAATCCGTGTTTAGCTATAAAACTTAGTTTTTGAAGAATTCGTATTTTTTGAGATTTTTATTATAAAAATGTCAATATTTTGAAAACTAAACAATATAATTGAAAACGGGTTACGGCATTGAATTCGGCGTAAAAACTAGTTCGAAATGATGGGTCACAATACTAACTTCATATTTGAAATAACTTACTTCATTTTAAAATGGCGGATCCAAGATGGCGGCCAAAATTGGGTACCCCCTCAAAATGAAGTATTTACTACCCAATAATGTTTGGGGGTGGTGTGGAATTGATATTTGAAAAAATATAGGAAAAAGTTAGGGGGGGACTATTATGGGTATACTATTACACCACCTGCTGCATAATTGTCATTACATTGACTGTACATATTATATCCTGGCAACTTATATAATCCATCTTCATCATTTTTTATCCAAATTTCACTAAAAACTATAATTTTAGCTATAATGTTTCCAGAACATAACTTTGCTTCTAATAAGTTGAATTTATTTCTCAAACTACGTACATTGACATGAACAAATGATACAAATTTACTACTTTCTGAAGAGAAAAACTGCGAATCTAAATCATTAAAAACAGGCCAATTTGTTATGTTACCTACTACAGATATTATTTTTAAAAAATGGAATCGTTAGCCTACAAACATACTCTTAAATTAAGACTATCATTACTTTGAGTTGCCTGCATTCTTAACCTATTTCGATTTTTCAAAATCTTTTTCACTGTCAGTTTTAATACAATTTTGGCCATTTTCTTTTCTTACAAAAATTTTCCCTTCAGTACACCACACATATGTATAGCCTACTGATTTAGCCCTCTCTTTAATGAGTTTGAGCAAGTGTTTTGTTTCTGGAGTGAGATGCTCATTTACAAATACCTTGCTGGCAGGGTAGGCGTTGTTCACCTCCTTGGCGGTCAGGGTCTTCTTCGCCTTGAAAGCTGCTATCCACGAGTCCTTCATCCTCCTGTCCCTTAGTTGAACAATGAGAGGAGGTATCGCCTTGGATCGGAAGGTAGGGACACGGTGCGCCGCCATCACATTCTCCGCCCTCAGCTCCACGCCCAACGCCGCCGCCGCTCCGACATCTGTCGCAATACTCAAGATATTTTCATTTTGGGTTGTAGGAATGCCCTGAATTTCAATGTTGGTTTTCCTCGAGTACTGTTCTATCTGTCTCATTCTCACTCTGAGCTCGCTAACTTCTTCTTTCATTTTTATATTTTGAACTTTCAATTCTTCATTCTCTTTCTTTATTTCCAAAAACTTTTCTTTGAGCATTTTCATTGTCCTATTACTTTCATCCACCATATCAGAAAATGTTAGTAGGGAATTTTTAAAGCCCTCAAATTCCCTACCATAACCTCTCAGCTCATTGAAAACTTCCTCCTTGAATTTTTCTAATATTTTAACAAGAAAGTCCTTAGTTAGGACGTCAGAAGAGGTTTCACATTTATCACCAGACTTAGAATTAGGCTTACTAGGGGCCCCATGCGCAAATTGCGCATTTTAATATTATTTCCGTTTGTGAGAAACTCACCTACGATTTGAAGAAATTTTGTAACTTTTTAAACTCGCCGTTATTAATCAAGTAAACATTTCAAGTGAAATTTAAAGGTCTCACCTAAATAAATAAAAGCTTAGCTGAACTAAACACACACATTGTTCATCACACTATGTACTTTAATTTGTCTTCTGGCACAACAGTAGTTTACCGGAAGTTTTTCTTCGCGTAGACTATTCATACCATAGAACTGCGTACATCATCGCAAGTCGCTGCAAGTAGATAGGTGATGCAGTGTCCCTCGCCTCTCGGCAGTTCTCGGTTCTCGTCGAAGGTATATTATTTTTCCCTAATCTAATTGACTCGGTTTACTCTTTGCCTCTCTCTCCTCAATTAGATAAAAACTAATGTTGATTTAAGACTTATTTTTCATCAAATGTATCAAATCTTGTTAAAAGTTAGTTGCAGACTATTTATTTTTGTTTACAATCTGACTTGTATAGGTTACAAATCCATCTGAAGGTAATCAGCTGTTAAATTACAATCACATTTTAAAACCGTTTTAACGCAAGTTGCTCAGCACTGGAGCGTTGAAAGCGCCCTCTAGAAATAAATCAAAGGCTTGGGGGTCGAAGCCGTAAAAGAAATGCCAATTTTAATTATCAGTCGCCGGTGCGCTACATTATAAGCTTTAAAATGACACCTCAATCGTCAAAATCGGTTAAGTAGGATGGATGAAAAAGGGATCTAACAGAAAAAAACCTTATTGTATTAAGTATATAGAAGATTAGAGCACTGGCTACATACCCAGTCTTTTTAGAACCTCTTGTTTTCAATGAGTCGTCACAGCAACTAAGATGAAAAGCTCTTCCACAGGTCTCACTGCAGAGAATTTTTTCATTGCCACTAATAATTTCCTTTTTGCACGCACCACATGAGCCCGACATAGTTAATTCAATGTATTAGGTCTTCAATTCAAAATATAACAGTCAAAGGCAAAAACAATTCCTCAGACCTAACCTCAAAATGGCTGCTGCTCACACAGACGTCCGCACTGTACAAGACACAGAGGCAGACTATTTATAAAAATTTTCAATTTATAAAAAGTGATAAAGTATTTGCTGAGTGGCCATATTTCAATGGTCGGAATGATAAGGTAAAAATCAGGATTTTCATATGCGTGAAACATGAAATAAACCTAATAATTAAAGTGTATAAAGGTTGTAGGGACAAAATAAGTATTTTGTAGACCTTTCTGGAAAAGAATTCTGGCTTTTCGACAGACTGAAAATACGCTTTAAATCATTTTTCTTATAACTTTTTTTTGGGGAGGAACCTCGGACCTCCTTCCTGTTGGGTGTATTTCATTTCACCAAACTCCAGAAAAAAAAGCAGCTTGCCCCCACTGGAAATAAATCCTACGGGCGTCCCTGTCTCAACACTACGTATACATTTACGTTTTAAAAAATCTACTGAATCCAAGATGGCGGCAATAAATTTTCACCCAGTCGAAGTTAAGTTCTTACTTTACATTAACTATTAACAGTGGTATAATGGCAACAGATTCACTTTTTTATCTCCTATGGCATTTACTTCATATATCTTTAATGATTTTGGGGACGAGCATGATAGTTGCCGCGCGAGCCGCAGGCGAGTGTGGGATTTTCATGGGAGTGCGGTAAAACTTACCGGCCGTGTAACGTATGATACTTTACATCATACAAGTCAGAAAAAAATATTTTTCATCACTCTATACACGATCGCCCGTTACCGTACAGCTGAGAACTACGAAAACTCTCAATTTCCTTACATCAAAACAAATAATGATCAGCTGCTTTTTCGGTACCCAAATACTGCATTTACTCGGCTTAAGCCTCGCAAGTAAAACACTATCTTGCCCCGAAATAGGCTACTTTCGTGACTAGTAGTGAAATATACTATTTAATCATAACGCATTCCTTGCATTAACAACTAAATTCCTCAATTCTTCAAATCCAACCTACAATAAACAAACATTTGCTACTGCTGCTAGTGATGCCTCTACTTTTTTCAAAAAAGTAACTTATAAGCATGCATTAAACGTCGGTTTGCTGCAAATCAGCTAATTATTTTCTTCCGTTTCCTGTAATCGTAGTTCAGAACACTATTTGGCCTAGGCCTCAAAGTTTTCTGGACTGGTATCGGCAAGGGGTATCTTTCGAGCCAAACAAAAAAAACAGAACATAGATGTTTTAGTGTCAGCAGTCTTATTACTCTCTTATGGTGAAAAAATATTTTGTGCAAAAAATACGTTTTCTGGAAAACTTTGATAAAATATTAGCAAAAGGAAAATAAGAAATTAAAATTAACGTGCAAAAATTACATTTCTAGGTGCAATGCGAACCGGTGAAGAGCTTGAATTTGATCTACTGACCTAAGCCGTTTAGTATCGTGAATAAGAGAATATTTGCATTGTTCATTGTGTAGTTGTTGTCTGAAATGTTACAATGCAAGACATTTTGACATTTTACATAATTTTTAGATAAAAATATCAAAATTGAACTGGCCTACCATAATAAGTACATTTATATGAAAGACATGCTAGATGCAGAACAATACAGCATTAAGTAAATGTCAAAGCAAATCAAAACTTCGACATTCAATTTTTCCAAAAATTATCACATAACTCAGAAATAACAAAAATGAAGACAAATAGATTCTTTTACAAATAGCATTTAATACAAAACTCTTACGTTCACAAATGTTAAATTACATCAAATTTTTGCATAAAAAATATTTACAAAATAAATGTTAGTTGTTTATATAAGAACTAGAAACAACACAATTATAGGCAAAAACTAAACAATTGTTAGTAGTAACTAATATCAGGTATGTTTTATAAACATTAAACATGATTTTTTCTTACCAACAGATTTTGAGAGGTATTTTGTAAATTAATAGACTTTATGAAAATAGGGTCAAAATGTGTGAAAGTATGAATAAATGGTTGTTTAAATTGCCCAAGTACCTAATGATATGATATTTATATGTGATTCTAATCTAGCCTATTTTAAAAGAGAAAATGATCATATGAAGATAAAGTTATATTGTCACAGTTATTGGTGTAGGTTAAGGAAAGATTTGGTGTGCATCAAGGGACTAAAGTGCTTTTTCTCCCTCGGGAAATTGTCGCCCTCGGCTCCGCCGTCGGGCGACAACAGTTTCCCTCACGGAGAAAAAGTTGCACTTTAGTCCCTAGATGCATAAATAACTATTTAATTTTTTAACAATGTTGTTTTACTTCTTGGAAAATACGCAAAAGTCAAGAAATTTTTCAAAAATAGTCAGGGAAAGCTACGAATTAAATACATCCAATTAATTATAAAATATGCCATTACTATTGGCATTGTTAACAACTCTGTTGCATTTCTTGTCTTTGCTTTCGTAACGTGTTATTGACTTACTTGACTTAATCCCGTTGGATCCTCGTGGAGCACAGGGCCGTCACTGTTCCTCTCCACCTGACCCGGTTGGTTGCATCCCTCTTTATCCCTTCCCAGGTCTTTCCCTTCTCCTTCAGCTTTTCCACCAAAGTCCTTTTTAATATAGACTGGACATGAGAACAAGACAGAAGTACGACCCATCTTGACTCACCTGTGATTGCTCTAGAACTGTCCAACAGGGAAGCTTCTCTCACTCGTCCACTTGACCTTGGACCCATGACGTCATGACTTTCTACTTCTATATTTACAGGTCTACCAAACTTGCTTTTTGGCAGAATAAAAATAACCTCTTCTGATTATTAATAAGAAATTAAACAAAACTGAATTATTACTTTATGACACTTTTCCAAGTATTTTTCTGTCTTTCCACTCTCCTGGTTCCAGCGGGCTTCCACTCCAATGCCTCCTTAGCGTACCTCTGGTGGGCTTTTCCCCATCCACCACATGGTGAGGCGCCCGATTGGGGACCAGTAACTCCACACGGGAACATGTTATTTAAGTTCACAATATTGCCCTTCCTGTTGCCCGGCAAACCCCGTTCCCCTTTTGCTATCTCGTACATGATTTTCTTTTCATTAAAGTGATTAAAACATATATTATCGGTGGAATAAATCTCATTTATTTGTAATGTATTTCGAATGAAATAACCTAGATGGCTTTTAAACTGTCATTCATTTAAACTCCAAACAGATATTGTTGATAAGAATATTTGGATGAAAATAACAAACATTTAGAGCAGGTGATGACGACTGAGGGGGTGAAGGAAGGTCACGGAACGTGATAAAGAGATAAGCCAACTACAAAACTGTGGAGATCATGGGTTCGAGTGTCTTTAGTTGAAAATAGGAAATACTGTGGTACTGTGGCTCTTGTGAAGTTACATGATTGATATTGGAGTATTACTGCACGCTCACCTTTGGATTGCTGCTGTGAAGAACTGAATGATTGTTTAGTTAGGCGTCTAGGGTAAACTGGTTTTTTTATGGAAAGGCAAAATTGTTTCTTACCAGGAAATGAACGAATGAATGAATGATTTGTTTATTCCAGTCAATTGTACAGCTTCTTACATTGAAAACTTAAATGAAATAAAACTATACTTATTTATAAATATAAATAAACTATAGAATTACAGAATAAATGCTGTTAAAAAGAAAAAAAAAGGAATTGGTCTAAGGAATCAGCAAACATAGGCTAAAGCCTGTGCGTCTACTGCGTTGCATTTACAAAAATTTATAACCCGTTAATTTTGGAAATAATAGTTGATTGATGTATAAAATACCCCGTTGCAGCAGACCTGCATACTCGGCGAATTTCAAATGCAAAACAACATATTTCAATCCAACATAGCGAGATTTGACGTGTTTTGATAAGCTCCATAAGAATAACATGGGGGATGAGTATGCAGGTTTGCTGCTACAGGTACATTAAAACTGGGTGGTTTTAATTCAATATTCAATAGATCTGAACTAGAAAAAGCTATTTACCAAGTTTTATCAAGATATGTTGATGAATAACGGAGATGTAGAATTTTACTTATTTCCCATAAGGTTAACATTGGGACAACGTACTGTGTTTACCACTTGCAATATCTCGGTAACCAATGGACATAGATCAGTGATTCAAAATACAAAATTGTTTGTTTTTTTGAGCTGAATTCAATGGCGCCAACCAAAATTCGATAAATTTTATTTTCCTATGTAAAAAACTAAAAAAAACCATTTTTGGGGGGTTTATCCCCCTTTACCCCCCCTTCCGGTGGTCCAATCGGGCTGGTTTACGAACTCGTCCGAGGGATGACCACTTTACATGTCTGTACCAAATTTCAATAAGATTGGACCATTTTTACGGCCGCTATCGTGCTGACAGACACACACACACACACACACACACACACACACACACACACACACACACACACACACACACATATATATATATATATATATATATATATATATATATATATAAATTCGATTGAATGGTGTTTTCTGCTTCTGGTGGCCCCAAAACGAAAAGTTATCATGGTCTCGGGCTTAGGTCTTACCATGAGACCTACGGTAATAGCTTCTTCCCTATAGGGGAAATTCGCTAAAATTAGGTCAAGAGTCCTAAGAGAGCTTATTCTTCTTGACGAACATATTTCCCCTAACTTAAATGTGAGTACATAATCTATACACTATACATTAGGGCAGATACAGAGTGCTCCCCCTTGGACACTTGCAACAAGGACATACGGAATGCTCCCCTTGCCAAACCAGTTTGATTTTGACGATCACCGATATACGGATTGCCCCCCCGGGCCACTTTGGAATGCCTCTGGACGTGACTGTACCGATAATATTACAAATAATCGTCATGACATTTTTGCGATATGGGGTGCACTATTGTAACAAACAACAAATAATAGAAATGTAAAGTAACACGTATAAATTAAAGTAAAGTAAATTAAGTACTTAATGTAAAGTAAAAAAATGTAAGTACTAAATGTAAAGTAATTATACAAGTACATTTATTTATATTTTTGGAAACGTCTCTAACGATTTTTAAAACATTGTTAGAAAACCGAATAAGGATAACAATATTTTTGGCGAAGTTCCCCAACAGGGAAACCCCTGAGAGCCTACACTACATTCAGATTAAAACAATAAATATTTATTATTTGAAATCTTGTTTTAGCGAATTTCCTCCTATAGGGAAGTAGCTATTACCATAGGCGGCATGGTGAGACTTAAGCCCGGGATCATGTTATTTTTTCGTTTTGAGGTCTCTAGAGCCCAAAAATACCGTTCGTTCATTTTCATATATATATATGGTTGGCGTCACTGATGCGGTAGTGGGTGGTCGAGACTCGTATCGGCTCCAGGTTTAAACGTTATTTGCTTACTTAAGAGTAACCTCAGTGCCTTATCTCGACTGATAACATATAATTAGAACATTACTGCTCAGTTTAGAACAAGATATTCGTTAGAACACATCGTTGTAACATAATTTTACGGAAAAACGTGCGGTCCGTGTCAACGTGGTCGTAGTGCCGGTGTTCGTGTACAAACGCGCCGTGGGTAGCTCATGACTGTGTTTTATTGTGGTAACTAACTGCGTTGGTGGACGTGAAGTGTATTAATGCCTAATACCAAAATCGCAGATTTTTTCACACCTGTACCGAGGAATAATAGGCCTTCCCCTAAAAGAGGTCGTGTTCACATCTCGCCAGGAAGCCCAGGTGACAACGAGGACAGCCTTGAGATGGGAGAGAGAGGGTCGGCGACATGACGCTCACACAGCTCATGACAGGTTTGGGTAATCTCCTTGAGACTAAACTAGATGAAAAACTGGCAAACCTAGCTACGAGAGATGATCTAACCACTATAAATAACAAGGTACAGCAGCTAGCTGATAAAAATGAATTGCTTAGACGAGAAATCTGCATGTTAAAGCGTCAAGGGAAAATTGTCAATGAAAAGCTTGTCGGTCGACCTTGAGGGTAGATCCCGAAGGAACAATCTTATTTTTAAGGGATTGAAATGGAGCGGGAAGCGGCCAGATTTTAGGGAGGTAATAAGGAACTTCTGCAAGGAGGTACTAGGTGCTGGACAGATATGGGTAAATAGGGCTCACCCTGTTGGTAATGATGGAAAGTCGGTTATCGCTCACATACCGGAGGACTCAGACATAGCATATATCCTCTCGCAAACCGAGAACCTCAAGGGCACTGGCTACGTCATACACCGTGATTTTCCTCGAGAAATAAGGGTGAAAAGGTCATGTTTATTAGCGATGAGGGCTGAGATTGATAGAGGGGCGGGAGGTCTCAGAATGCCATTGGTCCACGACCGTCTGTACGTAAAGGGGAAGGGATTCACCTGGGAGGACGGCAAGCTTCAAGCGGGTCGGTTTGATTGAGCTCGTTAGTTGAAAACTATGTTCAGGCATGACTTCACTGATTTTCTCTCCGGATTGGCAGAGCGCAAGTCCCCCAGAACGCGTCAGTCACCGACACAGCCGTCACAGATGTCATCTCGAGGACCCTCCCCGGCAGCGTCCTAGGAGACAGCCAGTACGGCGGAGAGCACCTCCGGCGGCGGCCCAGGAGATAGCCAGTGCGGCGGAGAGCACCTCCGGCGGCGGCCCAGGAGACAGCCAGTACGGCGGAGAGCACCTCCGGCGGCGTCCCAGGAGACAGCCAGTACGGCGGAGAGCACCTCGGGCGGCGGCCCAGGAGACAGCCAGTACGGCGGAGAGCACCTCCGGCGGCGTCCCAGGAGACAGCCAGTACGGCGGAGAGCACCTCCGGCGGCGGCCCACCGACCGTGCAGCATCAGGAGCCAACGCCGATCCTTCGACGGGCGACAACTTCGAATAGGGGGAGCAGCACAACAGGACACTTAGAGGTTTTATTTTATAATATATGTGGTTTGAAAAACAAATTAGTTGATACAGATATGTCATTATTTTTAAATAAGTTTGATATTGTAATTTTAGTTGAAACTTTCTTAGCGGAAAAAGATGTAAATTTAGCTAGGAGTCTACTGTGGAATTTTATTCTGAAATTTAATCACGCGTCCAGAGTGGCTCGAGTAGGTAGGAATACGGGTGGTATCATTTATGGGATAAATAAGAACAGTAAGTGGGCTGATAAACTATCGTTTCTTGAACATGAACATTTTACTTTAATACAGATTGGTGCCGAAGGCTCGAGGGGTTCTGTAGTTTTGTTACCTGTATAAATTAATTACAATGAGTGGGACAGAGATTTTGAAAGTGTAAGTTCATTTTTGTAATAGTGTCAATTAAATAATCTGATTATATAATAGGTGATGTAAATGGTAGAACTGGTTCTGAGCACTGTTACAGCGATGGGGTCTTAGAAAACATAAATTCAGTTGTGTCTGATAGCAGATGCTCTAAAAATCAGGTAACAAATGCAAAGGGCCGCAAAGTTTTAGAGCTTTTTGATAACTTCGGATTAATAATTCTTAACGGAAGTTGTGAAGGAGATCGGAGCGGGGAATTTACTTTCATTGGTCCAATGGGATGTTCCGTTATTGATCTGGCAGCGGTACATATTGATGCTCTTAATATAGTAAATAGTTTTAAAGTAGCAGATTTTCCTGGGTCAGATCACCTCCCCATAGTGTTAGCGTTAGAAATTGATAAAGCAGGAGGCACAGGAATGCGGGGCGAGGAAAGAGATACGGGAGATAAGCCGATACCGTTGCTGCCTAAGTTAAAATGGAGCGATAGAACCGCGGCGGATTATAAAAGGCGGGTGAAGGCGTCAATGCCGCCAAGTGAGGAGACAGACGGTAATCAAGCTCAAGTAAATGCATAAGAGTATCCGAAGTATCCGAAGTTTTATAAGTAAACAGCCTTGGTTTGACAGGGAGTGTTTGAAAATAAGGGGTAGTGTTCAAATTGCTTAATTTATTCAGGAAAACTAATTCGCTAGAAGTTAAAAATACAGGGTGTTTTTTTTAAACGCAACCCATTTTTAAGATTGAATAATTCACATATAAATATGAAATAAGTATTGCTTTAAGGTTCTTTACATTTTATACACTCTATTATTTAAATTTGTTCACATTTAGTTCACCTTATGTTCTCAAAAAATCCGCAAGTGGCATTTGTATGAAGTTATGCTCTCTCTATCAAATTCCCAAATACGTATTGCCCCAAATTCCCACGTACCTCTTTGCATTACATTTGTTTTGTCTGTTTTGGGGTACTGAATATGCTGTGACTTGTTTTTTTAGGCCTTACTTTGTATGTATCCCCAAAGAAAATAAAAATATAGTGGTGTCAAATCAGGGATATTGGGGGAAATAATCCTTCACCGATAAAATCAAGTTTTGGGTTGCGTTTTTAATGTGTTTGTCTTTAAGCACGATAACTTGCGTAAAAATGGTCCGATCTGAATGAAATTTGCCACTGACATGTTAATTAGTATTATTCTACGAAAACAATTCACAATATATTCAGTACCTCAAAACAAACATAACAAATTTAATGCAAGAAATTCAAAGGGGTACCTTGCAACACGCATGTTCGGGAATTTGATGGAGAGAGCATAACTTTATACAAATGCCAATGACGGACTGTTTGAGCACATAATGTAACTTAAATGTGATCAAACTTAAATAATAGGTTGTATAGAATGTAAAGATCAATAAAACAATCCTCATTACACATTCATATATGCATTACTCAAACTTAAAAATGGGTTGCGTTTAAAAAAAAAAACACCCTGTAGTTATATAGTAGCTCAAAAAAAAAACTATAAAATATTTGTAAAATTAAAAGAGAGCTTTATTATAGTCAGATATTATCGGACATGAGCAGTGCCGCCGATCCAAAACGATTATGGAAGGCTATTAATTCTTTTAAAAAGAAAACAGTTCAGCGTGTAGGGAACAGTTCAACGGATGACTGGGTTGCGCGTTTCAGAGAACTATTAAATCCGCCTTTGACTGCGGCATTCATTTGTTACGCCGAGCCACTGGTTAGAGTTGAATATTTGGATAAGGATTTTTCACTTAATGAATTAAAATACGTATTAGGGACATTAAAGGATAATAAAGCGCCGGGGTTCGATCGAATTCCATATGAGTTCTATAAAAACGCCCCTAATGAATTTTTAAGTTTGCTACTAGGTTTGTACAATAATATATTAGGTACGGGAGTGGTGCCTACAAGTTTTAAGGAATCAATTGTATTCCCGCTGCACAAAAAAGGCGATAGTAACGTAGTTCAGAATTATAGAGGTCTCTCATTTATTGATAGCATCAGCAAAATATTTTGTTCTTTGATCAACTTCCGCTTGAGCAGCTGGGTAGAGGAAAATAATATAATATCAGAATTTCAGGCAGGATTCAGGAAAGGATATTCCACAGTGGACAATGTGTTTAATTTATCAAGTATTATAAGTTTAAGGTTGGCGATGGATAAAGGTAGACTTTTTTGTTTTTTTTTGTTGACCTTTCGGCGGCATTTGATACAATTGATAGGAGAGCTCTGATTTTCAAATTGTCTTGGGTGTTTCAACAAAAATGTTAAATGTTTTAAAGAGTTTGTATAACGGGACAGCCGCGGGGGTGTGGACTAGAGAAGGAGTCACGAGAAATTTGACACTACAAGCGGCTTGCGCCAAGGCTGCCCCCTCTCTCCCCTGGCTTTCACACTTTTTATTAATGATTTGCCGGAGGTGTTGGAGGGTGGGTGTAAGATTGGGGAATCCCGTGTGAATATATTAATGTACGCCGATGATGTGGTCCTTTTGTCCCCGACGGCTACGGGCCTACAACTTATGATTAACAGACTCGAAGCGTATTGTGATACTTGGAATTTAAAGGAAATCTAGAAAAATCAAAAGTTATAGTATTTAGGAAGGGAGCAAAATTGAAAAAGAATGAGAATTGGCGATACAAGGGGAATAAAATTGAAATTGTTAACAAATATAAATACCTAGGAATAACTTTAACGTCAAGGTTAAATTGGGAAATTCACTTTATAGAAAAATCTAAAGCAGCGAAGTTAGCTTTGAATTCGATTTGGAATATTTTAATTGATGGTAAAAAAGTGTCTTTAGATGCAAAGTTCATATGTTTTTCTGCGGTTATAAAAGCCATAATTTGCTACGGGGCACAAGTCTGGGGGTACGTGGAAAGTGAGAGTTTAGAATTAGTTTTACGTGTAGTTCTGAAACGTGTATTTCGTCTTCCGTTTAACATCCCTAATTATGTATTATATTTAGAAACAGGTATGGATAAGATGTGTTTTTCTACTAGGCTGATGCACTCAAATTACATTCTAAAAGTTTTGAAAATGACCACCAATAGGTTGCCTATCATTTTAGCCAGAGAAATTATAGATAAAAGGCTTAGTTGGTGTAGGGATTGGGAGGCAAAGGCCAGACGGCATGATGTGCGGGCTGGGGGGAGAGGGGGTGGACGCGGCGAGCCTGGGCGAACAGCTGAGGGCGACATTGGAGGCAATGCGAGTCGCGTGGTGGAGCGAGTGCGAAGGTCGCGCACTGACGTCGCCGTATCACCAACAATATCTCATGCTGGAAATTAATCTTGGCGATAAAAGCGTATTTGCGACTAAAAACGAGATTTCTACTATATCGTGGGCAATCAAGGCTATGGCTGAATTAGTTGACCTCAATTATAAACCTTGGCTTCCGGACATAAATTTTACATGCTCCTTATGCAATTCGAATGTTCCAGAAACTGTTTTTCATTTCGTCGCTGTTTGTCCCATGCTAAAACACATCACGAATTTTTACTTTGGTCGAAGAATTTTGAATGAAAACGACTTTTTAGAATACTTGAATGGAAAGGATTGGCGGTTACTCGGGAAATTTATGACGGAGGCGTGGACATTTCGTTGAAATTTAATAATTTAATTTAACTTCTAAACAAAAAACAAAAAATATATATAATAAATTAAATAAAAAAATAAATAAATATATTTGTATACATACAGTAACACATAAACATATAAATAGGATCGGGTATTTTTAACTTGATTGCTTGCATCGTTCTTGTATCCATCGTCAGCATATCGTTAAGTTTGATATTTCATTTTTCTTATTAATGATAGTTATCTATATATATATTTGTTACTTTATAGCTTATAAGAGACAGGCGTAGATTTTCATTTTTTGGAAGTATAGTTCCGTATTTTTTTATTATTTTGTTATTTATATTCATGCTGGTAATATAATATATTTTTTAGAGTTGGGCAGTAACTAAGGTGTTGTCAACCGAGCATGACGGTCTACGAGGCCAATGCTTGACAGTGCTATTTTTTCAAGAAGAGACTGTCTATTAGAAGTATTTGAGACTGGTGCTCTTGCATAAAAGCTTGTATTTATTTATGTTCTGTTAAAATAAAGCACATTTTCTTTCTTTCTTTTTTTTCTTTCTTTCATATATATATAAAGAGAGTTGTGTGTTGGTATATTTAGTGCTTTATCCGTGCTTTTATACTGCTAACAGTTGCCACTTATAATTTATTTACACATTAAGTACTGAGGTGTAACATTAATACCCCCGTTGCAGCAGACCTGCATACTCAGCGAATTTCAAATGCAAAACAACATATTTCAATCACACATAGCAAGATTTGACATGTATTTGTAAGTTCCATAAGAATAACATGGGAAATGAGTATGCAGGTTTGCTGCTACGGGTATATTAAAACTGGGGGGTTTTAATTCAATTTTTAATATATCTAGACTAGAAGACGCCATTTACCAAGTTTTATCAAGATATGTTTAGAAATAAGTGAGTTATAGAATTTTACTTATTTCCCATTAGGATAACATTGGAACAACGTACTGTATTTACCACTTCCAATATCTCGGTAACCAATGGACATAGAGCAGTATATCAAAACACTAAATTGGTTGTTTTTTTTTTTTTTTGCTGAATCCAACGATGCTAACAAAAATTGGATTACTTTTATTATTCTGTGTAAAAAACTCAAAAAACCCATTTTTGGAGGTTCACCACCTTTACTCCCCTTTCCGGTAGTCCGATCGGGCTGGTTTGCGAACTCGTCCGAATAATTACTACTTTACACGTCCATGCCAAATTTCAGAAAGATCGTACCATTTTTGCGCGACTTATCATGATTAAAGACACATAGATATGTATATATAGATATGTATGAAAATGAACGAATGGTGTTTTTTGCTTCTGGGGGCACCAAATCGAAAAGTTATCATGGTCTCGGGCTTAGGTCTTACCATGAGTACTACGGTAACAGCTTCTTCCCTATAGGGGAAATTCGCAAAAAATATGTTTACAACTTACTATACAAAAATTTTAAAATGGGGGACCTGCAGACCCCCGCACCAGTAGGGGGACCTGCAGACCCCCGCACCAGTAGTAGTATCACAAAAAATGCGCCATTACTGCAGGTTTAAGGAGTATGTTGTGATGGAAATGAAAGAAAACTGAAAGTAAAAATTCAGAAGAACATGCGACGCCAGACACCATACTTCTTATATGGTGAATAGGATAGCGTTTGTAAGTCACTTAATTAAAATGAAACAAGGAACAGTAAAGTAATTTATTCTATTTTAGCAAATACTCAATGAAAACCAAAACCAACATTCTGCCAATGCCAAATTATTCATACGTTATTGTTTAGCTGATAGTTATTGAAAGATCTCCTCTCTATGGTTGGGCTCGTACTGTTTTGATGGGTTAACTAATTTCCAAGATCTTATGAATGTTTTAAAATTGTATTGGTGTTGCAATGTTGGAGTAGAAAAATGTTGCGATTTTTTGAGTTTGTTTCATTTTGGTATCTTTGACTCATTTTGTAGTATATAGATCTGTCTTTGTGCATGGCATAGATTTGGCAATTTGAGCATATCTTTTTAACAAAACCAAATTTTTGAAAACGGATTTCAGCATTGTGTTTAGAATACAAATCTAGTCTATAATGATGTGGCACACCACCATCTCTATATTTGAAAAAAATATTTATATAGAATATGGTGGATCCAAAATGGCAGCCAAAAATGAACATCCTGTCAAAATTAAGAACCAATCACCAAACAATAATTGACGGCGGTCCAAAGTCAATACCTCGACAAAACATTGATAAAAATGCAGTTGAGTGACATTTTCCAAAAATTTTCACATGGTGGGAAGAGCCGCAATTTTTAAACTTGGTTATAGTCAGGTTCCCATGGTCCGATTTTGGTAAACTTTGGATATATGTATCGAATCTATGTATTATGTATATTGTTTACTATGTATTATGTTTTTGTATATGTCCCATTTGTATGCTGCAATAATTTGTACTGATTAGTTATATATGCTACAATTTAATTGGATGTTATCTGTTTTGAAGCATTTCAAATAAATAAATATATTAAAATATACATTTTATTTGTAGAATTTCATCAAAAACGTCTCCTTGCAGTTTTTTAAGGTCATCGAGTAGATTGACTGGACCAATATTGTAAAAGTGATTCATTTATTCAAATAAAAATTCAATGTTCTTATAAGGGTAAGATTTTAAATTAAAAAAGTCGTAATCTTGATTTTTATATTGAAAATTGTGTATGATTTGAAATTAAATATTCAACCTAGTTCTACCAGGTTTGTGGCAGATCGCACCAAGGTCACACAGGTGTTAATGTTTACAATGTGACGTTCAGCACTCGCTCTGACCTATAACAAAACTTTAACATGCACCAGTCTCTAAACCCTAAAACCATCATTTCACACACATGAAAAATACATTCATGATCATTCCATGGCTAAATTTTCATTATTCTAAGACCAAATGAAACAAGTTGCAAAAAGTACAATATTCGATCTAATGAATCTAAAATTCATCCTAAAAACCTTAAAGTTAAATTATGTTTTTATAATAATATTTGGTCCACCACCTTGAACACAAAAAAGCACTGTTATATTTATTTTTGTTCAATAAAGAAATGTATATTATTTTTAAGGTACATAAGTAAATCTACTATATATTTGTCAAATACGACTCACCTATCATCGCACAGCCCAAACTATACGACCTAGGACCTTGAAATTTTACGTGGACGTTCCTTTTAGGGCGTAGGCATCCGCCAAGAAAGGATTTTAAATGATTCATAGAATAAAGGGGTTTTTAGCGAGGTCGAAGTTTTCAAATTTTCCCATATAAAAGTGTTATGGACGATCTTTTGTTTTCATTTGCAATGTTCATTCAATCAAGCAGCTGGGAGTTAGCTTCACAAATGTACAAAATACGCTATTACAGCTGATTATAATTTGCTTTCTTTCATCACGGTTTTATGATTTTTTTGTTGATTTATTTTACGGGACATAATTATGTACTATATAAAATTAGGGCGTCCATAATGTATTCATCCCCCAAAATAGTTTTGCGAAATCCTTTTTCATCTAATTCGAGGGTGCCCTGACTTTGCACGGGAAAAACAAATGCTGCAATCTGTAGTTGACCTTTCAAAATATAGTTAAAATCGCCCATATATGCAATGTATACAGAACCCTCCAAGTAGGGACACCTTTCGGAAAAATGAGTAGTTCCCGTGCCGAAAACGAGATGGCGCCACTTTAATTTTTCAGTCCGATTGGAATATTTGTTTGAGTTTACGTATCAAGCTGACTTTCTAAAGTCAAGCAGCTGGTTATAATATTTTTACAGTTGTATGTTAGTGTTTTATATTGCTGTAATCTTTGACCACGTTTAATCTGTTTTTTTATTATTTTTTTAACATTCTCACTTTTAAATTTGGACAATGAGTGGAAGCGCGGACGACGGAGCCAGCTTGAACTATTCCATTCGTCAGCGCTAATTTATCCTCTGCTTTAAGGCGGTGGAACTGAAAAAAACATTGAATATCCCTACTTGGAGGGTTCTCTACACATTGATATATGTTAAGTGAATCAGTTTGAAACACTGTCGACGGACAGCGCCACTGTTCCGAACAGTCAGCTCTTTATTGTACTTTATTGATACCCTATTTAACAATTTTAAGCCATATTGGCAAATAAGCATAGAAATACCTTAAAATTGACACATTTAAGGTTAAAATCGGTCTTGCCGTTTTAGAGTTATGACTGTAAAAAAACCTACACGATCGACTGGAATATGAGTTTAACTGTTTTTTAACCCTATACAATGCCACAACACGTAAACAGACCTCTACATTACAAATTCCTTGATATAACCTTTTTTTCATTTAGTCCCTTCAGATTCGTCAAATCAAGGTTAGACTTTAGTGTTTGTCGTGAGCGAAGCCACGGGACTGCTAGTCTTCTATATTATTAATACGCTAAATGGAATCTTTGTTCACGATAAGGCTTTTTTATTTTAAGACTTACCCCAACATATAATACATCAAAACACGCGTCTCTATGTGCAGATTTGTCAAACGTCTTTAGGTTTTTAATTAGGCATTATAACTCGAAAAAGTGTGAAAAACTGATTATAAAGTAAACTGGGTTTTGACAGAAGCGAAAATGTAAACAAATAAACATCTGATCACCTGTGTGGGATTTAAAATAGCCTATATAGATCACAGACCAAGAAAAAAAATTTAGATATCAAAGTAGTTTAAAACTCAGCCCAGCTGTTTTTTTTTATTTGAAAAGGAAGAAGTCGACGAAAATTTGTTGTGATCGGACACTTTATATTCTTTCAAACATGATAAGAACGAGTCGACGAAGAAGTTTTATAGCGGTCGGTCAAGGCGGGGAAATGTACGGCAAGATGTTCGCACACGGCGGGACAACGTACGGGAAGGTGTGCAAACAGAAGCTTCATACGCAGAGCTGGAACAATTAGTGGAAAATTACAATGACAAAATTGCACTAACAAATACAAGGATTCAGCAACATTCACTTGGCGGGATGGCATTACCATGTCAGAAATGTGGCGCTCTACATTTTCAAGGAGAAAAAAGAGGAAGAGACAAGATTTTCATACAGCTGCCATAAGGAAAACTTAAATCTACTTTCATCTCGACAATGCGATTACATTCAAAGCCTTATTACTGGTACCGATAGACTGAGCAGAAACTGCAAAGAAAACATTAATTCCAAGAACTCTGTGCTCGCAACGGTAAGCAAAAGAGCTATTAAATTGAAGAAAACGATGGCGGAGGGTTTTTCATGTATAAAATGTACGCAACAAATTATCACTCAATTATAGCACCTTACAACTGTGAGGAGAACATTCGTTATATGCTCTTTATCTATAACGGACGTCAAAATTGGTGATCAAGAAAGAATGCTAAACAAAGCCATTGGCTCTTGCAGCAATGAACTCATGCACCGCTTGACTGGACACTTGGTTAAAGTTAATCTCTGAGCGCAAATTTTCAACGTGAAGAGTTGCGCTCTGAAAAATACTCCTGATGAGCAGCATACATAACTCGGAATGCACATTGGCTGAGATCGAAAAGAATATTAGCGCCGATACAAGGACATAACTTCTAATGATGTTGCTATTATTTTTAGAGCAAACGATAGCGAACCACCAAGTGTGAGCGTAAATCAATTATTTACCCGAAAGATAAGCCACTTAGAAGAGTACATATTCTTCAATTTTGCCTCGGCCCAATGGCTGACCTGTTGCTTTTACCATATTTTCAATTTGAAGGAAGTGCAGAACGAACATCGCTTAAAATGCTGCAATACGCATCCTAATGAGTGGCTATTAGAGACACTTTCAGCACGCTACATCGTTCCGAAAACCACTTTTTACAGTAGATTGACGACATATGTGCGCATAGAAGGCAGCCGATCATTTATAATTTAATTAAATCGTGCGAATTCGCACGGGTTCACCTAGTAAGAAATAATAGCCATTAAAAAAATTGTAATGTTTAGAATTAATTAAATAACTGATTCCCAATATGAATTAAAGTATACAGGGTGTTGATAAAAGTCCTTACAGACTTCGGGATATGGTTACTTACAACAAAACTAAGAAAAAAGTTCCGGTAAACATGGGTCCTAAAATGCTCGGTTATCCGTCTGTCGGTCTGTATGTGTTTTTAACATGATTTTGCATAACTTTGGAACAACTTATGATATCAACTTCAAACTTGGTACTTATATGCTGACTAGTAGGTGCTATTTTGATGAGGATTATCAAGTTTCTACTTTGTACCATTTCAAAATGGCAGCCTTTTTTATATTTTAAAACTCAATATCTTTAAAACTCTAAATTTTTCAAACATTTTACAAGTCACAAAAAAGTTCTGCAATTTTATTTACTACAAAGCCATATAAAGGTTATTAAGATCGAACTACAATTAACCGAGTTATTGCAATTTTTCTAACAGAATTCAAGCAAATTTGCTATAGCTACAATAAAACAAGCATGTATTCTGGTGGAAAAATTGCAATAACTCCGTTAATTCGATCTTAATAATCTTTATATGGTTTTGTAGGAAATAAAATTGCGCAGCTTTTTTGTGTCTTGTAACATTTTTGAAAAAGTTATAGTTTTTGAGATAATGAGTTTTAAAATATAAAAAAGGCTGCCACTTTGAAATGGTACAAAGTAGAAACTTGATAATCCTCATTAAAATAGCACCTACTAGTCAGCATATAAGTACCAAGTTTGAAGTTGATATCATAAGTTGTTCCAAAGTTATGCAAATCATGTTAAAAACAAATACAGATTGACAGACGGATAACCGAGCATTTTAGGACCCATGTTTATAGGAACTTTTTTCTTAGTTTTGATGTAAGTAACCATATCCCGAATTCTGTAAGATTTTTTTTATCAACACCCTGTTTAGGGTGACACCTGTTTACAGTGACCTTGTATTTGTGAGTTTTTTGTTTTAGCAAATTTCCCTAATAGGGAAGAAGCTATCACCGCAGGTCTCATGGTAAAACCTAAGCCCAAGATCATGATAACTTTTTGTTTTGGGACTCTCAGAAGCAAAAAACACTATTCGTTAATTTTCATAAATAAATAAATAAATATATCTATATATACATACATACATATACATACACAAATAGCAAAAGCATAAACCGCTAAGATGTTATAAACCGCGTTGTTGCTATATATCTATATATACATACATACATATACATACACAAATAGCACAAGCATAAACCGCTAAGATGTTATAAACCGCGTTGTTGCTAAATGCTGCAATACGCATCCTAATGAGTGGTTATTAGAGACACTTTCAGCACGCTACATCATTCCGAAAACCACTTTTTACAGTAGATGAGTAGATTGACGACATATGTGCGCATAGAAGGCAGCCGATCATTTATAATTTAATTAAATCGTGCGAATTCGCACGGCTTCACCTAGTAAGAAATAATAGCCATTAAAAAAATTGTAATGTTTAGAATTTATTAAATAACTGATTCCCAATATGAATTAAAGTATACAGGGTGTTGATAAAAGTCCTTACAGACTTCGGGATATGGTTACTTACAACAAAACACACCCAAACCACATTAATTTATCATTTATTTATTTTTGGCTGTGAGGCCATATATATATATATATATATATATATATATATATATATATATATATATACAAATTTGAACGAATGGTGTTTTTGGTATCTGGGGGCACCAAAACGAAAAGTTATGATGGTCCCACGCTTAGGTCTTACCATGAGACCTACGGTAATAGCTTCTTCCCTATAGGGGAAATTCGCTAAAATAAAAAAAAATGTTATTAATAAATATTATTAGTCACTTAAAATGAAAACCATGGTCCTACTTCCTCCTTAAAACTCTAGTTAATATTATAAGTAGAATAAACGGTATCAGGAAACTAAAATACTTTCTTCCCTAAATCAATTAATTAAAACCAAAAAACTCATGTACAGTTCGCGCATTATATCCCCAGCTATGACAGAGTCAGCTGGTTGCAAGGTGCGGGGGGGAGAGGGGCTTTTCTGTAAACATTGTTCTACAGTCCCGATGTTTGTCAAACGCTATATTTACCAAAATCATATATTTAAAATACCATATGATACGGTTAGTAGCGTAATAGTCATAGCCGGAGATATAATACGCAAAATGTAATGAAATAAAAAAAACTAACAATTGATTATCTCACAAATTTATACCAAATTTTATCAAAATTGGTAAGTAATTAACGGAGATATAGATTTTTAAATATTTCCCTTAAGAATAACATTGGACAACGTACTGAGTTTACTGTTGAATCAAAATATCAATTATTTCTGCAACCAGTTGACATAAACTAATAATTTAAAATATTGGATTATTTAATTTTTTTAAACCAAATTTAATGGTTATAGGAATATTTTCTTTAGAATTTACAGATTTTTTTAAATTTTAAAAATATGAATTTTTTTATACTTAAATCCCCATAAATTCTGAACTTGAATTTTTACAGTGTAATCTTAAAATCATTTTGTTTGTAATCTTAAGCACTAAAACCTATTAAATTTTTATCAATAGAGCCGTTATTGAAAAATGAGATATGCTTTGTGGTTTTCCAATTCAAGGTCCTATAACTAAATAAATGTACAGGGGTTATCAGTTTTTAAATTGGTCACATTACTATGGCAATCA
This sequence comes from Flexamia atlantica, assembly GCA_035578135.1. Lineage (NCBI taxonomy): Eukaryota > Metazoa > Arthropoda > Insecta > Hemiptera > Cicadellidae > Flexamia > Flexamia atlantica. The sequence goes on from JAQJVK010000032.1 coordinate 51,740, forward strand.
ATGTTTATTTATCAGATCATCATGTGAAGAACAGATTATTATTATTTCTGATATATTATTATATAAATCATAGCTAGTTATTGAAACCTTATTACGTAAAAAAAAAACACTTGCCTCTAATTTTTTTGCCATAGCACATGCTTTTCTTGATGAGGGCAGGATTTGCTGATACTATTTCTTTTAATTCTTTTACTGTTTTGCCCCTTAGCTCCTCATTCTGACGAATGAAGAGGTTTCCATTCGTCAAAGCTGCCCACCTCATTGTTGTGTTAAGGGCAAAAAACCTGTAATAATAGGTGTCTATAACCTATTGCATAAAAAATTTAATCATTCAATTTAACTGCTCCTACTTAATGGAATCATTTTGAAAAATTACTAATTTCATTCAAATTTTGATAGTGGTTTGAATTTAAATACTTCCTCAATTATATAAATTCCTTTCAAAAATAAGTATTTTTTAAATATTGCAAACTAAATTGTAAATTTTCAGAACTGTCTCTGCAAATACAATATTATTACATAGCTTAAATAGGCTAAAAAATTCATTTATTAAAAATATAAAGATTAACAGTTTGCAATAAAAATATAAATGAAACATGAGATGATACCTAAATCTGGGGTCATCAGCAAATCTTCTGTCTTCAAGTTGAATAAGATGTTTCAAATAGTCCCCTACTGATATTTTGTGAGCTCTTTGATCACCAAAATCTGCTCTACCAGTGGGAAACAACGTTGGAAATGCTTGAACAATGTAGCCAGGAGTGTTGAACTCGTCAATGGGTATCTGACCGACAATGGGCCAGTTCAACACTGCCAAGACACTGTCGTCCTGGTGTGGCAGTCTAAACATCGGTACACCAGTTGACTCAACCTGCAAATTAGTATACATACTGATCTGTGTTGATATAACAGGATTGAGTTACGTCAGCAGAATATAGTTCAATTTAAAACTATACTGGTCATAATCGAACGAGATTAAGCTATGGCTGAGATCGTACCATTGTACTAAGTGTTATATACTGAAGATTATAAAGTCAAAGTCAAAGTCAAAGTTTTTATTGCCATTGATCATGATACAAAATGAAATAGGCATTGTCACATTATTTTCCTTAATTGCTAAATTACACAAATCAACAATCATAGGGAAATAGTTAAATACATAAAAGATTAATAACATATTGTCAATTATAGCAACTTGCTCAGTTATAGAAACTATCGTAATATAGAAAAATATTTGCCGTATCATTTGAAACAGTCATTTATTTACCTATGATCAGTTTTTAATGAAAAGAAACAATTAAATAAAGATTTATAAATATGAATAATATAAGGAATAAAAAGATAAAGCACATTATAAAAAAGCAGTACCAATGAAAATTGGATTAAATTTAAAATATTAATTGAAATAATAACCTATTAATGATTTACCTGAGGTGGTGATTCTTCCTCAGTAGGTGAGGGGTCAATATCTGCAGTATGGCTTATTTGGTTGTAGACATTGCCATCCTGCGGAAGAAGGCCTAAATTTTCTTCAGACATAACTATGTCATAATAATAAGGATTATTGGCCTTCAACCTTAGGAGGGCTCTTCTTACCGCACCTGCCCTCACATGAAAATCGTTGTAACTTTCAACGTTTTGTGCCTGTACTCTGACAGCAATTATATGAGTCAGGTCACAAAGTCTATGAGGGAGTTCGCGGGCAAACTGTTTAATGTCTTGGGGGAAATTAATAACATGGCCACTGTACCCTATCTGGTGTCCCTTTATTCGGTAAACACTGACTACCGGATGAACTCGAGCGATGAGTTGTTGCTCCAGGTATGTCAGGTTTGCCAGTTCAGGGGGCACAGGGCCAGGGTCCATATTGTTTCCCCCAGAAAAACGCCCACATGTTTTTCCGCATGGTTCTCGAAGTGGAGTTGTCCCCAAAGTGGATTTTTTACAATGGCTGCATGAGTGCCAATCCATTTCTTTCATTTTCTCTTCAAAAACCATTTCCTCTGTAAGTCTTTGATTACATCCATCACTACTTTCATTGTGTTCAAAAGACATGCGTAATCTATAAAAAAAAACATTTATTAATAAAGAAAAGGTAAAAAAATAAAATCTCTTTTAAAAAAACCATTAAAATAGTAACACACCAACAGACAGAAAATTGAGATATGCTCATTTTCAAATGAGCATATCTCAAAAAAATAAGCATATGATATGCTTATTTTTAAAATGAGATATATATATATATATATATACAATTTTACTATATAGGCCAAAATATCTGAGCATCCCAAATTATGACAAACTTGATGTCTGAAAACTTTTTAACAACTTTTAAATTATAACTGACGCCAATTCTTGGGGCCCAGTGCGGTGGATGCGCGGTAGCAAAAACGGCTAGTGCGCATGCGCGACAACGCCTCGCTAGAGCGCAGCACTGTCATTCTGCTCTCAGCCGTCAACAATAGCGTGTCACTACATGTCGTACTAAAAACATTGACCGACGGATCATTGACTCTTACTGGTGATCAATGATCTGTTTTAATTCTATTCAATAATATAAAATATTTCATTCGAATTTATTGAAGGATCTTGTTATTCTGAACAACGATTGATAGAGAAGCAGTAACTATGTGTGAGCTGCCGAATGTACACAGCCACGCTAGTACAATGTCGGCCGCCGCTGCCGCTACTACTCCCCTCTCCTCCCAGCATACCCACTCCCCGCCCCATGCGCGGACTGGGCCCCAAGAATTGGCGTCAGCTATAAAACAAATACTTTTTACAAATAAAATTTTGTTCTTTTCTGTTCCCTCTCAGCCCATAGCCCTAGGCCCAGGGGGGCCTGAAATGAGTTCCTATGATATTTTATTTGATATTTTCAATTTTTGGGAATAATCATTCCAATTTTTTATACAAATTCTTATTTGATTTATATATAGAATATAATTATATGTCATAATATTAACAATCAAAAAGTAGTCCATTGAAAAATCACCTTTTATAACTGTTAAAATTTATGGTTTTGAATTGAATAAAATTGAACAATGATTCTCCATCATGAAAATGATAAACAATCCATCCCTAAGATGAAGTAATCTATTTTTAAAACTTCCAAATCATTATGATTTGACATTGCATAAAATATTATTGGCATAGCATGTTCTATCTAGACATCTACTTCTCAAATTTTATTAGTCATTGTTGTAGTAGTTTGAACTCTATATCACAATATATATTTAAATTAAATTTTCCCAACAAACATATAACTATTAAAAGGTACCTTTTTGCACACATTCTTTTGGAATTTTCTTCTCTTCTCCGTGCAGTCTCTTCAACAGTTTCATACTTTCTGTAATAATAATTGAATTATGCTTTTAGCGAATTTCCTTCAAGGAATAAGCCATGCCTTAGGTATCATGTTAATACCTAAGCCCGAGACCATGATAACTTTCATTTTGGGGCCTCCAGAGGCAAAAAACACCATCCAATTGAATATATATATATATGTAGGCCCATATATATGTTGATGAAATAGCAGTCGTAAACCAGGACCGATCTTAATGAAATTTGATTCAGAGAGAGGAGGGGGGGGGGGAATGGCATAAACCCAAAAAAGTGGGTTTTTGGGTTTTTTATAAAGAATAGTAAAAAAATCTAAATCTTTTTAGTGCCATTGAATTCTGCTCGAAAAAAATAACCAATTTAGTATTTTGAATCACTGCTCTATGTCCATTGGTTACTTATGGAAAATAAGTAAAATTCAAAATCTTGCATTTATTAACATATCTTAATAAATCTTGGTGGCTTCATCTTGATTAAATCTAATGCATATTAGTTCAAATCTCTGATGTTTCCATTTTTGTGGCAGCTAACCTGCATTCTCATTCCCCAAGTTATCTTTATGGGGAATTTAAAAAAATCAATATCTTCCTTATTCCCAAACGTATCTTGATAAAACTTGGTATATGGCTTTTTTTTGTTCAGTTATACTCAGTATTGAATTAAAACCACCAAGTTTTGACATACCTGATGCAGCAAACCTGCACACTCATTTCCAGTATCCATATATTAATACGCAAGCGGTTTTCTTTTCACAGTCCAACCGCAATAACGGCTGGACGGATTTTAATGTTTGAGGTATCAAATTAAAGGGATTTTTATGTAGATTTAACAACAAGTCTCAGAATTTTAAAAAAGGGCGGCATTAAAGTACAGTAAAGGGCTGAAGTTTCGGAACAGTGGCGCTATTCATTGCCATTCGAGCAAGCTCAGTTCACTTTGTTTACAACTGAACATATGGCCAAGCTTTGAATAGTTCAACAGGTAAACCTCAGATTGCAGCACTTGCGTTATAATCAAAAGACTGTGGTATAGTTATTTTTTTAAAGAGCAGTTTTCGTTTTTACAGCTGCTTTAGCTTTCAACAAAAAAACTTATTATGTAATTTAGGTTATGTCATGAAGTGTTTTTAAAGATCTTAAACATTACATTTACCAGTTATTTTACAATGTAGTTTACGATACCTCATTGTGTTTTTTGAAGTTATATTAATCAGAGCTAATCTATTTTTGGATTTGGTGCATTTATAATGCCACCGATAAGAAGAAGATGGACATTGGCCGGTCTGAGGAGTCGGAAAGAACACGATCGCAACCGCTGGCATCACACTCCCGATGTAACATTTTTGATGCTCCTTTCAACCTCAGACCAATGAACTAAAAATGTTTTCATTGCGGTGAGTTGCATTTCAAGAATGAAAAGACTGGTAGAGATAAAGCGTCATTTACGCGTTTTTGCCACAAAGGAAAGGTTCCTTATAAAGACAGCCGTTCCCTACAATATCTGTTTTGGCGAAAGTTATCAATAAGGTGCAGGGGCAGTCCCTGAACAAAGAAAGTCATTGCTCACGGCACAAGTGCTTGCTTTCGGTCAGCTAAATGTTGCTGTAAGCAGAGCTTGATCTTTTGCCAGTATTAAAATATACATTACAGCAACAAGAGGACATGGGGAAATGAAGGTGTTCCCTAAAAATCGTTTAAGTTTACCGGAAAACTCATGCAGTAGATCAAATTAACTTTAAAAGTTTCAGTAGTTTGGCCATAATTGTTTTAATGAATTTAGCCCTTTTATCAAACTTCAAATGTATATAAGTAGGTTGATTATTCTTCATTCTTTTACTATATGATTTTTGCTCGATTTCTAGCTACGTGTTATCTAGTTATTCTTAAAGAGCTGACAGAAACATGTCAAATCTAGCTATGTTGGATTGAAATATGTTGTTTTGCATTTGACATTCACTAAGTTTGCAGGTCTCCTGCAACATGGATATTACAGAAAAGATCTGGTTTTAATAGATTGACAAATACCACTGGTGTGTAAAATGTGTTATTTTGTAATTTGAAACCTCTATTCCTTATTATATAAAATTAAAATCATTATCTATCTTTCCTATCAGGCCCAAATATTCCTATGTCAAAGACACCTGTTCTTGGTATCATGTTAAATAACTCATATTGGGTTTTGGCTGTCCAGAAATTTTATTAATAAATGTATTGTGTGAAAGAAACTATATAAATTTATACAGAACTTCATGGATACCCAATATTAATGGTATATTATTTTCCGGTTGGAGTTCCAAATTTTGGAATTTATCTATCATTATAGTTTCTACTCTACTCCACATCAAATATTCAAAATAACCAAATAAATATTACCTTTTTTCACAGATTCTTTTTGCTTTTTCTTCTCTTCTTCGCACAGCCTCTTCCTCATTTTCAGATTTCCTGTAGTAATAGTTACATATAGTTTTTAGCAGACCGTTATATAGTGGTTTGGCATTTAAAGCACTACAAACCATGTAACTTATTAACATCGTTAAGAGTCGTTTTTGAGAAATTTTGATTTTAATAATTTTTAAGGGTTTTTTATGGAGAAAATACCCTTAAAAACAAATATTTAAAAAAAATTAAAAAAGGCCTGTAGATATCACGATTTTATACCTGCATACCAAATTTAATGAAAACTGGACTATTGGTGTCTTCTCTCCCTTTGTTTACATCCATACCAACAAACACACACACACACGGTCAAACAGACACCACTTGCTGGATACCGAAAACCACTTTTTTGTATTCAAAGATCATTTAAACAAATATATCCACAAATAACTCAAATCCAAAAATTTTGACAAAAACAATACCGGTACTTCCTTCTTATACTATCTATAGAGGGGAGAAAGTAAAAAATGATAAATATAGTATAATTGTTAGAATTAATAACATTTATATACATATGTTTATGTATATAAATAGGAGGGGTTAATGACATAGATTTTTAGCTGTATACAAATAAAGAACTGTATATCACTATAATAGTTATTACACTCGAAACTAATTGTGGCTATGACAAAATAAATATTATGTACCTTTTTTCACACATTCTTTTTGCATTTTCTACTCTTCTTTGCGCAGCCTCTTCCTCAGTTTCAGATTTCCTGTAGTAATAATTACTTTGAGCTTTAACAGAACGGTTATAGTTCTAATAGTTTCATTAATGTGATTAATTTATAAAATATATTTATTTTTATAACGTTTGAAAAACTTTATGCCTTGGTACACAAAAGTAAAAATATGATGAAAAATGTAATTGTTAGGATTAATAATAATAAATTCATAAATATATGTTACTTGCTTCATATTGAGTAAATTTTCTTTGTGATTAGTGAATTAATAGGTGTTAAAGCAGCCCAACAAAACAACACATCCCAAAAAAAAGGCACGAAAAATGCATTAGGTTGCCGGTTTATGGTGCAGCACACTCTGTTGCTGACTCAGTCAAACGCAGATAAAACTGGCAAAACCAGGCTTTGAAAGTGAGAAGTCTTATCTGTACCTATAATTTATCTAATATATTACGTTAATATTACCTATCTCTTTTCGCATTAAATCTGCATCACCTAACGTTAATCATCAGGTATTTATTAACTGCTAAAGAAATAAAATTCAAATTCTTAAAAATAGCTTGTTCAGAATTTATTTTGTTATTAAAATTAAAATTATAACTACTGAGACCATTTCTTTTTCTGTCCGTCCAAAAAAAGTGGGACATAATCTTTTACCTTGTTAACATACACTCAAAAAATTATTCTTGCTATCAAGTATGATAATATGTTATACACAAAAACAATGATATTTGTTGTTTCTAAATAAACATTGATATATTGTCAAATCAAGCATGTATTTACCTCAAACGAGCCATGCGTTCTGCACCTGAACTCCTCCTTGCGAAAGATTTTTTTTCTTTTCATCTTTGGCAACTAAATGTAAATATAATTTAATGTAGACTTACATTTATAAAATATGGACTTTGATTCTACCAACTACTCAATAGTTATTTCTTAATAATTATGTAAAAAAAATAATAAATTTGAAGGGTCATCCCTAAATTATTTAACACAAAAATCTGCTTTTTCAGACTGCCTCCCACTCTCATAACAAAAAGGCTTATACCTGGCGCCAATTCTTGGGGCCAACGCCGTCCATAAGACTAATGTTAATTTTAGTATTGGGCTTATGGACGGCGTGGGCCCCAAGAATTGGCGCCATTTATACCTCCTTCAAAAACTACTAAAGCTGTAACATCAACTCCCCCCACTCCTTTATCAAATCAATTAAAATAACCTTAAGTTTTTGAATTTTAAATTTTGAATGAAATCTTAAGAATTCCTCAATAATAATTATGTCTAATTAAGTAATAAGAATGCCTAGTTAAAAATAATAATTAGACACACTTTTTAACAGTATGTTAACCCCACCTCCGAAGTAATGTTGCCAAAACAACCCCCATCCACCATACAGACGTTACATAATTTAAGGACCAAAAGCTCAATTGTAGTTTTTTTTTAATTCTGTGCTTTTTTTAAAAAAAGGATAAAAAATCTATTATATTATCTAATATCATGAATGAACTATCCAGATAAGATTTCAAGCTGAATATTATTTGATTGGGAATGAATTTTGTATGAAAAATCTTTTCAAAAAATTACAATACTAAAAAATATTATTATAAAAAGAATAGATTATGAAATAATGACTAAGATCAAGAGTAAAACCATTTATTATCATAATTTTTATTATTATTTCAAATTTAAATTGATTTTGACTCCTTTATAATTGTAATAGAAAATATATACAGATTCAATTGTCATGTGATATAAAAATAGATAATGTTTATTTTGTCTACACCAAATGCAATAAAATGAACAAATTTACTGCTGAAAAATGGCTATTAGTTACCCTAGGTGTAAACATTTTTTTGTGCATAATCACTAACCTCTTTGAATATTCAGACAGGAAAATGTGTGCTCTTTTTGTACAAAAATGTCAATTTTATAGCTTAATTTCTGGTCCGTAAATTTGTGTGATGACCACTCAGGTGTATATCGAATGTATATCATACACTCAATAAAGTCCTGACACATTAGAACCTCAATGAGAAGACACTCAATAACACAAAAAAACTTGATAAAAAGTGCACTTTTCAATTCTCCTTGAAACTGTCTTGTTAACCTCAATAAGAGGACCCCCTTGATAACGAGGCTCTTTCCAGAATCCCCTTGAATCTTCTTATCAAGATTCTAGTGTAAGAACTAAAAGTGAATAAAAACCACAATTATCATTATTTTACCTATATCAATGTAGCCTAAATATAACCATCATTTTACATATATTTAATACCCTTATCACCAACCTTAGTGTTTCAGTTTACTTGCCTAAATAGGCGGTATTCTGGTTCCGCACATGCGAGTGACACTGTTTGTAGCTGAACTCTAAAATAATTGTCATTCCATCCAAGTCCTCATCTAATGGGGCAAGTAGGATTAGGTCCTTTCATTTAGAGCTGACTGCTCTGTAGTTCAATAATATCAGAGCGGACTTACTCCACACAAGCGTGGAATGAGCACCTGAGCCTCAGCCTCATCATGCATATGTTTGTAATCAGCACTAAATGTGTTTAGTATTAAAACTGAATAAATTGAACCATATGTTGAGAAACATTACTAAGTATTCTTCAAAAACAACAAACAAAAACCCTTTATCTCTAAAAATAATTATTGGGATTTTGAATTTTTTATATTGCTCATACTGGTAATCCAAATAAAAAATATTAACATCATGCAGTTCCCAACCATATAATACTTAGATGATTACAACTTGTTATTAAATAGATAAGCAAATTTTAATATTAAACAGATTTTACATACCTGAAATCAAATAAGTTTAATCTTCTTAAAATCTAGTTAAATCCTTTATAGACTTAACGAAATTGAAAAATCCTAATGAATCAATATTTATTTATATTTGTATTTTATTTTGTGTTGCCATGGAAACCAAGTATATCAAAGTTCCTGTTTGAAAATCAGTTGATAGTATAAACAATAATATTAATCAGACAGAAAAATTTACTATAGTATCAGCTTTCACAACAAATTTAAAATCATAATATATGGTATATAATATAAAAAATTATGTAGACTTTTTTAATAATCGAAACTTTTTTTATTATTTAATTTTTTCTCATCTATTAACTAAAGTTAATCTGTTGTAAAAATTACTGCCAGAAGTTATTGTTAAGGATCTTATGGTTGTGAGTCTTGTAATTGTCATATGAGTGAATTATGAATTATTATCACATGATTTTGTTTATATATAAAAGGTTGAAGGTTATGTTGTTGTCTAGATAGAATTTCTTATTTATTACTTGACTGTAAATAAAATCTAATAAATAAAGTCAAATATCTTATTGGTGGCAGCAGTAAATAATGTTGTAAGTGATTAGATAAGATTATAAATAATGGATATAAAAGCTCCAACTGGTTTTACCCTAGATACTAATGTTGTCCAAAACTGGAATAAATTTAAACAGAAGTTCAACCTATACCTAGAAGCATCCGAAAAATCAAAGAAATCAGGAAAACAAAAAGTAGCTTTGCTTTTATGTTCATTAGGAGATTCTTTTTTAGACATATTCAACAATTTTGAATTAGATGAAAATTCCAAGAATGATTATGATAAAGTTATTGATTGTTTTGATAAATACTTTAGACCTAAGCAAAACACTGTCGTAGATAGGTATAAATTTTTCAATTTGAGACAAAATTCAAGTGAACCTATAGATGTTTTTATTAATAGGTTACAAACTCAGGCAAAAGTTTGCCAATTTGGAGATCAAGAAGAAAGTTTAATTAGAGATTTACTAATAATTGGTATAAATGACAATGAAATAAAAGAAAGACTTTTGATAGAACCTGAATTAAAACTAGGAAAAGCAGTCCAATATTGTAGGGCTCGAGAAGAAAGTGCTAAACAAGTAAGATTAATGCAGGATAAAGACAGAAATTGTCAAGATGAACAATCAGACTCATATTCTAATGAGCTAGGTCTAAACAAAATTAATAAGTCTACCTTTAGCCAGAAAATTAAGTTATGTAGTAAATGTCTGATGAACCATGCTTTTGGACGGTGCCCAGCGTGGGGTAAAGTATGCCTTAAATGCAAAAGAATGAATCACTTTGCAAAGGCCTGTAAGGCCAAAACGTTAAATTCAGTAGATTTAGAGGAAAACGAAAATTTTAGAGAAGATAAAGACGATACTGTTAAGGATGTTGTTGACGTTTTAACACTAAAATCTGTTTTTACCGTAAATCCGCACAACCATGAGTGGAATCAAGCGTTGCTCATTAATGGTACAGAAGTATATTTTAAATTAGACACAGGGGCAGAAGTAAATGTCCTGCCATTGAGTGTGTTCAATCAACTTGCTTATCCAGATAATTTGAAGCCAACAAAAAAGTGTCTAAAATCCTACTCTGGCCATGAAATAAATGTTGTGGGAACTTGTGTGTTAGATTGCAAACCTAACAGTAACTTAATTTTCAAGATAGAATTTTATGTAGTTAACGAGACAAGCTGTCCCATTTTTGGGGTTGGTAACATGTCAAGAGCTTAAACTTATTTCTAGAATTAATTCAGTGAAAGGATCTAGCTCAGTCATTTTCGACGAGTTCGCGGATGTTTTTGATGATACCTTAGGGTAACTGCCGGTATTATATGACATCAAACTTAAGGAAGATGCAAAACCGCAAATAATACCCCCTAGACCTGTTCCAAAAGCTCTTACAGAAGCAGTTAAAAATGAAATTGATAAAATGGTTAAGGAGGGTGTACTTGAAGTTACAGAACCTACAGACTGGGTTCACCCTATTGTTATAATTAAGAAACCTAATGGGAAAATAAGAATGTGCATAGACCCAAGAACTTTGAATAAAAGTATTAAAAGAGAGCACTACAGTATGCCAACAATACAAGGAATATTGTCAAAGTTGGAGGGTGCTAAATATTTTTCCGTGCTTGACGCTTCTTCTGCTTTTTTACAAATTCCCTTAACAAAGGCTAGTTCCCTATTATGTACTGTTGGGACACCATTTGGAAGATATCGATTCTGTAGGCTCCCTTTTGGAATAAACAGCGCTCCAGAAGTGTTTCAAAAAGCAATGGATGGTGTTATACTTGGACTAGATGGAGTAATTGCGTATATGGACGATGTGTTAGTGTATGGTAAGATTTTAAAGGAGCATGATGAAAGATTGACGGCTTTCCTAAAGAAGGCAAGGTCAAGCAACTTAAAATTATCAAAGGAAAAGAGTCAGATTAGAGTAGAAAGTGTAACATATTTAGGACACAGATTGACACCTGAAGGTGTGACTGTGGTAGACTCAAAAGTAGAAGCGATACAGAAATACCCTACTCCTAAGAATAAATCGGATGTTCAAAGATTCTTAGGAATGGTAACATATTTAAGCAAGTTTGTACCGAACATGTCTGATAAAACAGGAAAATTGAGGAAACTAATCGGCAAGAATAGTGAATTTAAGTGGTCAGACAAAGAACAACAGTGTTTTGAACTCATGAAAGAATCGGTAATTAAGGCACCAGTACTCTCTTACTTTGATGACAGTAAGAAGTCTGTTCTTTCAGTTGATGCAAGCCAATACGGCCTAGGTGCAGTTCTCCTCCAAGATGGTAAGCCCATAGGTTATAGTTCAGTATCCTTAAATGACACTCAACAAAGATACAGTCAGATAGAAAAAGAGCTTTTAGCTGTAGTCAATGGATGTAAAAAGTTTCATTATTATTTATTTTCTACCGAATTCGTGATTGAGACAGACCACAAACCTTTGATTGGACTTTTAAATAAACCAATTTCATCGTTGTCTCCTAGGTTACAACGAATGGTTATGGAGTTAAGGTACAATTTCACTATTGTACACGTTCCTGGAAAAAACATGTTTGTGGCAGATTCTTTGTCTAGAGCACCTCTAGATAAACATATAAACACTGATTACCTAGAAAAGGGAGCTCAAGTTGTTTATTCTCTCGTGTCTGCTAGTGACGAGTTCCTTAAACGAATAAAAGTATGTTTGGAAACAGACAGTGAACTTAAAAAAGTTTCACATTATATTACAAATGGATGGCCGATTCACAGACAAAATGTGGACATCGAGGCAAGACCCTACTGGGAGAAGAGATCTGAACTACATATATCAGAAGACTTAATATTTTTAGGAGATCGTCTAGTAATACCAAGTGAAATGCGTCATGAGGTTTTGATGCAAGTGCATGCTTCACACCAAGGAATTAATTCATGCCAAAGAAAAGCAAAACTGTGTATTTATTGGCCAAGAATGATGAGTGACATCAGGAATATGGTAGAGCAATGTACAATCTGTCAATCTTATCAGCGGTCAAATACTAAACAGCCCCTAAACCCGTACCCAGTACCGCAACTGCCTTGGGAAGAGCTGGGAATTGATTTGTTTCACTTGGACAATGCTAACCATTTAATGGTAATTGACTATCACTCCAAATTTGTTGAGATAAGGAAAATGAACAGTACTAATGCCGAAAGTGTGACTAATAGTTTAACTCAGATTTTTAGAACACATGGGTTGCCTAGTGTGATACACAGTGACAATGGACCACCTTTTAGCAGTGCAAACTTTAAACTGTTTATGGAGAGATATAACATTAAACACATTACTTCTTCTCCACACTATCCAAGATCAAACGGAATGGAAGAGAGAGCTATACAAACAGTTAAGTCAATGTTAGTGAAAACTAAATCATCAAAAGGAGATTTAAATTTGGCTATAGTTGAGTATAACAATACTCCGAAAGAAAATCAGAAAACTCCATCAAAGATGTTAATGGGAAGAGTACTGAGAACTGTATTGCCTATACACAAAAATACTTTAAAACCACTCTACCCAACAGAAGGAACTGTAGAGAAGTTACAGGATATACAAAAGAAACAAAAGATATACTACGACCAAAGAACTCACAAACTAAGGGATATGACCGAAAATGATCTGGTGTACGTGCAAAAAGGAATTAGAAGATGGATCCCTGGAATCATTGTAAGAAGAGATGAAACCCCAGACTCGTATATTATTAAAACAGATGAAGGGGTATATAGAAGGAATAGAATACATCTCCGGCCAAGAAAAGGGAGTGTGGAAAAGAATCCAAGTCAAAATCCAACAAACAACTAAAAAAAAAAAAGGACATGTCATATGAGTGAATTATGAATTATTATCACATGATTTTGTTTATATATAAAAGGTTGAAGGTTATGTTATTGTCTAGATAGAATTTCTTATTTATTACTTGACTGTAAATAAAATCTAATAAATAAAGTCAAATATCTTATTGTAATAAAAGTGAAAAATTACCTTTATCATTAATTAAAAATTAATAAAAAATTATGGGGGGGCTCACTGCAGCACACCCATGATATTGATGGGGGAAAGGGAGAGGAGCAATGCCCCCCTTAATCGGCTGATGATTAATAAACCATGGCCTCATTATGATTCGATAACAAACAGTTATTAAATAGGCATACAAAAAATATAACTTTGCACAAAGCAGTTTGTGTTGCTTGGGTAAGTTAGGTTAACTGAGTAACTGAGTAAGGGTCTTGCTCAATTCTGACCTGGATGGAATGTAAGTTCATTGCCATCAGTTATAAGACTTTGGATTAATGATGTTTTTTTAAAAAAAAAAAGTCACTGTTGGACAGTTGAAATACCCCCGTCGCAGCTAGCAGACCTGCATACTAAGCGAATTTCAAGTGCAAACAGCATATTTCAATCCAACATTGTGAGATTTGACATGTTTTTGTAAGCTCCATAAGAATAACATGGGGAATGAGTATGCAGGTTTGCTGCTACGGGTATATTAAAACTGGGTGGTTTTAATTCAATATTTAGTAGGTCTGAACTAGAAGAAGCCATTTACCAAGTTTTATCAAGATATGTTGAGAAATAAGCGAGATAGAATTTTTCTTATTTCCTATTAGGTTAACATTGGGACAACATACTGTGTTTACCACTTTAAATATCTCGGTAACTAATGGACATAGAGCTATGATTCAAAATACTAAATTGTTTGTTTTTTTGGGCTGAATTCAATGTTGCCAAAAAAATTAGAAAAATTTTATTTTTCTACGTAAAAAAACTCAAAAAACCCATTTTTGGGGGGGTTTGCCCACCTTCCGGTAGTCCGATTGGGCTGGTTTACGAACTCGTCCGAATAATTACTACTTTACACATCCATGTCAAAATTTCATTAGGGTCGGACAATTTTTACGCGAGTTATCGTGCTTAAAGACACACACACACACACACACACACACATATATATATATATATATATACAGTGCTTGATTTGTGACGGAAGGCGGCGGAACCTCGTTCCGGGACCTCTTTCTCCTGTTAAAGACAAATTTGCTTATTACAAATGTTTAGTTAAATAAAATGTCACTTTTGAAATTGGCCTACTTATTCACATAGACAAACAATATTTAGATTAATGAATCAATTATGGGGGAGGGGGTTCAGAGGCGGATTTGGAAATTTGCCGCCCCTGGGCTACGGCGACGGGATTTCCGGCTTGGCAAAAGTGGTGACCTTTTTTTTTACTCGCGCGTGTGCTTTTTGGACCTTTTTTACCTGTTTCGTAAAAAAAACCTGTTTTCAAGGCTATTTCTACGATTTCAGGGGAGGTTGTGACTTCTCTCTCTAATTTGCCTCCCCCCCAAATTCTGCCGCCCTGGGATATAGCCCTTTAAGCCCATATGTAAATCCACCCCTGAGGGGGTTGTGAACAAACTGGCAAATTACAGATCCGGTACATCGATATTTTGTGCTTTGGGGATAAGATATTTGTATTTGTGAACAATATGGTCTCGGGCTTAGGTCTTACCATGAGTACTATGGTAATAGCTTCTTCCCTATAGGGGAAATTCGCTAAAACCAGGGTTAGGATCATTCCCAATAAAATCATATACAGAATAACCTAGGTTACACAACCATGGACAACACAACTACCTCTTTAATATATCTATTTTTCAAATCAAATTGATACTGTCTAACACTCAATGGCAATTAACCAAAGCAACACTTAATAGTTATAAACCTCTATAACTGTGAAGTTTTAGAAATATTTCATACATTTTACATTTTAACTTTAATATAACGATGTTTTGGGAAACAACCTCAATAAGCTGGCTCAATCATTCACATTGCACAGTTCTAATGCTTTGCCATTCAATAACAAACATCTTTATTATTTAATAAATCAAATTAAGATTACTATCAAAATAAAACTTGATCTTGAAAAAATCAACTACGTGCAATTATATATCTTTAAGTGATGGTCAGGCAAGAGGCGGCCTAATTTATTTAATTATACCATATACTTGGTAGATATTCTCATTCAGAATATGAGGAGTTAATCTGAGAACTGGCCTTCAATTACAGAGATACATTTGTTATTTCTCACTGAATCAAAACACAGCAGCTGAAATAACTTCTTGGCTTTCAAAATAAATGGTATAAGCAAACTGACACATACTTTCTCCCTTAAAGTAAGAAAATCTAAAATAAAATAATATAAATTTACAATCATCCCACAAATACCGTACCAAATTTTATCTTAATTAGCAAATTTTATCTCGGTTAGCAATTAACGAAGATATCGGTTTTTTAATATTTGCCATTTAATATGCCATTTAACATTATAAAGACAACGTACTGTGTTTACCGCCAAACGTAAATATCAATTATCCCCGCAAACAATTGACGTAGGCTAATAATTCAAAATACTGGATTACATACACACTCATTACACACCTAAGTAAATCTTTAAAGTTGTCTAAAAAGAACTTTTACAGAAACAAAATTAATGAATGTAAAAATGATCCTAAACAGTTTTGGAGTATTATCAATGAGCTTTCTGGCAGATCTAAATCTAAAGACAAATTTCCAATAAAACATTTTGTTCATGATAATATTTTGGATGTAGGGACAAACTCTTATAAACAGATTGCTAACGACTTTAATTCTTTTTTTTCTATGGTAGGCCAAAATTTAGCTGCTGCAATTGATTGCAGCGGGGACCCAGTCGTGCGTGACGCTGACTATTATACAGACACTACATTCACTCTACAAACTGTGTCAGAAAACGACATTACACGACAC
Source organism: Flexamia atlantica (assembly GCA_035578135.1). Classification (NCBI taxonomy): domain Eukaryota; kingdom Metazoa; phylum Arthropoda; class Insecta; order Hemiptera; family Cicadellidae; genus Flexamia; species Flexamia atlantica. The sequence continues at coordinate 68,337 of JAQJVK010000032.1, forward strand.
GTACTTGGACTTAGGGGAGGGTCTGCCCCTGGATGCGATGGGATAACGGCACAGATTTTTAAAGAAAATATTCATATTTTAAGTAAACCTCTACTACATATAATTAATTTAAGTTTGACCCAAGGCACATTTCCAAGCTGTTAAAAATTGCAAAAGTTACCCTTCTTTTTAAATCTAATGACAAATCTGACAAAAATAACTATAGGCCTATTTCTATGCTGAACTTCTTATCTAAAATATTAGAGAGAATAGTTAAAGATCAGTTAATATTTTATTTGCAAACCAATAGTATTATATGTGGGTGTCAGTATGGGTTCAGACAGGATAGAAACATATCAGATGCACTCTTTGATGTTTGTAAGGAAATTTATTGTTCAATATCAAATAAAAAACGATCTATGCTAGTTTTCCTGGACTTAAAGAAAGCATTTGACTCAGTAGATAGAATCAAATTATTAAATAAACTTGAATACATTGGAGTTAGGGGCAGCGCCTATGACTGGTTCAGGAGCTACCTCAGCGGTAGATTACAGTGTGTTTCAATATCTGGCATAGACAGTGACCTCTTACCTATAGATTATGGCGTAATTCAAGGCAGTACACTTGGCCCTATCTTATTTTTAGTAAACATAAATAATATTTCAAAACTTGATTTGAGTAGTAAAATTTATTTATTTGCAGATGATACGTTAATTTTTGTAGAGGGTAGAGATTGGAATGAGGTCCGTCAAAAGGCAAATAATGATCTCAAAATCATAAAAAAATGGTTCGATCAAAATATTTTGTCCTTGAATATATCAAAAACAAAGTTTATGCCAATTTCCTTGAAAAATACTACAGATTATGAACTTCAAAATTTAATTATTCATGATTGTATGGACCCTCAGGGAAACTCATGCTCTTGTAAATCTATAGACAACGTTTTATCTTATAAATACCTGGGAGTTACATTTGATTATCGTTTAAAGTGGAGTGAGCACATTGATTTAAAAAAAAAAAATTAAGGAAATTCATTTTTGCATTCAGACAATTAAGTGAAATATTAAACAATAATGAATTAAAACTAGCATATTTCGCTTATGTTCAGTCTATTATTACTTTTGGCATTATAGCCTGGGGGGGGTTCATTTAAATCTCTTCTTCAGCCTATAAATGTGTGTCAGAAGGCTATTTTGAAGGCAGCATTCAAAAAAACTTCAAGGTACCCTTCTGACGCTCTTTTTATTGAGACCCAGATTCTACCTATTAGACATGTTTTTATAAAAACCTTATTGATACATATTTATAAAAATTATGACAAAATTTTTTCTCAGGTCACTCATTCCCACCATACTCGTTTTGCTCAAAATGTTGGAATAAATTCTCTCCAGCTTCAAAAATCAATTTTAACAACGAATCCATTTTATATTGCTCAAACACTTTATATTAATATATGCCAACGTTTTCCACACTATAATTTTCTTTCTCTTCCGACACTTTCAATTTTTAAAAATAAAATAAAGACATTTTTACTATCGCTTAGTTTTGAAGAAGCCGAATCTCTTATCGTCAGCAGGTACGGGCGGACCTGACCCTACTCTCTCAAAGTCCCCCCCCCCCACTCATTCGAATATCTGGTTAAGTTTCCTTTTCAGCATTGTAGCATTCCTTTTTTCATTCAAATGCATTACAAATTGATTAATATTAGTATTTTACCTGTAAAGCTTGAACAAATTATATATATGTATATGTATGTATATATATATATATATAATAAATAAATAAATACATAAATATCCAAGACTACTTCATTAAATAATTAACCATTTTAGTTTTATCCTCAGATACTTGATACGAATTGCTTACCATCATATATATAATTATCTTTTAGAGCCCACGCACAGGCTTTGATGCCCATGTGGGCTTTTTCCATATTTTGCTATAATATTTAGTATGATTACAAATATTATATTTTATGTATCATATATATTACTAAATTTTGTAATAACATTTTGAGGAATAAAAAAAAACACACATACATCCACACAGACAGACAGACACCACTCCACAAATCACTTTTTTAATTCAGGGAGCACTAAAACAAATACCTATATCTACCAAGAACTCAAATTCGAAAATTTTGATGAAAACAATAGGCCTACTTTCTCCATATAGAATGTATAAGGGGGAGAAACTAAAAATATATCTATTAATGGAAAGGGAATAAAACACGACAAAAATTGGTCAAATACACCAACTTCCACTTTTATAAGTATATATTTACATATTTTATTAAGCCATTTAATATTTTATATCAATTTTAAGTATTATAAAATTTATAATTTATGCATATTTTACACACTTTATACAAAAAAGGGTTAATTATAAATTGTTAATATGTTTAAAATGTAAAAAAATAAAACAGAAATTATGTGGTTTTTTATTAAGTTATTTCTTATAAACTGAAGTAAACCATCTTCTTAAAAATGTACTGAACAGTTTCTCCTGATCCTGAAACAAAATAAAACTGTTAAGGCAAAAAAAGTGATAAATTTATTTTTTAATCCACATATGAAATTCCAAATTTCAAACATCATTATTAATCAATAATGGTGTTAGTAACCAGCAGCTCAACAACTGTGTATTTACCCTGTGTATTACTGTTAACTTTTTCTATCTATAGATAAACAGGCCCGTGCTGGGTAGTCGAGAGGGTGGGGGAGGGCATCAACCATTGGGGGGGGGGGGTCTGAGGGCTCTCCCCCCGGTGAAATGATAGAAAATAAGACCTATATACTCACATTTTTAAGCAACTCAAAGTCATGAAAACAAAATGTGCAACTCCAAAAATCTGAACAAAGGAAGGCTGACCGCTGTCTTATTCTGTAAAATTCCTATTTTACGGGGTTATAAGTAAAATAAAATAAAATCTAAACTACTTTTCGATGTACTTGTCATTTCTGCCTCTGCCCCCAAAATTGGATTTTGGTGGGGTAGCCCCAAAAATTTAAAGTTAAACCCCCATCGTGCGACTGCTTATTTTAAAGGGCTTGTAAAAAGAAACACAATGCCACAAACCGGAGGTCGATATCATGCTCCAGTCCAAAATGGCGGCCATTCAAAAATTAAAAAATGCCGCCCGTCAATTAAAATTTAGTATTTTAAAATTAAAACAGTTAAATTGAATGATAATCACCAGAACACATTTTAACTACTTGAAGATACAAAAATAATAATTTCTTGTTATCATCACTAAGGCTCCTAGATTATCCGAGATCCTAAGTATCCGGATCCTAGATTATCCGAGCGAGGTTGATGAATAGAATTAGAAAATGAAGGCTGTCATACTTGTGACGTACTTTACGTGGAGGTGATCCGTTTCAATATTAAATATATCAGCAAGCCACAGTAAAAATATAATTTTGCCTGGACACTCAGTATTTGAGCGGGGTTTATTTCCAGGGGTCGTAATATCACCTCAATCGATTTTAGTTCTATTTTACCCGTTGGTTTTCCACCCACTGTAGCCTAAATCTTTTTCTTTGGTATTTTGGTTTTACACCCACGTAAATTAACAAAATATGGGGCGTGATCGTTAATTAACTTAAATGCCGACTAGTCTTACTTAGACGCAACTAATAATATATCAACTGTCAAAATATCGGACTAAAATGAGTAAAAATAAAATTCATACCTCGACAGATCACCCCACTTCAACGCGGTATATTGTCGTTGTTTAGGGTTAACTCACACCCCTTCGTAATATTTCGACTATTTTTGCCTGCCCCGGGAGCTACGCTGTTTCCACCACAGCGCTGACAGATCGACTGCCGGAGCGGCTGGGGCCTCGGCGGTCACCGACTGACCAGCCTCCCCTACTTCCCCTCCAGAGTGGGGAGAGTCCGTGCCGGGTGCAGCGGCGAGCACGACTGTCTGCCGCGCCCACAAAATGCTGGCGTTACACCCCCCCGATACTTTGGAAAAAAAGAAAACAAGAAAAGAAAAAAAATCGATCACTTACCCATAGGAACCTGCGACCTCGCTTTTCCTGGCATTCCTCACCTTCGTCGGGTCTCCTGGCACGATGGGTGGGTGCCAACGACTCTTCGCCCAAACGAAACGTCGTCCGGTGGTTTTCCGCCCACCCAAAAAGAAACTTGTAACGGCTCCCCGCCCGAACTCAAAAGATTACATGGTGGCTCTCCGCCCACCACGAATAAAATGATACTGGCCCCCGGCCTAGAACGAAGATAACTTGCGGTGTCCTGCCGCTTGAAACAAACTTAAGTAACTCGGCCATAAGCCCAAACAAAAAAAACTACGACGACTTCTTGTCGTCCAAGACAAGATATGATGAAGGTTGGCTTTACGCCCAACCATCAAATAGAGGGATAGGGCTTCTTGCCCAAAATGAAAATTTCTACTGGGGTCTCTTGCCCTCACACAGGTCATCGATGACTGGCTTTCCGCCCAGTCGGATTTTCTTCGATGAAAGAAAATAAGCCCTACACTCGGGACCTGACACAGAATCAATAAAAGGGTCTTCTTGACCAAAATAAAAGTAAACCAAAGTGATGATTGTCAGTTGAGCCTTAATGCCTCCGTGTAACGAGGTCATACAGCCTCTTGCTGCGGATTCGGTAGTATGTACCATCTGATCGGTAGTATGCGCCAGCGTTGGTTGCGCGTCTGACGTCTTGTCCAATTGGACCCTCGTTCGTTTAATCGCTGCCAGACATATTCTGGGAGTTCCATGTTCGGAGGTCTCGGTAGCTGCCTTGCTGGGGTACGAGATGGTCGTGGTTCAGCCGATGGGGCAGGAGACATAGCCGTCTCTAGCGGCCTAATATAGACCGTCCTAATGGGGACTTGCGGACGTCGTACTTCAATAGAAGCAACGGGGGGTCTGGCTCCTGGCCGGATATACACCGTCCTTGACGGTCCAGAAAAGACTGTAGGGGTCGGTGGTCGGTCTGGCTCATGGTTGTCAGGGATTTCCCCCTCTTCCAGCTCCCTGTCCAATTCCTCCTCAAGGTGTAGGTCATCGAGGACGAGGCATGGAGATTCACCCCTTGGCACACCGCCTTCGGGTTCTGTGTCGAGGTCCATGGCCTCCTCGTTCGAGGCTGGTGGTGATGTGTCAACCGCTGGAGGGTCATCTGGGCCGATCGGTACATCGTCCTTCGAGGTTTGAGGGACTTCGACTGGGTCGAAAAGGGATACTTTCCCTTCTGAGGTGCCAAGACCGCCTTCGATGGCGTCCGTCAATTGCCTCAGCAGGATGTCGTCCGGGGTTGGGGAAAGTGTTAAGTTTCCCAACGCCTTGTACGTCGCGTCAATGGTGGGCTCCTCCAGGGGAAAACTCTCGGCGTCAAAGCGGCCTCGGCGGAGGATAGCAGCGACCGTTCTACGGAGCAAGTTTGGTTCAATCGGTTTGTAGTCGACACGCTGTCTCCTGGTGATGCGGTCGGCGAAGGCACAGATGTACGCTCCGGCTGACACCCTATCGCATTTTGGCGTGAAGGATGGGGTAGCCGACATCGTCCATCTTTTTGGGAAGAACTTCCTTCCTTGGAATCGGGAATACCCTTTTAAGTATTCAAACACCATTTTCAATTCTTCTTCTCGCTTGCGATGACGAGGATCGTAAACGGTAATCTTGAAATCACGTGGTTCTGCCACGATGAGAATCCACTGGCCGGCTGGATCACCTCCCTGCACGGCCATGGGGAACAACAGCATGTCTTTGTCTAGGAAGTTAAGGCCCGAAGCGCGGTACCTTTCGTGGTTCCATTTTCCTTCATTCCAACTCAATGGGAATGATGAGTCGAAGGCCCAGACTCGAGGCAATTTTTGGGAGTAGTATACGCTTCGGCGCTCAATAATACGAAAGAAGGCGTCAACTACTCTGTTTCGCACCGGTAGACTAGGAAACAAAGACGAGATGTTCTCAAGGCAGCACGGCAAAAGAGGTCGAACACTCATGCTGGGGAACATGCAAAGCGCATACACAATCAAGGCAAAGCAGGGTACAAAGGGTGGTGAAGGCACCTGCAAAGCAAAATGACAGGGGGTTAGTTACGTGACTGTAAAAAAATATGTTAGACTACAAAGCATGCATATGTCTGGTAACTCATGGCAGAACTTAGCTACAATCGTTCGAAAAAGGGTTTTAGATCCTTTACATGGACAACTTGTGCTTGTTTCCCCTTCGGGTCCCTAACTTCGTAAAGGTTCGCACCCTTTCGCCTCAGAACCTCGCACGGTCCTTGAAATTTAGGGGCCAGTTTGCCCACCACAGCGTCGGCGCTCGAAGACAAAACGTGAAGTCGTCTCATTACTCTATCCCCAGGCCTAAATATCGGATCTCGTCTCCGAAGATTGTAATACTTTGACTGACGCGCAAAAGCCTTCCTCAAGTTGGACTGACACTTCTCGTAAAGTCGTTTGAATTCTCGTTCGCGTTCGTTGAGGATCTCATCGGTCGTCGGTTCACCCGGCTCCGCAGTAACCTCAAACTCTGGCCCTCGGAGGGCTTTCGGTAACCGTAACTCCCTACCTAAACACAGCTTTGCGGGGGAAAACCCGGTTGATTCGTGAACCGCAGTGTTCATGGCGAATTGGAATTCTGGTAGAAGAGCATCCCACGCTCGGTGATTATCACGTACGAACTGAGCTATCATCGTCTTCAGGACTCGATTTTGTCTTTCGACCGGATTCGATTGAGGGCTGTAGGGCGCAGTGTTTTTGCACACTATTCCCCACTCTTCTGCTACACCTCGGAAAATCGCAGACGTAAACTGCGTGCCGTTGTCTGTCAAGATGACTTCGGGTGCTCCGTACCTAAATAAAACTGACTCTCGGAAACGGTTCGATACAGCTTTGGCTGTCGCCGCTGTCAGTGGGGCTAGCTCGGTCCATTTACTAAACAGATCTTGGAAAACAATGACGAACTTAAAGCCACGACTGGAACGAGGGAACGGTCCTATTAGGTCGGACGATATCGTGGACCAAGGTCGTACGGGGGTGCGGAAGTGCATTTTACCAGCCGGTTTCGTCTGCAGGACCTTATGTTCTTGGCAGACCGGGTAGGAGCGTACGTATTTTGTAACGTCGCGGTACCACCCAGGCCAGTAGTAATTTTGTGCCACCCGGTGTAAAGTCTTTCGGACTCCAAGATGGCCCGCGGTCGCCCAGTCGTGGTTCTCCACCAAGACTTTCTCCCTGAGGTCAGGGGAAACGCAGAGTTTCCACTCCATCTTATCATTGACTCTCGTACGGAACCCTTTATAGAGTTTGTTTTCCCTAACGACGAAACGTGGGTACTTATGCGGCGTGTGAGATACCCGATCTATCAGCCTCTCATACCAACTGTTGGCTTTCTTTCTCGTGCTCTCGATATTCAACTCAACAGTCGCGTCTCGTGGTCCTTCTCTTTCGAGCGGTTGTGCACCCGCCTTATCAATCGCGGTCACATCGTTCCGTTCATCGTCCTGGCTCTCAACTGGTTGCCGCGATAGCGCGTCCGCCACCCGGTTGAGTGAGCCACGGCGATAGCGTATCTCGAAGTCGAATTGCTGTAACTCCATCACCCAACGCGCTAGTCGTCCCGTGGGTTCTCGGAGCTTCATTAACCATTTAAGGGCACTATGATCGGTCACCGCTATGAACTTGTACCCTTCAAGGTACCCTCGGAACTTACGTACACCGAATATCAACGCCAAACACTCTTTCTCTGTAGTCGTATACTTTTTTCCCTGCTCACTTAGAAGCCTACTAGCGTACGCGATAACGACTTCTTTGCCATCATGGCTCTGCGAAAGCACCGCGCCGAGGCCTTCGTTAGAGGCGTCGACCTGCAAGACAAAAGGTTGATCGAAATCGGGACACGCTAAGATAGGGGTTGAGCACAATAGCTCCTTGAGCTTCGCGAAAGCCTCCTGTTGGGCGGTTTGCCACTCCCATCGTTTATTTTTCCTCAAAAGGGTCGTCAGAGGACGTGTCACCTCGGCAAAGTTTGGGATGAAGCGTCGGTACCAGCTTGCTAATCCCAAAAAACTCCTAACCGTCTTAACGTTATGCGGGGTTGGAAAGTCACGTATCGCCTTCACTTTGTCAGGATCGGTTCCCACACCGTCACTGCTAATCATATTACCAAGGTACTTAAGCCGGGTTTTACAGAAATCACATTTATCTGGGTTAATGCGAAGTCCCGCGTCACGCAATCGCGTAAAAACTGTGCATAAGAGCTTCAAATGATCTTCGAACGATTTTGACACGAGAATTATATCGTCTAAGTATGCGAATGCGTGTGGTTCGAGGTCTGGACCTATCACGCGGTCGAGTAGCCTCTGGAAGGTCGAACCAGCACTATGGAGGCCGAAGGGCATGACCCTAAATTGGTAAAGTCCCATCCCAGGTACTGTGAATGCCGTGATAGGCCTCGATTCCGCCTTTAAGGGGACTTGCCAATAACCACGGTAGAGGTCGATCGTGCTTATAAACTTGGCGGCTCTTAACTTGTCAAGAATGGCCCCGATTTGCGGGAGGGGGTAGCTATCCACGTGGCTAGATTCGTTTACCTTCCTCATGTCGATACAGAAACGATAAGTACCGTTCGTTAGGCTTTTTAGTCATTACTATTGGGGACGACCAACTCGAAGAGGAAGGTTCAATGACACCATCCTTTAACATCCCTTCAACTTCGTGGTTTATTATGGCCTGCATCGCCGGATTTCGCGGATAGTAGCGTTGTTTAACAGGCACTGCGTCCTCCTTGAGGCGTATTTCGTGCTCGATAAGGTGGGTCTTACCAGGGACATCGTCGAATTGGGGTAGTTCAATTTCCAAAAATTCTTTCAACTTTCGAGTTTGTATTTTGATTAGGATTTTTGCGGACATTTGCCATCACTGGTTAGTAAAAAACAAGTTTCACGACGTTTCGGGATCTGGAATCTGATCCCGTCTTCAGGTGGAAGAAAACCTAGAACATAACAAGATTAGTAACACATAGCCAGGAAAACCTGTAGAAAAACACAGCTAAAACAGAGAACTGTAAAAGCAGTCACGAAAATAATAAGCTGAAAAGAAAAACAATACACAAAATAACACAGGAATCACACTTGTTATGTTCTAGGTTTTCTTCCACCTGAAGACGGGATCAGATTCCAGATCCCGAAACGTCGTGAAACTTGTTTTTTACTAACCAGTGATGGCAAATGTCCGCAAAAATCCTAATCAAAATATAAAATCACCATCACCAACAATGAATTTCAAACAAAGAATTTCGAGTTTGGTCCTCCGAAAGAGCCGTCAGCGCATTTACCGGGTTACTAAGGTTTCCACCCTCGAACGGTGGACTAGAAACGTCTGAACTAACGCGCATCAGGTCCAATTTCTTAATGGTTTCGACACCAAAGATTAAGTCCGAAGTGAGCGTAGGAAGGTACAGGGCCTTCCAATGATATGGGGTGCTGGGATTGCCGATATTTCCGGTAACGTAGTATACCTTACTCGAGGAGCACTCGGAGCCGTCAGCTAATCTCAACACCAATGCCTTATCCTCGGCTTCCACGCCCAAGGATTCGATGTGCGAAACTACTTTGTCACTCAATAAATCTAAAACGCTACCTGTGTCTAATAGCGCTCTAAAAGTTTTGCCCTCAATCTCAACTCGCACGTGTGGTAGTATATCTCGGACTGGAGTATCTTCCCCTACGCCCCCAACGCATTTTTTTATGTTTAGGAGCCATTCATTCCATCGGTCGGAGGCCCTTGCCTTTCTCCAGACTCGACAGGCCTCTCGTATGTCGAGCCGGATTCTCGTTTTCCGCGCGGCAATCGCATCTCGTCGTTGCCACTCCTTCTCGCTTACAGTGATAGCAGCGTAACACCTTAGGTCGCCTACAATCGCGGAACAGATGTCCTCGTTTATCGCAGTTCCAACAGTGGAAGTCTGCTTGCCGCTCCCTCGGTCCCGAGCCGACATTATTGCGACCCCCACGGGGCGAGGAACGCCTATCAGCGCGCACCTCAGTTTCGACACCCGAGGTGTTATTGGCCGGGGTATCTCGACGAGCGCGGGTTTCAAGCGGTGCTTCACCCACTTGAGTCCCTAGACTGCGCGTTGAGCGGCGCTCAGGCCTACGTTCGGGTTCCCGCGTCTGTGGTGGTTCAACTGCGGCATTATCGTACCGGCTATCGTATTTCTTTTTATGAAAATAGGCTGTTTCATGCACCAAAGCCGTACCGGGCGGTGGAGGCGGTCTAAAACTCCTTCGTTCGCGTAGGTATGACTCATAGTCTTCAGCCCGGTCTATTAATTCCGAAAGTGAGGTAAAATCGCTCCGTCGTACCATGATCTTATATTCGGGCCTCATGTTTGTGTAAAGAAGATCTAATTTTGATTGTTCGGAAAAATTGCCACTCCTTCTCATCAGAGTGGTCACAGCGGTCACAAAGTCGCGGAATTGCTCGAATTCTCCCTGGGTCCTTTTCCGTATTTCCTCATCAATATTGCGATAATAGGCGGGCGGGAAAAACTGTTTTTCAAACGCTCGCTTAAACTCAGCAAACGAGAGCCATGATTCTCTGTTGTTTCGGTACCATAGCAAAGCTGAACTTTGTAATAATTCCGGTAACGCCTTCAATATATCATCAAATCGCACTGAGTAAGCTCCGATGAGCTCCTCAAGTCTTTCTAAAAACGAGACAGGATCTTTGCGACCGTCAAACCGCAGGTTCCATTTGCGAACTATATTGCAGAGTCCGGCTACGTCACCGTATTTGTAAGCTGTTTTATCAACGGCTTGACTAGAAGTGTACAACATCCCACGTGGTTCACTCGGCTGAAACGCAATGACAGGACGCGCGCCTAAGTTCAGCTGCGAATAAGTCACCCTCGTGTTATCGGGGGTTTCGCCGCGTCTCAAAAAATCATAATCAAGTCCTCGGCTGTCCGGGTTAGGCACCCCGCTGACGTTTCCGCGTACTAGCTCGGAGAGCTTACGTCTGACTGTCGCGGAATCCGCTTCTGGGGAAAGTCCTAAAATCTCCCGATAACTCGCCAACTCGTCTCCTGAACTAGCAAAGACTCTATCTTGTACCTGCTTCTGAGGGGTAACGCTAAACAAATCGGGCCCTGTCAAGGGTAGGGTATTCGGACGCGCTGCGACGCTAAGTGTGGCCGTAGGCGCCGAGGTCACGAGGTGGTATGCCGAGTTATCAAAATTGCGCCAAAAATCAACGAATCTCTGCCTAAGCTCGTGGGAAGTCCCCGAGATTCTAAGTCCGTACTTAGTCATTTCTGTTTTTAAATCGCTCTTACTCAAGTCGTAAATCCAACCTACTCTCGGGTCGGTAAGGGGTGTTCTCTCCCCTTTCAACGCGGTAGTCGTGGTCGGCACGCTCAAAGTCGCCGGGGCCGTGCTAACTATCGAGGCCCGCCGCGGCTGTTGGACACACCGCCTGGCTATAAAGAGTCGTGGTTACCTTTGTTCCCTGAGTGGTTGTCGTCACCACTTGCTGTACGACGTCAGTCTTTTTAGCTTCACCTTTACGGCCCTTCGACTCATCAGGGTCGACAATATAGAAAAATCCCAAAAGCCGATACTAGATCCTGAAAAATAGTTTTAAAATATCCATCGTAGATACAAACACCGAGTACAGTCGAATTTATCAAATAAATCAAATAAACGAAAAACCTAATCCAATGATTGACAATCAAACTTGAAAGCAAAATAATTTGTTGCTATTCTCGGCTAAATAGAGCAAAACACAACAATGCCAGTACTTTGGTATTTAGGCATATATTCGAGGAAAATCCCGGAAGGTGATAACAAAGGCCTCGACAACAATGCGATTTTTATCAACCGCTCGGTCTAGGTTTATCACCAGTAAACTACCTAATTATGCGAGCATTCAATTTACACAATTTCAAGGTAGTTTTTCAGTCACAACTATTTTTTTTTAATAGTGTTCCGTGTGAATAAAACGTAAAATGACACGCTACGTGTCCCTGTTCACGGGCGCCATTTACTGTGACGTACTTTACGTGGAGGTGATTCGTTTCAATATTAAATATATCAGCAAGCCACAGTAAAAATATAATTTTGCCTGGACACTCAGTATTTGAGCGGGGTTTATTTCCAGGGGTCGTAATATCACCTCAATCGATTTTAGTTCTATTTTACCCGTTGGTTTTCCACCCACTGTAGCCTAAATCTTTTTCTTTGGTATCTTGGTTTTACACCCACGTAAATTAACAAAATATGGGGCGTGATCGTTAATTAACTTAAATGCCGACTAGTCTTACTTAGGCGCAACTAATAATATATCAACTGTCAAAATATCGGACTAAAATGAGTAAAAATAAAATTCATACCTCGACAGATCACCCCACTTCAACGCGGTATATTGTCGTTGTTTAGGGTTAACTCACACCCCTTCGTAATATTTCGACTATTTTTGCCTGCCCCGGGAGCTACGCTGTTTCCACCACAGCGCTGACAGATCGACTGCCGGAGCGGCTGGGGCCTCGGCGGTCACCGACTGACCAGCCTCCCCTACTTCCCCTCCAGAGTGGGGAGAGTCCGTGCCGGGTGCAGCGGCGAGCACGACTGTCTGCCGCGCCCACAAAATGCAGGCGTTACATACTTCTGTAGTGTTAAGTCCCAGAACGCAGTCGCAAAGCTATGATGTACACGTAAAGCATCGAAGGCTAATAATATCACATAATAGTGTGGTACGTCAAATAGTGGAGACCACCGGAATAAGTTCAATCTCCGAAATTTGACAGACTTATCGTAAATCTTCTTAGATTTGACGGCGAGACTTGGTTTTCTTGCAACGTAGGCAGACGATTTTCGTCTGCCGCGATGCTGCTGAGAGATCGTCCAACAGACGAATGGTGTAAAGGGCACGGCCGTGAGAAGACTACAATATTCGTATGTCGCATTTTAACATCGTGATTTTTTACCATGAATATGTCAAGTAATATGATGTGTCTTTTGCCACATCTGACGACGATGGCGGTGGCGGTAGTATCGCGGACACATTAATGGCTACTGTTGTCATCAGTAGTTTTTGCTTGCCTTATGATCTTATAGGCCTATTCCCACCAGGCCACCAATTAATTACTCACGATACTGGCAACCGCAATAGGTAAAAATAACCTAATCCAATTGGCGAGTATAATGTGTAGTGTTCTCTGTTTTACGGCAAATTTATAGTGATACCACCACCATTATTATGAACAAGATATCAATCTTCCAAAAAATGTCCAAAATCCCCAAAAATTTTGGGGGGGGGATATATCCTGATATCCCCCCCCTTGGCTACGCCCCTGCTTTTAGGCAACAGGGATTTTTGTCTGACCTATCCCTTATAGCATTTAGGGGGTTGTTTGTTTATTATTGTGAGGAATGGTCGGTAGTATAAAATTAACAAATTTGAAGGTAGTCGGTCAACCAGAAGTACCCAGTCAGTTAAGTTTTCTCCCCAGTCAGTAAAAAAGGGTGTATTCTATCAACTACGCACTGGGGTTGATTTAGGGGGATGGTTGTTTGGTATTATTGTGTGGGATAGTTTGTAGCATAAAACTACAGATTTTACAGACGGTTCGTGAACCCGGAGTACTCACTCAGTCGAGTTTTCTCCACAATCAGCTTGACAGCGAAATAGATATTATAATAGATAGATGCCAATCCCAAGGTTGCAGCACCAAAAATAATTAATTATTGATCAAAAATGTAAAATTACTTGAAAGAGTTGTCTAAATTGACTTTTTGCACTTTAGCTGCCTAAATTATCATTCAATTCTCTAAAACTTTAGTGTAGGCCTAGATGTAATTAATCTTCTGTGGTCTGATTGGCCAGTTAGGAATGAATTAAAAGCCCCTTTTTGCTTTTTGATGATACAAAATCTCAATAAATGTTATGTTTTTTAAGTTCTATCATGTGAAATTTAAGCACTAAAAATTTAAATTCACCTTGTCATTTCAGCATGCTACCTGACTATTCTTTTCACTGCATGGTATTATTAAAATACAAATAGAGGTAAGCAAAACTATATCAGTGCAAATAAGGCAAATTGATGAGCCTATAAATAATATAATTTATAGCTATAAATTACATGTTATTAAACTATAAATTACATGTTATTAACATCTGAAAAGTTGTTTAATCCTCAATTCATTTTATTTAATTTTCATTTTAATTGTCTTTACAATAATCTTTAGCCTACCAATTCATGATTCCTTTCCAAATATAGGGCCTATGCTGATTTTGCCGGATTTTTTATTTTTACAACCACTACTTCTGACATGGAAGAAATTAATTTATGAAACAATGAATAATTAGAGTAATGTTTTAAAACTGAAATAAGCTGTATTTGTTTCATTTATATTAAAATGACAAAGAAGAAATAAAACTTCATATTATGAAATAATTATAACATTATATATTTTTAAAGGACATAATTTATTTAATAGATGAATATTTTTTCCTTAATTTTTGATTTTAGTTTTAAACCAATATAATAATTTTGGTAAACAAAATCAGGACCTTTCTATCCAGGGGTGCCTGTGGCCACTGTGGCCCTTAGCAAATTGTCAACCTGGCCCAAAAATGTTCTTGAATATTAAATAGGGTAATCCTAGAGATTCCATATAGTGTATGTAATTGCTGATCAAGTCATTAGCTACTTGTTAAATCCTTGCCACTGTCCAAAGACAAAATCCAGGTTGGGAAGACTGATAAGAAATGTGAATATGCCTTGAGTTAGGCATAAATAATATAGTATGTACACAGTACACTCCCGATTATCCTAGGTCCTCAGAACCAAGGCTACCTCGGATAACACGAATCTCGGATAATATGGAGGAGTTTACGTGTGTTTTGAGGTTGGGCTGTAATAAGACCACTTCAAAATGTTTTTATTATCTAATATTTACCAATAAATACGACAATGAAAGTACTTTCGCGTTGCAAATAATAGAATTTTTAATAAAGACACTTATTTTACGCATTAATAAAACACTTAGTAGGACAACAAAAACATTTATTTAAGCTCAGAGCCGCCTCAGATAACCCGGAGTCTTGAATAACTGGGGCTCGGATAATCGAGAGTCTACTGTAGTGTTAAAAGAACCATCAAGTTAATCACAACATGCAAAATGCAATGTAAACAATGACTGTTAACAAATCTTAAAACCGATATAAAAAAAAATATAAATAATCATAGCTAGGCAGCTTAGCATTAGGTTAAAATATTTGATAAGGTCGAAATATCATATTTATATTGAGCACATTCAGTTGCACTCACACGTGACAAACTTATTTACCATTCGCCCTAGTTAAGAGATGGATTTACTATCAGCTGGGCTTACCATGCATTGATGTGCATACACCGAAACATTTTTATGGTCGGTCCAGACATTGATGAATGTCAAGATGCAGTGGATTCGCCTACTAAGAACTACGGAAAACCTTAGTTAGTCATTCTAGATGCGCCTATTATCTCTTTGTAAGTATAAACACATTAGGCTATCCATTGGTTTCAGACATCTGAAAAAAACAAAATACCAAAACTTACTAATGCCTAAATAAATTAAATATAATGTGAAAAATCACACACATCCTAAATTACCTTTGTCATTTTCACTGCAATTTATCATAAAATGGTAGGATGGTAAATGTTAATCAGTTCTAATAAAAATTTAATTATTGCAATGCTTATTTCTTTGCTGAAAAAATACATGTCTTTATTTTAATTCACAGCATTGTTAACTCCATTAAAGACATTTTAACAGCAACAAATCATAACAAATTGCTCTCTCATTACTTTTCTTGATTACTTCCACGCACAGGCCTAATGCCTGTGTGCAGGGGGAAAATGCAAGGTAAAGAGGCCACCACCAAAAAAAAATTAGTTCAATAAGGATCATAGGTACATTCAATAACCCTATCATTTTAATATAAGGTAAAGTTTACCATTTCCATGACTGAATTTTTACCACTACTTATTAGGAGGATTAGGTTACATTGCATTTTTTTCTATCTGCTCTTTGACCCAGTTTGAATTGAAGGTCATGGGACAAAAACCAAATGATTTTTCAATGGTCAAACTTCAATAATTTTTTAGTGATGTTCATATGCCTCTTTCTATTATCAACCGTTATTATAGGTTGAAGTGTACGGTACTTATTACTAACGGCTGATCGGGAGTTAAATGAAAACACTACTTTATACATTTAAGCCTACGACTGACGGACCGGGGTGTTTGGAGGTTCATGATGGACTGACCGGTGGTTGGAGGAAGGGATGAGGTCTGCATAGGCATCATGTGATCTCGGCAGCCAATAGGAACTTATTATTAAAATCGCATGATGCACATGACGTCATATCGTACGATATGTGGCCTGATACATGGCGTGATACAGTACTGAATTGGTTTCTGGAGATTTTACAATTTTTCACAAATCTGACTTAATTTATAAAACATTATTAAATTGGTAATTATAATTATTTAAATCCGTAATTAAATGCATTACATAGGTGTAATCATATTTTAATATAATTCTAGGGACTATGTGACAAAGATAGCAAATTAGTACCCATAAGTTTACATGACAAAATAATTTTGGACATCAGAGCACAAAGTGAAGATCGTGTTCATTAAGATAATCTTCACATATTGGATTTTGCTTATACTGAGTGTAGGCCTACATAAAATATAAAGTATTGTATTTGATTGAGCTGTTAATGAGTGTAGGCCTGCAAAACATAAGTCATGAAGTTGTTAATTTTATTAATAGCATTTATTATACAAGTTCACCTGCCTTATCTTGAACTTACTCTAAATTATTGGTCTTGATCCAAATTCTTCGAGAACAGGTTGAGCGTCAATGTCATACTGGTAACTTGTTTTTTTTGTCCTTATAACAAAATTGATCCAACCGCCAAACATAACCTAAAAGCAGAGATGCAAATTTAATTCTTAAGAATAGATTAAAATCTGAAAACCTTGATGGTTAAAAGTGCCTTTAACCTAAAAGAGTAGGGTGAAATTCTTTCAATAATATTTCATTAATTGTCATGTGATGAAAACTAATTAATTGATAATATATGATAACTTAAATGGTGTTAACTTATGTGGTCAAGTTAAAATAATTGTTACAAACTTGGGCCTACTTTCAACTTTCACAATTGGGCCAACAACATACTTAAGTTATGCGAGTATTGGTAATACCATTTTAACTTGCATGATTCAGAAAGCTTTTAGCCAAGTTTATTTTACCTGTTTAACCTTCTAAAAAAATGTCTTAGTCTTGACATATTAGGTAGTTGGAACTGGGAACCTTCTCTACTACACACTCCACAAAGAACACATATTCTTGAAGTTATTAATGCCAATTAAAATGCTTTACGGTAGCCTGTTTTGAAAACCAATAAATAGTTCACTCAAGTACTTACAGTGCAACAATTCTTTTTTTACTTTCAATGCCAAACAACTTTTTAACATCATCTTCTAATATTTCCTAAAAGTTCACATCAATAAATCTAGGCTAGGGCCTAGGCCTAGACCAAATAATTATTATGTTTATACTGTGATAACAATTCTTTTTGCCTAAGACCAGATTGAATACCAGTGAAATACCTTACTAAAGGGTTCCTATGCAGGGTGATTGAAAAGTCTGGGTACGGCTTAATATTTTGAAAAATAATAAACGTAGACCTACAAAACTTGGAATCAAGTTATAAGGCATATAAATCTATCTTAACACATATCCAGTGATCCGCTACCTCCTCAGGGGGACGGCCCGCCAGGAGTCAGGAGAAAATCTTAAATGTAAGCATAGGTTGATATGCACATCAAATTAAAGGTCTATTTTTGTAGAATACAACGCCGCAAACCGCACTCAAAAAGGTTGACCCAGTACAAAATGGCAGCTGTTCAAAGATTCAAATAAATACCAATTTCTTTGAATACAAACAATTTTTATCATTTTAATTTTTATCATTTTTTATATCATTTTAAAGAGCTTTTTAAGCAAAGAAGAATGCCGCAAACCGCATTCAAAAAGGACCATCCGTCCTTTGATAAAAATTTAATAAAAAAAACAATTTTTATTAAATCTTTAAACAACCGTAATTTTTTAACGGATGGTCCTTTTTGAATGCGGTTTGCGGCATTCTTCTTTGCTTAAAAAGCTCTTTAAAATGATATAAAAAATGATAAAAATTAAAATGATAAAAATTGTTTGTATTCAAAGAAATTGGTATTTATTTGAATCTTTGAACAGCTGCCATTTTGTACTGGGTCAACCTTTTTGAGTGCGGTTTGCGGCGTTGTATTCTACAAAAATAGACCTTTAATTTGATGTGCATATCAACCTATGCTTACATTTAAGATTTTCTCCTGACTCCTGGCGGGCCGTCCCCCTGAGGAGGTAGCGGATCACTGGATATGTGTTAAGATAGATTTATATGCCTTATAACTTGATTCCAAGTTTTGTAGGTCTACGTTTATTATTTTTCAAAATATTAAGCCGTACCCAGACTTTTAAATCACCCTGTATGTACATCTTGCTAAATATAGTTAAAATATTCAATCGACTGTAACTTACTGAACTGAAATTACAATTATTGTGCCTTAGACTAAATACCAGTGAAATACAAACCAGCCTTGATGCAAGCTGTTTAGGACTGGAGTGTCTAGTCCTTGATGCCTAAGGACTGCCTGGGCTGTATGGAGATGTTTAAAACTATATGACTGGTTTTATGAACTATAATTAACGTAAGTTAGATTAAGATGTGATATCTGAAAAAACGTGTTGACAATCTGCACTAAGCTTAAGTATTCATGCTTTTACTTGCTTAATGAAACTTCTGATTCTTGTGGGATACTATTATTGAAATCTAGACTGCTAAAACAACCCAAATAGGGCCTATTGTTATGAATAAAACCTAACAAGGCTAAACACATTCGACATATAACAACAACGTTGAACGTACTCACAATAGCTCAATCTTATAAAGGGATACAAACAAAAAGTACCTTAATAGAAATACAGATGTCTTTAAACAGCTTTAGACACAACCTTAGACCGTGGAAAACCAACGTGCCCCGGAAAAAGCATACTTCTGCTGAAACATTCTCTCCACCACAGGAAAACCTCTATTGCCCATTATGTAAACAGACAGTAGCAAACTCAGAGAATGGAATTTTCTGCGAGGGAGAGTGCAATTCATGGCATCACTGCTCCTGTCTGGGAATGTCATTTGAAACCTACAAAATTTTATAAAATTCACCAACTAAATGGTACTGTGGAAACTGCAAAAAAATGCTGGAGGGCAACACATCTGACAACCTTGTCTCCGAACAAGATCCTCTTACCATCTTAAAAGACTCCATACGAAACGATACAAACCTAGGGCTATATGGGGAGCTTGACCTATCAGAAAAAGACAACGACATCACTACAGCGGCAAAGATATGTAACTATCTTCTAAACAAAAATAGTCTACTTACGACTGAAATTATCTCCCTCTCAACTCAGTTAGCCATTGCTAATGATAAAATTGAAGAACTAATTTGTCCATTAATAATGCTTGAAAACCTTACATGGTTCACTCGGGTGTATGTGATATGAGATATGAGGCATTTTTATTTATTTTGTAAAACTGAATGTAAACAAATGCAGCCGCTTTTCAAAACAAATTACTTGAGTCAATTGAGGGTTTAAAAGTCAAGTCACTACTAAAAGTAATATTTTAAATATGAAGCTTTAAAAAATCTAATTTATACTTTATTACCTATCCGAAAGGAAAATAATAAGATGGTGAAAGTTTCAAGGCATGAAATTCTACCGATATTTTATACGGAGCGCAAACACCCACACACAATGAAATCCCCGATCACACCCGGAAATGTTCGCTTCGCTCCATCAATTATTCCGATTACACTGGAAGATAGGACGAAGGATGTGCGTGTGTTAGTTGTTCCAACGCTTAAGCAATCTCTAATCTTAGGAATCGATTTTTGGGAAAAGATGCAATTAGTCGCAGACCTGCATAATAAGACATAATAAGACGCTTGGATCCGCACTGTTGGATCCAAAATATTTTTTCTAGCATAAAAGTGGTGTCGTGACCCATTATTTAGAACTAAATTTTTTCACTTATTACAATGCCGCAATCCGTTTTTCAATATCTCAATTGATTCTCATGATATGAGCACTTTCATTAATTTATTTTCAACCAATTTAAACATTATAAATTGATAAAATAAGCCCATAGCCACAAAACAATGCTAGATAGTGACGAATAACCACCATCAGTCATTGCTGAGCAATTTACACTTAAATTTCACCAATTTAAATTTTTGGCCGCCATCTTGGATCCGCCATTTTGAAATGAGGTTAAGTTATTTCAAATATAAAGTTGGTATTGTGACCCATCATTTCAAACTAGTTTTTTACACCGAATTCAATGCCGCAACCCGTTTTTAATTATAGTGTTTAGTTTTCAAGATATTGACTTGTTTCTAATAAAATTCTCAAAAATATGAATTTTTTTAAAACTAAGTTTTATAGCTAAAAACGGTTTGCAGCATTGAATTCGGCGTAAAAAACTAGTTTGAAATGATGGGTCACAATACCAACTTCCTATTTGAAATAACTTACCTCATTTCAAAATGACGGATCCAAGATGGCGGCCAAAAATTTACATTGGTGAAATTTAAGTGTAAATCGCTCAGCAATGACTGATCGTGGTGATTCGTCACTATCTAGCATTATTTTGTGGCTATGGGCCTATTTTATCAATTTGTAATGTTTAAATTGGTTGAAAATAAATAAATTAAAAGTGCTCATATCATGAGAACCAACTGAGATATTGAAAATCGGATTGCAGCATCGTAATCAGTAAAAAAATTTAGTTCGAAATAATGGGTCGCAACACCACTTTTATGCTAGAAAACATATTTTGGATCCAACATGGCGGATCCAATATGGCGGCCAAAATTGGTAGCTTCTCAAAATGAAGTATTATCTACCCAATAATGATTGGGGGTGGTGTGGAATTGAGATTTGAAAAAATATAGGAAAATGTAAGGGGGGTCTATTATGGGATACCTGGTATACTTTGTTTTATAAACTTATATCTAAACATTGGTATGAGATATCAAAATTTTTGTAGGAACCTCTTTTATTCCTTATCTTATTATTAATAAAAAACCTCCTCTTTAAAGAATTTTCATAAAATTAACCGTAAAAAAGTTATAGCGCTATAAAGGTATCAATGTCACCGTTGGCGGCCATTTTGGAAGTATGACGTCATGCACCAGCTCGGTCACACTTTCAGGCAAAACACCCGGTAGTACACAATTCTACATGTTATTACCTATCTATCGCCACCAATCATAAAATTGCTTCCTTTAAAATCCCACGGACTTTCCAATATTTACAAATAAATGCCCCTACACTATAATACAATATTAGGGAAAGAAGGCCTTTGGATCCTGGACAAATTTCCTATTCGTCTTGTGACGTCAACCAATCGATGGATAGAGACTGCTGATTCCGTAAAACACGAAATTCAAGGTAGTATTATTATTCCGATTACACTGGAAGATAGGACGAAGGATGTGCGTGTGTTAGTTGTTCCAACGCTTAAGCAATCTCTAAGCTTAGGAATCGATTTTTGGGAAAAGATGCAATTAGTCGCAGACCTGCATAATAAGACATGGGAGTTTTCCTCGAATAAAGCTTTGGTTTCTTCTCTTGATTTGGTGGAAGGTCTACAGTCAGAGGCACATCTAAGTACTGAACAAAGTAATAAGTTAAAGAAGTTTATTGAAACAGAATTTAGAAATAATCCAACTACATTAGGACGCACCAACTTGGAAGAACACGTAATCGATACCGGAAAAGCAACTCCAATTAAACAGAGGTACTACCCCCTTTCCCCAGCTAGACTTAAAGTAGTTCACGATGAATTAGATAAAATGTTAGATTTCGGAGTTGTTGTCCCATCTAAAAGTGCTTGGGCCTCCCCTATAGTTCTTCTGGACAAGCCTGACGGTTCTAAAAGGTTCTGCGTTGATTTTCGTAAATTGAACGCGGTTACTAAACGAGATGCTTATCCTCTTCCCCAAGTAACCATAATCCTAAATAGATTGCGAGATGCGAGATACTTATCCTCCCTAGATATTAAATCCGCATACTGGCAAATACCCTTATCGAAAGAGAGTCGTGAGAAGACCGCCTTTACTGTGCCAGGGCGCGGGCTCTTTGAATTTGTGACCATGCCATTTGGTTTGCATAATGCTCCTGATACGTGGCAGCGGTTTATTGATTCCATTATTGGAGCTGACTTAGATCCACATGTATTTGTATATTTGGATGATATAATTGTCGTAACTAGTTCCTTTGATCAACATTTAGACATTCTTAAGGAAATCTTTAAACGACTTCAAGCTGCTAATGTCACTCTAAATAAGGAAAAGTGCCACTTGTGTCGATCACAACTCAGTTATTTAGGTTATATTGTGGATCAGCGTGGACTCAAAGTAAACCCAGAAAAGGTAGATGCAATAACTCAAATCCCCGTCCCAACCAGCCAGAAAGCCGTGCGTCAGTTTTGTGGGATGGCCTCGTGGTACCGTCGGTTTATTCCGGATTTTGCCACTCGTCTCTATCCACTGACCATGTTGTTGAAGAAGAACCAAAAGTTTAATTGGACTGAAGAGGCCCAAAAAGCTTTCGAGGACATTCCGAGTTGTCTGATCACTGCACCAATACTTACATGTCCTGACTTTTCAAAAGAGTTTATTGTTTCCTGCGATGCTTCTGGGGTTGGTTTAGGAGCTGCTCTTAGCCAGCCGAGTGACCAAGGAGAGAAGGTTATAGCGTATGCCAGCAGGACTCTGACCAAAGGTGAGCAAAAGTTCTCGGCTACTGAACGAGAATGTTTAGCTGTTATCTGGGCCATCGAACGGTTTCGACCGTATGTGGAAGGAACTGAGTTTACAGTTGTGACAGATCACTACAGTCTATTACGGCTTCATAACCTTAAGGATCCCCAGGGTCGACTTGCTCGTTGGGCATTGCGCTTACAACCGTACAACTTCAAGTTAATACACAGGAAAGGAAAGGAGCATTTGGTACCCGATCTGCTATCTAGATCTGTAGCCCCAGGCAAACCTAAAATAGCTTGTATCAAGGAAGATCACAAAGAGGAAGATAAGTGGTATCAGAAAATGTTGAATGAAGTACAAAAGAATTCTGAAAATTATCCTTTATGGAGGGTTGAAGACCACAAGCTGATGAAGTTTGTACCAAGTAGGCAAGACCTTGTGGGAACTTCAATTGAATGGAAAGAGGTGTTACCTAAACGTGCTCGTTACGAAATACTTCAGCAGTTTCATGATGCACCAACAGCTGGTCATTTAGGCGTACAAAAGACTCTGGCTCGAATTCAGGAACTTTACTACTGGCCGAAAATGAGACAAGATATTTCCAAATATGTAGCAAAATGCCGGACGTGTCAACAAGTTAAGGACGATAACTTGAAACCTGCAGGGACAATGGGAGCAAGAAGAGGTATAAGTAAACCTTGGCAAATGGTGGCAGCAGATTTAATGGGACCATTTCCCCGGTCCAGTGCTGGATTTAAATACTTATTAATTGTGTCAGATACGTTCACAAAATTCCCTCTTCTCATACCTTTGCGAGCAGCCACTTCCAGTCTTGTTGCAAAACATTTGGAGGAAATTTTCCTTATTTGGGGTATTCCGAAGTACATAATATGTGACAACGGACCGGAATTTACAGGAAAACCAGTTAAGACGTTGGCAAAAGAGTATAGCATAAAAACTTTGTACAACGCTAGTCGACATCCTCAAGCAAACCCAGTTGAGCGGATTAATAAAACAATTGGTAATATGCTACGGGCGTATGTTGGAAAAAAACACCGACATTGGGACAAGGAAGTTCCTAAAATTGGATTTGCCTTAAGAACTGCTAAGCATGACACAAAAAGTTATACACCCGCCTATTTGAACTTCGGTAGGGAGCTTAGTCTCAATCTCCAGAAGGAGGATGACACCGGAGATCAGATACCACAGGTAGAAAACAACAGTCATTATGGGAAGAAACTGAAGGAACTGGAAACAATATATCAAGATGTAGACCAGACGTTGATAGGAGATCATCAGAAGAATGCATCGAGATACAACTTAAGGCGGAGACCATTGAACTTTGAAGTCAACGACACTGTTTTGAAAAGGAACTATCAGCAATCAGATGCTACGAAGTCATTTTGTGCAAAGTTAGTGCCAAAGTTTAATGGGCCGTATATCATTTCCAAAAAGATGTCTCCTTTGGTTTTTCAGTTGAAAGATGAAGACGGAAACATAATTGGAAATTGGCATGTCTCTGACCTAAAACCTTATGCTGCTGAGTAGAAAATTTAGGAAATTTCCTGGTAGTTGGGGGTATGTTGTAGCATTTTTTCAGTTTTAAAAGTTACATGGCAAATAAAATAAACATGCCTATGAAGAAGTATATAATGCTCAGATAATTTATAATAACAATAAGTAAACAGCTGGTTTTTTTTAAGAACTTGAGTTTGTATACAAAGAAGGAAGGAACCAAGAAGTCACGAGATGAACTTTATTAAAATCCCTCACAAAACTGGATAAACGAGGGTTTTTGAAGACAGCCACAACGAGTGTTATTGTGAGCTAAGGAGTGGAGCAATAACGAAGTGTGCCGAGCAGCTGAGAAAAATGAACTGATCGAACCGATAAGTGGAAAACCAATTAGATATAATTATTTAGGTTAAATTTTAGAAATTTTAAATGTTTAAGTTATTAAAACAAAAGAAAACCTCAGTTATTGTTATTTTTTTGCGTTTTATTTAATGTTCAAAATTATAAGTTTAGGTACTATTTTAAAATTGTAAACCTGGCATGAATCTTCAATGGTAACAAAATTAATAGGAAAATCTGTCTTACACTCAATAGGAGCAATTTCCCCGTTTTACCTCCTATTTAATATTAAAAACAGGGTGGCGCCCAAAAACTATTTGGTGGCTTGATTTTTAAATATAACAACCTTAAAGAAACTTTTGGAAAACCCCCCCCTAGCTAGCCAAGGAACGGAATTGTGGGGGTGACAAGCTGAAGCGAAATGTGACATCTTTGTGTACTCTCCATAAGAATAACATAGTAAACGAGTATACAAGTTTGCTGCAACAGGTATGAACAAATTTGATGGTTTAAATTCAATATCAAGTAGAGCCGAGGAAGAAGAACCCATATACCAAGTTGTATCGAGATATGTAAAAAGATAAGGAACACATGGAACTTTTTCCTCCCCATACGGATAACCTGGAGAATGAGAATGAACGTTTGTAGTTCATTATTTAGAGAAAAATATCCTTTATGTATATTAAAGGAAGGCTTTAGATATTTTCCAAAACATAGTCTCATTTTATCAATAGTCATATACTACACATCATTATGTTTTATATAAAAACAATAGTTTATACATTGAAAGATTTCTTGCAACTAATTTTTATTAAATTCGCATTTGAAATATTCTGCAGTAGGCTCAAGTATTTTCAGAAAAAAAGTAACATGCTGTAGTTTATGTTATTTATTATATTGGTTATACGGCCGGTATACAGCACAATATTTCCCCATTCTATATAAAGCTAACCTATATTTTAACACTTTTAAAATAATTTTATTAAGTGGTTGATTAAAGATATTGTGTATTTTTTTTATCAATAAGTAGGCTGTAAACCTTTCAAGTTACACCTGAGAGCATGAAGAATACTTCTCCTGAGCTATCTTAGGTATCTATAAATAAATTTCTCTAAATACGTTTTTTTATTATTGTGAGCAAAGGAAGGTGTTTATATAAAAGAATGCTTTTGTACAGCGTTTTGGGGGTATGCAGGTATGAACTTCTTATAAGGCATTTGGTAAGCAGGCAGGTAAGCAGAGCTTAGTCTTGAAAAAGATAATAAAATTTAAAATCTAGTTGGAAAATCTATATTAAAGCTCCTTTTTTTAAATAATTCTAGTAGGTAACTTGATAAAATAAAACAAGTTTATTAATATTTTCATATACACAAGCAAAGTATTTTACATAAAATATTTTATACTTCACCAACCTACTTGCTAATTACTTAAGGAATAATTTTACTTTTAAACCAGGAGAACTACTCAACAAGGTTGTCCTATTAATATTTTGAATCTTATAAGTTATGTTCTTCAGACCCTTCATTTTCTTAGGATCAATGACACTTAATATTACAGGCGAAATGTGGTACTTTGCACTTCATATTGTGTTTAAGAGCGAATAATAGAAAGTAAATTAATACACGTTTTCATAAAAGTTTTTTACAAGAAGTGGTTTATTATTTAATTTAAATTATTTATTTAAAAAATTACGAATTTGATAGTTATATAAAGCTATTAATGATTAATTAAAGTTAATTTATTGATTTTTGTAAGGTACTTTTATGAAAACGTGTATTAATTCACCTTCTTATAATCGCTTTTAAACATAATACGAATAGCACAGTACAGATTTCGCCTGCAATATTGTGCTAAGTAGTGTCATACAACCCTTTCTTTGGGGTGCAGCAATAGCAAGCCATGCCACTATCGCTGTTTTAGTGAAAGAGTTTAGGAGTTCTACCGAGATGGTTTTAGCGAAACCCGTAACCGCTAAAATTGCGAAACGAATCGCTGTCACAAAACTAGGGGTCCAGTTTCGTTGAATTGGGCCAAATTTTCGCTAAAACGTCTTCAGATTTCTTTCAGTGACTGTTTTGAAGTGAGTAAATTACATAAAAATTATTTAAATAAAACTTTCATTTATATAAGTGAAATTTACAATTGACAAAATAAAAATCACATTCTAAAACGTGAAAATTACAATTTAAATGAAGAGAAAATCACATTTATAAGGTAACTCTTGAATTTACCATAAATAGTAATTTTTACAATTTCAGCTGATGGTGATTTTCACAATTCCGTTAAAGGTGATTTTCCCCTTTCTTGAAAAGGTGATTTTCTCTTGTAAAGGTAATTATAGCAAGTCCTTTATGAGGTTATTTTCGCTAAATGGAAAGGTAATTTTCACCCTTAACTCAAATGGTGAATACTACAATATTTCCGATCACTTTATTTGTTTGGTGAATTACACATTTAAAATGCTGTCCCCAGTTTTTGGCGATTTTCTACTGAATATAAAATTTCAAATTTTTCAAATTCAAAAAATCTTGATTCATTTAAAAAACAGTACAAACATTACATTTCTGATTAGATTCCATTCACAATCTTCTTGTAATAAGAAACATAGACACTATAAAATGGATGAATGAATAGCTAGGTACCTCATTATTTCGTTTTGAGGTACCAACACAATCTATAACAGACATACTGTGAAAAATACAAATTAATACATAATGCATAATATACATAATTAATACATAATATACTTTAACAAAATACATAATCTAAATTAAAATATGAATAACAATGTCCCTTTGGATTTAACCAATGAAAAGTAACTATTAAAGATCACGCATAAATCCAAGTAAGCCAAATATCACAAACAAATTAATTTTCAACACAAAAAAACAGAAGAATTAAAAATGTTATAAAAAGAACACTTCAATGTCCGGAACAGTAAACAACCAATTTTTCAGTTTAATTAGAAATGATTTAATGTTTTGATACAAACAAATTTCTGTTGGAAGTAAATTAAAAAATTTTGAGGCACAATACTTAAAAGATCGTTTAAAAAACTCATTATATGGCTGAGGAGTAATTACAAAGTTTCTGGACCTCAACCTATCAGAATAAACCCGTATGTTTCCCATTAAATGGCCTGACTTAATATAAAAAATCCTAAGAACCCTGAAAACAAATAAATATCTAAGTGGAAATATTTTTAGTGATTGAAATAAAGGAAATGAATGGTCAAAACGATCAACACCCATTATCAATCTCACAATCTTCTTTTGGCATGTAATTAAAGGAAGGAGATTGGAGAGATAAACACCTCCCCAACATGAGATTCCGTGCAATTTGGAATCGATAATGCAAAATAAACTATTCTTAATATGTTTACTGGACAAACAGACTTTAGAAGGTAAAATTTTCTCAAACACGATAATAAATAATTCTTTACATTATGAATATGGAACTTCCGGTCAAAATTTTCATCTATTGTTAAACAGAGGTATTTAATTTCTTTAACCTGCTGGATTTTTAAGCAAACATCACACGAACTTTGAGGATTTGGCAAACAGCTAACACATTTGTAGAATAAATTATTATTAACATTATTCTTACTTCTTAAGAAGAATTGCATGAATTTTGTCTCACTACTAAGAGCCATTCGATTAGAAGAGAACCATAGTTTTAAATTATCCAGATCCTGGTGCATATATTCAATCAATAATTCAGATTTTCCAAGGGAGTAACTTAGTACAGGATCATCCGCGACAAGTTATTTTACCAAAGACGGAACCAGAACATAAATCATTAATATATACCAAGAAAGGTGTAGGACCCAGAACAGAGCCTTGTGGGACACCATAACTAATTTTATTTTTAGAGCTGGTAATATTTTGAAATCTTACACACTGAGATCTCCCATTCAAGTAACTTTCAAACCAATTCCAAACAACTCCCCTTACACCGCTATTCCATAATTTAGATAATAAAATGTTACGATCGACCGAATCAAAGGCTTTTGTAATGTCAACAAACAGAGCACTCACGTTGTTACTAACATTCAACCCATCTACAATTTGAGAACAAAATTGCAACAAAGCATCCTCCGTCGACTTACCATCGATGAAGCCAAATTGATTTTTATTAAAAAACCTATTCGCATTCAAAAACTTCAACAACCTAACCTTGACTAACTTTTCAAACATTTTTAAAAAAACTGAAAGCAGGGATATAGGCCCAAAATTATTACAATCTCTAATATCACCCTTCTTGAATAAGGGAATGACTACAGCTGTCTTCAAATCATCAGGAAAAATTCCCGATTTTAAGCTTTGATTAAAAATATTTGCAAGAATGGGAGAAATTAAATCATGGACAGACTTCAAAACAGCAACAGAAACCCCATCGATCCCAGGTGACTTATTTGAGTTAAGACCTAAAATGATTTTACTAATTTCATCAGAGACAATTGGTGCAAAAAACATAGATCTTTTGCATGTTGATGATGGAAACACATCTGAATAGCAAGGACAATTTAAACCATCCAATGATTCCAAATTGTTGTGTAACTCATCTATTACATTGACAAAAAATTATTAAACTGATTGGCAATATCTTCAGGTTTTGTCAACAAGACATTCGGGTTTGGAACTGAATAAATGGAATCAATACCCTTGTTAGTTGCCCTGGAACCCCAAATACTATTAACTGTACGCCACTGTTTTTTCACATTACTTTTATTTAACTCAAAAAGAGATAAATAATACTGTTCTTTTCTTTGGTTCATGTCCGACTTCAATTTGCTTGCAAACCTTTGAAAATACTGACATAACCTGACATTGTTAGGATTTTTCTTGACCTTTTTATACAGTAAGTTCCTAAAAACTTGCCTTTTGCATAATTTAGTTGTCATCCAAGGTTTTAAAATTTCATACTTAACATTTTTTTCCATAAAGAAGGTAGCCTCATTAATTTCAGATGTAAAATACTCTAAAAATAATTTAAAACTAAAGGATACATCATTACAACTTACAACTAAAGACCAATCAATAAATTCTACTAGGTTTCTAAATTTAACAAAATCAATTCTTCTGATCTGGTAGTAACTATCTGTACAATTCATTTTAAACAACTGAGAACACATAAGGCTGCAAACAGTACAGTCATGATCGGTTATTCCTAAGGCAATTACTTTACCATTACAATCAATATTAACATAGGTGATAAACATCCAAAATTAAAGTAATATTCACACTCTATTTTTCTCAGTGAATAAAATGGAATCAATACCCTTGTTAGTTGCCCTGGAACCCAAAATACTATTAACTGTACGCCACTGTTTCTTCACATTAGCTCCAAGGCTAACCTAATCTTACCCTTAAAAATAGCATTGAAAAAATGTTAGTATCATGTAGGGGGCACTCCTCAAGCTTCAAAACCAAAAGTGCCAAAAAATCTCGTGACGGTTTTCCGCCATTTTGAGAAAGAGGCAGCTATTTTGAATTCATGTAGTAAATTAATATTTTTGACAATTCTAAACGTACTTTTTAACTTACAGACCTATTTTTTAAAAAAAAAAGAGGGATATGGCTTCACTTGGTCATGGTGTTGCAACGCAGCAGAATTAGCTTATTGTGCACCCTCAGTCAACAGGGCTTCACTCTCCGTCAAATCCCAAGGTAAGGACCCTTGAGGTCTTCTTGACGAAGGTACCACTGTTCGTCACAGCGCTTCCGTATGAAAATTGCTTGGAGCCGCGGCCGGGAGTTGAACCCGGGCCGGCTGAGTGAGAACTCAGAACGCTACCAACTAAGCTACGGCGCCGTCCACTTACAGACCTGGGAATGGTGTCACTTTATTCGAAATTAAATTCTGCATTTTTAAATATAATAATATACATGTTATTCCACAACAATAATACTGTTTATTACATTAACATTTTTTGTCACTTTTTAAAATTAATTACGATAAACAATTTTTTTAAATTGCTATAGGAAAATTTAATTTCAATTAAAGTTTTAGTGAAAGAAATTCTCTATAGAATTCATATAATACAATAGTTGTTGTTAGGTGTAACTGATATGAAGAAATTTAACATTTATAGTAGGTGATCAAAAGCTCATTCTTAATTCACTGTACAGTAATGATAGATCTCAGGCTAAACTAATCTTACCTTTCAAAATAACAGTGCAAAAATGTTGGGGACTTGCGCAGACATTTTCCATGCCTTAAAATAAATCCCGTGACGGGGTTTCCGCCATTCAAAAAACACCTCTGCCATATTATTGGACTCTTGTAAACTTCTATTAAAACTGCAATTAAGGAGAAGGGATAGACCCAGAGTATTCACTATGATTTAAATTTATAACGAAATAAATTTCACACAGGTAAAATTAAGTTTCTTATGGTCATCTAATGGTATAAGGTTTGGTTTACATGTTTTTTTAGTGAAAAACATATTACTTGTTAGGACAAACAAGTATCCCTGTCGTACATTTTCCTCTAATTTAAACCACTAACAATTAATGCTAAATAATTTTTACTGTTTAAAAATCGCAATTCGCAATTATATTCTCAACAAAATGTAGTACTGCTCGATAACCATTGTATTTTGAGCTCATCGTATGCTAGTAAATTTCAAGGACTAGTCTGATAATGTAATAATAATTTTCTAAAGTAAATTATTTGATAAGGAGAACATAACATAATGAAATTGTGGTTCGGATCCAACGTTAAAATGTATGTATCTTAGTTTCCTTTTGCTGTGGGGCTATTAATTAACAGTCCTGTCTAAGGAACGTGTCGGCCTTAAGTCAGTAACAAGGCTACAAGATCGTGCCACAATCGTCCTACATCCATCCTTTACTCATATTCCGATTAAAATACGCAGCCAGTGCTGCATCCCGGTCCTATGAGGTATTAAAGGTACGGTATTATAACTTCAGTTTGCTTCAGTAGGATCGACTAAGGACTTATTTTTTATTTCATCTCAAAAATCATAAGTAAGTGGTAATATGTACTGTATTTAAAAATTGGTAGAACAATGATTTCAAATATTATTTAAATTTTTCTTTTATTTAATTTTTGGAATCTAAAACCATTTTGCAGGTTTTTATGGTTGGTGATACCCTTTCATTAGTTATATTACATAAATTTGCTAATTATTTATAATACTTTTTCCGTGATCATTAAATACCGGGATATTACAAGTAGAAAATAGTACGTTGTCCAGTATAAGCATGATGTAAAAATTCAATACATCAGGAATGTATATTTTGATTAGGATTTTTGCGGACATCTGCCATCACTGATTAGTAAAAAACAAGTTTCACGACGTTTCGGGATCTGGAATCTGATCCCGTCTTCAGGTGGAAGAAAACCTAGAACATAACAAGATTAGTAACCAGTCAGCCAGGAAAACCTGGACAAAAACACAGCTAAAACAGAGAACTGTAAAAGCAGTCACGAAAACACTAAGCTGAAAAGAAAAAAACAATAACACAAAAAAAACAGGAATCACAAGTATCAAGAATCACCAGACAGGAGAGAGCACGTCCACACCCAATCAGAGCTGAGCTGAGACTGGTGGGAGGAAAGCAAATGGTGGCGGCGGCGGAAATGGCGGCGGCCACGGCCAACCAAATCACCGCGCTACCGGTGGCGAAAACCTGAAACAGAGACATGTGATATGCAAATTCCGTGTGTCTGTTTGTGTTTTTAGTTAATTTTTAACCTGATTTTGCCCCTTGACCTTGCTACGGGTTAACATGTTGTGAGAATTTTGAATAGAATTGTTAGTAATTACCCTATTTGCTGACACTTTATTTTCCCTGTCTTTCAATTCTTTGTTTAATATTGGAAGCCATACTGGCCTTATTTCAAGTGAAGATTGACTGATTGGTTGGTCTGCTAGTTTTATGTTTGAAGCTTCAATTAGTTTTCTTTTGAAAAAATAAGGTTCGCGGTGTACTATTTTTGCTTCGTCAAAATTCATCTGGTCATTTTCAGACCAGCAGTGTTGAGCAATTTTTGGTTTATCCACTAAGCCCTTCCTCGTGTTATCTTTGTGTTCTTTGATTCTAACATTTAAAGGTCTTTTTGTCTCGCCATAATACGGCCTAGAGCAACTATTGCAGTTTATTCTGTAAACACAGTTTTTTGATCCCTGAGTGCCATTTTTTGGTTTGGTTTTTACGAGATATTGCCTAAGAGTGTTTTGTGTCCTGAACGCGGTTCTAATTTGAACTTCCCAGCAACTCTTCTAATATTTTCCGATAATCCCGGCACATAAGGGATTGACATAGGAACGAATTTTTCAGTGTTTTCTGACTCATTCTGTTTAGCCCTACGGTTTTTGCACTTTCTTATTACGGATTGAGGGTATCCATTCTTAGCCAAATCTTGCTCTACCTTTTTGATTTCCTGATTTAATCCATCTTGATTTGAGCAAAATGCTCTTTGCTCTGTCAAATAATGAGTAAGCTACCCCTTCTTTGACAGATTTTTGATGGTTTGATTGTAAATTTAAGTACTGCTCTGTGTGTGTCTTTTTTCTGAAAACAGTTGTCCTAAGCGTGTCCCTATCCTTTTCTACGCACACATCCAAAAATGCTAGTTTGTTTTGGACTTCCTCTTCCATTGTTAGGCGGATGGAAGGAGAAATACTGTTAAGATGCCCTAAAAAGTCTTTTAGTTTATCGTCTCCATGCGGAAATACCACGAAGGTGTCATCGACGTACCTCCACCAAATCTTCGGTTTGAGTTGAGCCAAAGACAAAGCTTTTTGCTCAAACTCCTCCATAAAGATATTAGCAAAGATAGGCGACAATCGCGACCCCATGGCCATCCCCTCATCTTGACGGTATAATTTACCCTCTAGTTCAAAATAGTTACATTGAGTGCATAATTCAAGCAGTTCCATAATGACGTTAACAGGAAGTTTAGTACGTTCAGTTAGACTTTCATCATTTTCGAGCCGAGACTCGATTATTTTTAAGGTTTCAGGAACTGGGACATTCGTGAACAGACTTTCAACATCAAAACTAACCAGCTTATCCGTCTCAGCCAGCACTATGTCCTTTGACTTTTCAACGAAGTTTTTAGAATTTTTTATGTACGAGTCAGTTTTTCCTACCAATGGTTTCAGGATGTCCAGGAGGACTTTAGACAGTTCCCTACACGGTGAGTCGCGAGAGCTAATTATAGGCCTAAGAGGTACATCAGTTTTATGAATTTTAGGTAACCCATACATGTGTGGGATTTTCGAGTGATGCGGTGTTAAACGAGTTCTTTGTTTATCAGAAAAAACTGTTTATGCTTCCTAAGAGTGCTTGCAACTTTACGCTCGAAACTTTCTGTAGGATCTTTACTTAGTTCAGTATATTTACCAGCCTGGAGAGTTTCCAAAATTTTCTCTTTATATGTTACTGTGTCCAAGACAACAGTAGCGTTTCCTTTATCCGCGGGCAATATTTTGATAGTATCATCTTTCCCAAGGATAGATACTGCCTTGATTTCCTCTTTCTTTAGGTTGGGCTTTGGGGCAGGAATTTTATTCAGTAAGATGCTGGCCTCGCACCGAAACTGATCCCCCTGAGTCTCAGGGAGCTGAGACACAGCGGACTCAATCCCCGTAACAAAGTCAAGCGCCCTCACTGATTTAGGCACAAAAGAAAAGTTCAGCCCTTTAGACAAAACGGAAATTTCATTTGAATTTAAATTTCGTGAAGAAAGATTCACAACCTGATTATTTGCATCATTAATCTGTTCATCATTTTGAGAGTTATTACTCATTTCGACAGGTCTTAATTTTTCTAGCTTTATTGTTGTCTGGATTTAATATCAACCGATTCTTTGTCAAACCTATTTTGGATGCTTTGAAAAATGTTCTGAAACTCAGAACCAATTAAAGTTGTCAATTCAGATTTCTTATTCTCAATACTGATTTTGAGGGTTCTCTTTTCCGTACGATGAAAGTTTATTCTTTCAATTACGAGAGATTTTGAAGCTGCAGACATTATTTTGCTGGCTTTAAAACTACTAAAAGGAGGTTTAATTGTGAAACTCTGCGGAATTAGGTTTTCGAGTTTGCACTTAGTGAGAAAAGTTAAATGGTTGGTGTGCCTAGCCAACTTTAGGTGCATTTGTTCAAGTTCACTTAATTGATTACTTACTCCGGGTCCGTACCGAGAATCAATTCTTTGTTTGAAATTCATTGTTGGTGATGGTGATTTTATATTTTGATTAGGATTTTTGCGGACATTTGCCATCACTGATTAGTATAAAAAACGTTTCACGACGTTTCGGGATCTGGAATCTGATCCCGTCTTCAGGTGGAAGAAAACCTAGAACATAACAAGATTAGTAACACATAGCCAGGAAAACCTGGACAAAAACACAGCTAAAACAGAGAACTGTAAAAGCAGTCACGAAAACACTAAGCTGAAAAGAAAAAACAATAACACAAAAAAAACACAGGAATCACAAGTATCAAGAATCACCAGACAGGAGAGAGCACGTCCACACCCAATCAGAGCTGAGCTGAGACTGGTGGGAGGAAAGCAAATGGCGGCGGCGGCCACGGCCAACCAAATCACGGCGCGCTACCGGTGGCGAAAACCTGAAACAGAGACATGTGATATGCAAATTCCGTGTGTCTGTTTGTGTTTTTAGTTAATTTTTAACCTGATTTTGCCCCTTGGCCTTGCTACGGGTTAACATGTTGCGAGAATTTTGAATAGAATTGTTAGTAATTACCCTATTTGCTGACACTTTATTTTCCCTGTCTTTTAATTCTTTGTTTAATATTGGAAGCCATACTGGCCTTATTTCAAGTGAAGATTGACTGATTGGTTGGTCTGCTAGTTTATGTATGAAGCTTCAATTAGTTTTCTTTTGAAAAAATGAGGTTCGCGGTGTACTATTTTTGCTTCGTCAAAATTCATCTTGTGATTTTCAGACCAGCAGTGTTGAGCAATTTTTTATTTACCCACTAAGCCCTTCCTCGTGTTATCTTTGTGTTCTTTGATTCTAACATTTAAAGGTCTTTTTGTCTCGCCATAATACGGCCTAGAGCAACTATTGCAGTTTATTCTGTAAACACCGTTTTTTGATCCCTGAGTGCCATTTTTGGTTTGGTTTTTACGAGACATTGCCTAAGAGTGTTTTGTGTCCTGAACGCGGTTCTAACTTTGAACTTCCTAGCAACTCTTCTAATTTTTTCCGATAATCATGGCACATAAGGGATTGACATAGGAACGAATTTTTCAGTGTTTTCTGACTCATTCTGTTTAGCCCTACAGTTTTTGCACTTTCTTATTACGGATTGAGGGTATCCATTCTTAGCCAAATCTTGCTCTACCTTTTTGATTTCCTGATTTAATCCATCTTGATTTGAGCAAAATGCTCTTTGCTCTGTCAAATAATGAGTAAGCTACCCCTTCTTTGACAGATTTTTGATGGTTTGATTGTAAATTTAAGTACTGCCCTGTGTGTGTCTTTTTTCTGAAAACAGTTGTCCTAAGCGTGTCCCTATCCTTTTCTACGCACACATCCAAAAATGCTAGTTTGTTTTGGACTTCCTCTTCCATTGTTAGGCGGATGGAAGGAGAAATACTGTTAAGATGCCCTAAAAAGTCTTTTAGTTTATCGTCTCCATGCGGAAATACCACGAAGGTGTCATCGACGTACCTCCACCAAATCTTCGGTTTGAGTTGAGCCAAAGACAAAGCTTTTTGCTCAAACTCCTCCATAAAGATATTAGCAAAGATAGGCGACAATCGCGACCCCATGGCCATCCCCTCATCTTGACGGTATAATTTACACTCTAGTTCAAAATAGTTACATTGAGTGCATAATTCAAGCAGTTCCATAATGACGTTAACAGGAAGTTTAGTACGTTCAGTTAGACTTTCATCATTTTCGAGCCGAGACTCGATTATTTTTAAGGTTTCAGGAACTGGGACATTCGTGAACAGACTTTCAACATCAAAACTAACCAGCTTATCCGTCTCAGCCAGCACTATGTCCTTTGACTTTTCAACGAAGTTTTTAGAATTTTTTATGTACGAGTCAGTTTTTCCTACCAATGGTTTCAGGATGTCCAGGAGGACTTTAGACAGTTCCCTACACGGTGAGTCGCGAGAGCTAATTATAGGCCTAAGAGGTACATCAGTTTTATGAATTTTAGGTAACCCATACATGTGTGGGATTTTCGAGTGATGCGGTGTTAAACGAGTTCTTTGTTTATCAGAAAAAACTGTTTATGCTTCCTAAGAGTGCTTGCAACTTTACGCTCGAAACTTTCTGTAGGATCTTTACTTAGTTCAGTATATTTACCAGCCTGGAGAGTTTCCAAAATTTTCTCTTTATATGTTACTGTGTCCAAGACAACAGTAGCGTTTCCTTTATCCGCGGGCAATATTTTGATAGTATCATCTTTCCCAAGGATAGATACTGCCTTGATTTCCTCTTTCTTTAGGTTGGGCTTTGGGGCAGGAATTTTATTCAGTAAGATGCTGGCCTCGCACCGAAACTGATCCCCCTGAGTCTCAGGGAGCTGAGACACAGCGGACTCAATCCCCGTAACAAAGTCAAGCGCCCTCACTGATTTAGGCACAAAAGAAAAGTTCAGCCCTTTAGACAAAACGGAAATTTCATTTGAATTTAAATTTCGTGAAGAAAGATTCACAACCTGATTATTTGCATCATTAATCTGTTCATCATTTTGAGAGTTATTACTCATTTCGACAGGTCTTAATTTTTCTAGCTTTATTGTTGTCTGGATTTAATATCAACCGATTCTTTGTCAAACCTATTTTGGATGCTTTGAAAAATGTTCTGAAACTCAGAACCAATTAAAGTTGTCAATTCAGATTTCTTATTCTCAATACTGATTTTGAGGGTTCTCTTTTCCGTACGATGAAAGTTTATTCTTTCAATTACGAGAGATTTTGAAGCTGCAGACATTATTTTGCTGGCTTTAAAACTACTAAAAGGAGGTTTAATTGTGAAACTCTGCGGAATTAGGTTTTCGAGTTTGCACTTAGTGAGAAAAGTTAAATGGTTGGTGTGCCTAGCCAACTTTAGGTGCATTTGTTCAAGTTCACTTAATTGATTACTTACTCCGGGTCCGTACCGAGAATCAATTCTTTGTTTGAAATTCATTGTTGGTGATGGTGATTTTATATTTTGATTAGGATTTTTGCGGACATTTGCCATCACTGATTAGTATAAAAAACGTTTCACGACGTTTCGGGATCTGGAATCTGATCCCGTCTTCAGGTGGAAGAAAACCTAGAACATAACAAGATTAGTAACACATAGCCAGGAAAACCTGGACAAAAACACAGCTAAAACAGAGAACTGTAAAAGCAGTCACGAAAACACTAAGCTGAAAAGAAAAAACAATAACACAAAAAAAACACAGGAATCACAAGTATCAAGAATCACCAGACAGGAGAGAGCACGTCCACACCCAATCAGAGCTGAGCTGAGACTGGTGGGAGGAAAGCAAATGGCGGCGGCGGCCACGGCCAACCAAATCACGGCGCGCTACCGGTGGCGAAAACCTGAAACAGAGACATGTGATATGCAAATTCCGTGTGTCTGTTTGTGTTTTTAGTTAATTTTTAACCTGATTTTGCCCCTTGGCCTTGCTACGGGTTAACATGTTGCGAGAATTTTGAATAGAATTGTTAGTAATTACCCTATTTGCTGACACTTTATTTTCCCTGTCTTTTAATTCTTTGTTTAATATTGGAAGCCATACTGGCCTTATTTCAAGTGAAGATTGACTGATTGGTTGGTCTGCTAGTTTATGTATGAAGCTTCAATTAGTTTTCTTTTGAAAAAATGAGGTTCGCGGTGTACTATTTTTGCTTCGTCAAAATTCATCTTGTGATTTTCAGACCAGCAGTGTTGAGCAATTTTTTATTTACCCACTAAGCCCTTCCTCGTGTTATCTTTGTGTTCTTTGATTCTAACATTTAAAGGTCTTTTTGTCTCGCCATAATACGGCCTAGAGCAACTATTGCAGTTTATTCTGTAAACACCGTTTTTTGATCCCTGAGTGCCATTTTTGGTTTGGTTTTTACGAGACATTGCCTAAGAGTGTTTTGTGTCCTGAACGCGGTTCTAACTTTGAACTTCCTAGCAACTCTTCTAATTTTTTCCGATAATCATGGCACATAAGGGATTGACATAGGAACGAATTTTTCAGTGTTTTCTGACTCATTCTGTTTAGCCCTACAGTTTTTGCACTTTCTTATTACGGATTGAGGGTATCCATTCTTAGCCAAATCTTGCTCTACCTTTTTGATTTCCTGATTTAATCCATCTTGATTTGAGCAAAATGCTCTTTGCTCTGTCAAATAATGAGTAAGCTACCCCTTCTTTGACAGATTTTTGATGGTTTGATTGTAAATTTAAGTACTGCCCTGTGTGTGTCTTTTTTCTGAAAACAGTTGTCCTAAGCGTGTCCCTATCCTTTTCTACGCACACATCCAAAAATGCTAGTTTGTTTTGGACTTCCTCTTCCATTGTTAGGCGGATGGAAGGAGAAATACTGTTAAGATGCCCTAAAAAGTCTTTTAGTTTATCGTCTCCATGCGGAAATACCACGAAGGTGTCATCGACGTACCTCCACCAAATCTTCGGTTTGAGTTGAGCCAAAGACAAAGCTTTTTGCTCAAACTCCTCCATAAAGATATTAGCAAAGATAGGCGACAATCGCGACCCCATGGCCATCCCCTCATCTTGACGGTATAATTTACCCTCTAGTTCAAAATAGTTACATTGAGTGCATAATTCAAGCAGTTCCATAATGACGTTAACAGGAAGTTTAGTACGTTCAGTTAGACTTTCATCATTTTCGAGCCGAGACTCGATTATTTTTAAGGTTTCAGGAACTGGGACATTCGTGAACAGACTTTCAACATCAAAACTAACCAGCTTATCCGTCTCAGCCAGCACTATGTCCTTTGACTTTTCAACGAAGTTTTTAGAATTTTTTATGTACGAGTCAGTTTTTCCTACCAATGGTTTCAGGATGTCCAGGAGGACTTTAGACAGTTCCCTACACGGTGAGTCGCGAGAGCTAATTATAGGCCTAAGAGGTACATCAGTTTTATGAATTTTAGGTAACCCATACATGTGTGGGATTTTCGAGTGATGCGGTGTTAAACGAGTTCTTTGTTTATCAGAAAAAACTGTTTATGCTTCCTAAGAGTGCTTGCAACTTTACGCTCGAAACTTTCTGTAGGATCTTTACTTAGTTCAGTATATTTACCAGCCTGGAGAGTTTCCAAAATTTTCTCTTTATATGTTACTGTGTCCAAGACAACAGTAGCGTTTCCTTTATCCGCGGGCAATATTTTGATAGTATCATCTTTCCCAAGGATAGATACTGCCTTGATTTCCTCTTTCTTTAGGTTGGGCTTTGGGGCAGGAATTTTATTCAGTAAGATGCTGGCCTCGCACCGAAACTGATCCCCCTGAGTCTCAGGGAGCTGAGACACAGCGGACTCAATCCCCGTAACAAAGTCAAGCGCCCTCACTGATTTAGGCACAAAAGAAAAGTTCAGCCCTTTAGACAAAACGGAAATTTCATTTGAATTTAAATTTCGTGAAGAAAGATTCACAACCTGATTATTTGCATCATTAATCTGTTCATCATTTTGAGAGTTATTACTCATTTCGACAGGTCTTAATTTTTCTAGCTTTATTGTTGTCTGGATTTAATATCAACCGATTCTTTGTCAAACCTATTTTGGATGCTTTGAAAAATGTTCTGAAACTCAGAACCAATTAAAGTTGTCAATTCAGATTTCTTATTCTCAATACTGATTTTGAGGGTTCTCTTTTCCGTACGATGAAAGTTTATTCTTTCAATTACGAGAGATTTTGAAGCTGCAGACATTATTTTGCTGGCTTTAAAACTACTAAAAGGAGGTTTAATTGTGAAACTCTGCGGAATTAGGTTTTCGAGTTTGCACTTAGTGAGAAAAGTTAAATGGTTGGTGTGCCTAGCCAACTTTAGGTGCATTTGTTCAAGTTCACTTAATTGATTACTTACTCCGGGTCCGTACCGAGAATCAATTCTTTGTTTGAAATTCATTGTTGGTGATGGTGATTTTATATTTTGATTAGGATTTTTGCGGACATTTGCCATCACTGATTAGTATAAAAAACGTTTCACGACGTTTCGGGATCTGGAATCTGATCCCGTCTTCAGGTGGAAGAAAACCTAGAACATAACAAGATTAGTAACACATAGCCAGGAAAACCTGGACAAAAACACAGCTAAAACAGAGAACTGTAAAAGCAGTCACGAAAACACTAAGCTGAAAAGAAAAAACAATAACACAAAAAAACACAGGAATCACAAGTATCAAGAATCACCAGACAGGAGAGAGCACGTCCACACCCAATCAGAGCTGAGCTGAGACTGGTGGGAGGAAAGCAAATGGCGGCGGCGGCCACGGCCAACCAAATCACGGCGCGCTACCGGTGGCGAAAACCTGAAACAGAGACATGTGATATGCAAATTCCGTGTGTCTGTTTGTGTTTTTAGTTAATTTTTAACCTGATTTTGCCCCTTGGCCTTGCTACGGGTTAACATGTTGCGAGAATTTTGAATAGAATTGTTAGTAATTACCCTATTTGCTGACACTTTATTTTCCCTGTCTTTTAATTCTTTGTTTAATATTGGAAGCCATACTGGCCTTATTTCAAGTGAAGATTGACTGATTGGTTGGTCTGCTAGTTTATGTATGAAGCTTCAATTAGTTTTCTTTTGAAAAAATGAGGTTCGCGGTGTACTATTTTTGCTTCGTCAAAATTCATCTTGTGATTTTCAGACCAGCAGTGTTGAGCAATTTTTTATTTACCCACTAAGCCCTTCCTCGTGTTATCTTTGTGTTCTTTGATTCCAACATTTAAAGGTCTTTTTGTCTCGCCATAATACGGCCTAGAGCAACTATTGCAGTTTATTCTGTAAACACCGTTTTTTGATCCCTGAGTGCCATTTTTGGTTTGGTTTTTACGAGACATTGCCTAAGAGTGTTTTGTGTCCTGAACGCGGTTCTAACTTTGAACTTCCTAGCAACTCTTCTAATTTTTTCCGATAATCATGGCACATAAGGGATTGACATAGGAACGAATTTTTCAGTGTTTTCTGACTCATTCTGTTTAGCCCTACAGTTTTTGCACTTTCTTATTACGGATTGAGGGTATCCATTCTTAGCCAAATCTTGCTCTACTTTTTTGATTTCCTGATTTAATCCATCTTGATTTGAGCAAATGCTCTTTGCTTTGTCAAATAATGAGTAAGCTACCCCTTCTTTGACAGATTTTTGATGGTTTGATTGAAAATTTAAGTACTGCCCTGTGTGTGTTTTTTCTGAAAACAGTTGTCCTAGGCGTGACCCTATCCTTTTCTACGCACACATCCAAAAATGCTAGTTTGTTTTGGACTTCCTCTTCCATTGTTAACGGATGGAAGGAGAAATACTGTTAAGATGCCCTAAAAAGTCTTTTAGTTCATCGTCTCCATGCGGAAATACCACGAAGGTGTCATCGACGTACCTCCACCAAATCTTCGGTTTGAGTTGAGCCAAAGACAAAGCCTTTTGCTCAAACTCCTCCATAAAGATATTAGCAAAGATAGGCGACAATGGCGACCCCATGGCCATCCCCTCATCTTGACGGTATAATTTACCCTCTAGTTCAAAATAGTTACATTGAGTGCATAATTCAAGCAGTTCCATAATGACGTTAACAGGAAGTTTATAACGTTCAGTTAGACTTTCATCATTTTCGAGCCGAGACTCGATTATTTTTAAGGTTTCAGGAACTGGGACATTCGTGAACAGACTTTCAACATCAAAACTAACCAGCTTATCCGTTTAGCCAGCACTATGTCCTTTGACTTTTCAACGAAGTTTTTAGAATTTTTTATGTACGAGTCAGTTTTTCCTACCAATGGTTTCAGGATGTCCAGGAGGACTTTAGACAGTTCCCTACATGGTGAGTAACGAGAGCTAATTATAGGCCTAAGAGGTACATCAGTTTTATGAATTTTAGGTAACCCATACATGTGTGGGATTTTCGAGTGATGCGGTGTTAAACGAGTTCTTTGTTTATCAAAAAAAAAACTGTTTATGCTTCCTAAGAGTGCTTGCAACTTTACGCTCGAAACTTTTTGTAGGATCTTTATTTAGTTCAGTATATTTACCAGCCTGGAGAGTTTCCAATATTTTCTCTTTATATGTTACTGTGTCCAAGACAACAGTAGCGTTTCCTTTA
Organism: Flexamia atlantica; assembly: GCA_035578135.1. Taxonomy (NCBI): domain Eukaryota; kingdom Metazoa; phylum Arthropoda; class Insecta; order Hemiptera; family Cicadellidae; genus Flexamia; species Flexamia atlantica. The sequence goes on from JAQJVK010000032.1 coordinate 111,382, forward strand.
TCCGCGGGCAATATTTTGATAGTATCATCTTTCCCAAGGATAGATACTGCCTTGATTTCCTCTTTCTTTAGGTTGGGCTTTGGGGCAGGAATTTTATTCAGTAAGATGCTGGCCTCGCACCGAAACTGATCCCCCTGAGTCTCAGGGAGCTGAGACACAGCGGACTCAATCCCCGTAACAAAGTCAAGCGCCCTCACTGATTTAGGCACAAAAGAAAAGTTCAGCCCTTTAGACAAAACGGAAATTTCATTTGAATTTAAATTTCGTGAAGAAAGATTCACAACCTGATTATTTGCATCATTAATCTGTTCATCATTTTGAGAGTTATTACTAATTTCGACTGGTCTTAATTTTTCTAGCTTTATTGTTGTCTGGATTTAATATCAACCGATTCTTTGTCAAACCTATTTTGGATGCTTTGAACAATGTTCTGAAACTCAGAACCAATTAAAGTTGCCAATTCAGATTTCTTATTCTCAATACTGATTTTGAGGGTTCTCTTTTCCGTACGATGAAAGTTTATTCTTTCAATTACGAGAGATTTTGAAGCTGCAGACATTATTTTGCTGGCTTTAAAACTACTAAAAGGAGGTTTAATTGTGAAACTCTGCGGAATTAGATTTTCGAATTTGCACTTAGTGAGAAAAGTTAAATGGTTGGTGTGCCTAGCCAACTTTAGGTGCATTTGTTCAAGTTCACTTAATTGATTACTTACTCCGGGTCCGTACCGAGAATCAATTCTTTGTTTGAAATTCATTGTTGGTGATGGTGATTTTATATTTTGATTAGGATTTTTGCGGACATTTGCCATCACTGATTAGTAAAAAAAAGTTTCACGACGTTTCGGGATCTGGAATCTGATCCCGTCTTCAAATGGAAGAAAACCTAGAACATAACAAGATTAGTAACACATAGCCAGGAAAACCTGGACAAAAACACAGATAAAACAGAGAACTGTAAAAGCAGTCACGAAAACACTAAGCTGAAAAGAAAGAACAATAACACAAAAAAACACAGGAATCACAAGTATTAAGAATTACCAGACAGGAGAGAGCACGTCCACACCCAATCAGAGCTGAGCTGAGACTGGTGGGAAGAAAGCAAATGGCGGCGGCGGCGGAAATGGCGGCGGCCACGGCCAACCAAATCACGGCGCGCTACCGGTGGCGAAAACCTGAAACAGAGACATGTGATATGCAAATTCCGTGTGTCTGTTTGTGTTTTTAGTTAATTTTTAACCTGATTTTGCCCCTTGGCCTTGCTACGGGTTAACATGTGAGAATTTTGAATAGAATTGTTAGTAATTACCCTATTTGCTGACACTTTATTTTCCCTGTCTTTCAATTCTTTGTTTAATATTGGAAGCCATACTGGCCTTATTTCAAGTGAAGATTGACTGATTGGTTGGTCTGCTAGTTTATGTATGAAGCTTCAATTAGTTTTCTTTGCTCCGAACTCTATTAAATAATGGATATATTTTGTAAAGGAACCCCCAAACAGACTTTTTATGTCTTGGGGGCCCTATTTTTCATCTGCGCATACACAATCTTCTGAGGTCAGCCTGGTTTTAATTATTATTTTTTAATTTTGTTATGTGTCTCTTTACCAACATATTGTAAATGTTTGTAAGTATGTGCAGAGAAAATAAAGATTTATTTATTTATTTATTTACTAGCAGAACCCGTGGCTTCGCTCACGATAAAAATTATCGTCTAACCTTGATATGAAGAATCTAGAGGACTGAATAGAAAATATTTATATCAAGGAATATGTCATGTAGAGATATGTTTGTTTTATGGCGGAATGTAGGATAAAATGTAGATACCACAGTAGGATGTAGAATACCACAGTAGATAGTGAAGGTTTTCTTTTCACCGTTATAACTCGAAAACGGCCGGACCGATTTTAACACAAAATGTGTCGATTTTAAGGTACTTCCTTGTAGATTTACCATTACGTCCCTGGATTGCCTAGTAGGGCATCAATTAAGTACAGTAAAGGGCTAAATGTTCGAAACAGTTATGGTGCTATCCGTGGGCAGTATTTCAAACTCGATTCACTTCGTTTTTAACTTAAAATATGGACGGGTAGGAATAATTTAAGATCAACCACTGATTGCAGCATTTATTTTTCCGTGAAAAGCCGGGACACCGTCGAATTAGATGAAAAAGGAATTTGCCAAATTATTGTAACTGGCATGATTGTAATTAAAAACATGAAGGACGGCCTAAGGAAATAACTATAGCTCCCGCTGCCTAAAAAGATGGTACCACATAATGAGCTTATGATTGAACGTATAAGGTACGAAACTAAACCAAATGTAACTTTTATATAGTACGAATAACCTAACAAAATCATCAAAACAACCATAAACCATGATAAAAGGAATCAAATTATAAATCAGCTGTAACAACATATCCGTTTGTGAAGCTATATGCTTGATTGAATAAAAATTGGAAATTTAAACAAAAGATCATCCATTACATTAACATGGGGCATTTTCAAAGCTTCAGCTCCACGAAAAACCTCTAAAAACCTCGAATTAAAAAAATCCGTTCTTGGTGAATGTCAACACTCTGTAAGGAACGTCCATGCAAATTTTCAAGGTTCTACGTTAAGTAGTTTTGGCTGTACATAGGATAGGTCAGTGGTATTTGACGAAAATACAGTAGAAAAGATAGTATAAATATAACTTACAATCAGGGATTTGAATAATTTATAAATTTTTACATAAATAGATCAAAGAATCATATCATTTCAGCAAATTCTGTTTGTGACTAAAACACCACTGTTCTTTTCTCTTTCCATCTTACCGGGATTTAGCCTCAAGACCCAGCCATAAAAAGCAGTATGCTCTTCACGTTTAAACTACGTACGTCGAATTATACGAAACACCAAATCATCGGACAGGCATAGATGTAATAAAAAAATTATTAGGAACGCCTCCAGGAAAAACGATAACTCCCGCTACCGAAATATAGATGGTGCCACTTAACTAATAAATGGTGAATTTTATCTAAACTAAATGAAACTTTTATATAGTACATAATTATGTCCTTTAAACAAATCAACAAAAATCAATGAAGCCATGATCAAAGAAATCAATTTATTATCATCTGTATCAACGTATACATTTCCGAAGCTAACTATCAGCTGATTGTTTTATGAACATTAAAAATGTAAACAAAAATCGTCCAACATACTTTTAAATGGGAAAATTTGAAAACTTCGGCCTCGCCAAAAACCCCTTTATACTACGAATTTTGTAAAATCCGTTCTTAGCGGATGTCTACGCCCTAAGAGGAACATCCATGCAAAGTTTCAAGGTTCTAGGTCAAGTAGTTTGGGCTGTACGATGTTTCCACTGAGTGGTATTTGACAAATATATAGTAGATTTGATTCTCCAAACTCGGAGAATCGGTTCGGATTTAGTCAACAGAGAACTATGGACGCGGCGCGTCTGGCGCGCAAAGCAAAACGCCGTGCATAAAAATAGCCTGATACTCCGAAAATTTATGATTTTCTTTTGAAAATAATAGACATTTAGGCTTCTAACATTATGTTATTTGTAGTATTATCTAAAATATTTACTTTTAAAATTGAGTTAGTCATCGGCGAATCTGTAGATGACCGCACGCCTCGCCACTGAAACATACCTATCCCCCAAAAAATAATCTTCATAACGACAAAGCTATATTGGAGGGGAATCATTAATGTTGCTATTAGGTGACCGATTGAAGACTTTGTAGTGTTACCAGTTTTAAATTTCCCTGCTAAGAAGTAACTGTCCAATTCAACGCAACCTTCTCCCCTAAAAATAATCCTTAAAACGTCAATGCTGTATTGGGGGGGGTTCATTTTGCTATTAGATAACTGAATGAAGATTTTGTTGTGTTGCCAGTTTTACATTTCCCCAGTAAAAAGTAATTACTGTATACATTTCAATGCACCCTCCCTCTTAATAATAAGTTTTAAAGCGTCAAAGCTATATTGGGGGGGGGAATTATTAATTTACTTTTTGAAGTATACCAAAGCAAATTTTCATTTCGCCCCTAAAAGTAGTTTGAGTAATTTATCGATAGGAAACAGGACAGGTTGAAAGAATTAATTTATTTCTGTCCGGTTAAAGAGAGTGTCATGAACTGAGCCAGTGAGCCAGTGCGGCTGCTTGCGAGCCGCGGCCGCCATGGAAGAAACAAGTGTACAGGAACGCTGACGGTATACACTGGACAGTCGTGCCGTGCGGGCATATCCACGTTGTATATCCCTATTTCGTTCATATAAATTAAAAATATTAATTAATATACAAATTTAAATAGTATAGCAATTAATTTATTTTTGACAATTTATTGGTAAAATTAGTTGTACAGTAGCACGTTTTACCTGTACAGTAAACAAATACCCCCGTTGCAGCAGACCTGCATACTCAGCAAATTTCAAATGTCAAAAAAATACTTCCATCCAATGTAGTGAGATAATGACATGTTTTCGTAATCTCCATAAGAATAACATGGGGAATGAGTATGCAGGTTTGCTGCTATAGGCATGTTAAAACTAGATGGTTTAATTTCAATATTTAGTAGATCTTATCTAGAAGAAGCCATATACCACGTTTTATCAAGATATGTTCAGAAATAATGAAGATATGGATTTTTTTATTGCCCATAAGGATAACATGGGGAATGAGTATGCAGGTTTGCCGCCACAAAAATGGAAATTGCGGTGATTTTAGACTAAAATACATTAAATCTCATCTAGATGAAGCCACAAACCAAGTTTTATTAAAATATGTTGATAAGTAAGCGAGATATAGAATTTTACTTATTTCCCATAAGGTTAACATTGAGACAACGTACTGTGTTTACCACTTTCAGTATCTCGGTAACCAATGGGCATAGAGCAATGTTTGAAAATATCAAATTGTTTGTTTTTTTGAGCTGAATTAAATGGTGCTAACCAAAATTGGATTATTTTTATTTTTCTATGTGAAAACCCCAAAAAACCCATTTTTGGGGGGGTTTATCCCTCTTTACCCCCCCTTCCAGTGGTCCGATCGGGCTGATTTTCGAACTCATCCGAACAATTACTACTTTACACCCCTGTGCCGAATTTCATTCCGATCGGACCATTTTTGCGAGCGCTATCGTGCTTACAGACACTCACACACACACACACACACACATATATATATATATATACAGATTTGAACGAATGGTGTTTTTTGCTTCTGGGGGCCCCAAAACGAAAAGTTATCATGGTCTTGGGCTTAGGTCTTACCATGAGACCTACGGTAATAGCTTCTTCCCTATAGGGGAAATTCGCTAAAAAAATTCCCCCAAAAAATTCTATGACGCCATTGGCGTCATAATCCCCCCCTGTAGGCACCCCTGGTACCCCCCACAAACAACGCTACGTCATTTTGACGTCACAGGAGGTGGGGCTTAAATCGCTCGAGAAACAGCCCGCGACTGGAAATGTACCCCCCCAATACATTATTAAATCATCAACACCTAAATGGTTTGCAATTAAATTATTTCCCTTAAGTCTGACCCCGGAATTGTACCCCCCGGATTTGTACCCCCCGTGGTCATATTCTTAAGTCCGACCCCGTATTTGTACCCCCCGGATTTGTACCCTCCGTCGCCAAATCCTCAAGTCCTACCCCGGATTTGTACCCCCCGGATTTGTACCCCCCGTCGCCAAATCTTCAAGTAGCATCCCGGATTTGTACTCCCCGGATTTGTACCACCCGTCTCCAAATCTTCAAGTCCTACCCCGGATTTGTACCCCCCGGATTTGTACCTCCCGGATTTGTACCCCCGATTGAGTTAGGACGAAATGAATGGCTTAAAAACCTCCTCCGTGAAACTTTACATATTTATACCAAGTTTCATGGCAAACAGTCCAACGGAATACGAGACTATAAACGTGAAACATATATAATCAAACTAACACATTCACATTTCTTATGAAATTAGATATTCAAAACAATATTTTATCCAATACTTTCATCACGTATTGTTGACAGATTTTCTAGCCTACTTAATGATGAATAAGACTACACAATATAATAGTAATGAGACATATTCGTAGAATAATACTAGGCAATAATTTAACGAACAGCCGTTGATTTACGAGAACTAATTAAAAAAGTCAACAACAACAACAACAACGAATATTGACCCGGTATATTTCCATGGTCGGTCAAACTGGATTTGACCACGGGGGGTACAAATCCGGGGGGTACAATTCCGGGGTCGGACTTAAGAAGTTTAATTGGATTTATATCAAGTATGCAGCTGTTCAGCCAACCGTGAAATGCCAGTTGATTAAAATACATAATAATTTATCCGTCCTAAAAGTTCGCGGCCGGAATTGTACCCCCCGTCCTGTGACGTCAAAATGACGTAGCGTTTTTTCTGGGGGGTACAAATCCGGGGGGTACAATTCCGGCGAACCAGTGTAGTGAGGTGTAGTGAAGTGAAACAGTATCCTAAAACTCATAGATTCATACCACTTCCATACCCATCCATACAACTTTCGCTTATCAGATTTATTCGCACATTCGACTAACTTACATTCCCAATTAAATATTCTCTTATTTTTACACATTTCATACAATGTTTGACGTTGAAATATCCTTTTACTAATTAAATGTAGTCATATTAACAATTAAAATCCAAATTCGACCCTAAAATTACAATTATTTTACAATATAACTGCTCGCTAACACAGACAAGTCATTTCATGAAAAACCAGTTAATTCCAGTTCGGTGTACATAGTTCGATCAGCATAGAACACCAGCTGGCTTTGAATTATTTCCTCTTAACCGTTTCCAAGTTTATTCAATTCTACAATATGCACTTTCTTCACTTCTGAAAGATTGTTTACATTTTGCAATAATACAGTCACATCCGTTATGAAGTAAATTATCATATAGGATCCAACATACTTTAGTGCTAATTTATTGCTGAATTTATTTACTTTTGAGCTCAGGAAATGCGTCTTGATATACACAAGATGATTTATTTTGGACGGATGTCGGCTTCTAGGACCTTGATATATTTTCTTCTCCTATTTTGCACTATATTCTTCTTAGGTGTTTTAATAGTTTTTCCTTTTATTTTTGTTAGTTCTGGTTGATTGATTTTGTTTCATTCCTTTAGGACCTACTAATTTGCTCAATTCACCTTTAAATTCCGGTGTGTGTTCAGTGTTTCCATTTTTCTTGTTATACAATTCATTTTTCTTGGGAGGAATATTGTTTGGATTTTTATCAGATACTTCCCCCAAATTTACAAGTTTTTTGACTTTCTATAACAGTTTTTAGCTATGTGTCCTTTTCTACCACAATTGAAACAACCTAATGTGTCTTGAGTGTGAAAGTTCCTAGACTGACTGAAATTTCCTGGTTGTTGCCTGGTTGACTGAAATGAGGATGATCCTGGAAATATATTTATCCTAACATAGTCATTGAACAGTACATTATTTAAGTTGATACACAACTGATCAAGGTCTTTGAAGGTGACTGGATTTCTTTCAAAAACAAGCTGATTTCTAATTTCTGGCCGAATACCATTTTTGATTAGCCAAACAAGCTCTTGTTCACTCAGATTTGCTTTTAACACAGAATTGTTTGTTTTCACTTCATTTATGTAAATACCTAAAGGTTCCTGAGGGTTCTGGGGTCTAAATATGAAGTCCTGTTTTAGTTTTTCCCTAAGGAGTGCCGGTAGAAATTTATTTAGAATGCCCTCATGCAAGTTATCGAGAGATAGCCCACTGTTTAGTACCCTAAAATCTTGCTGGTAAGAGGAGGCAAGGTATATACGGGGAGGATCTCATATAATTCTACAGAGGTTATATTTGTTTCCATTTGGATAGTCACTAAATTTCTCAAAAACGCTGGAAGAGGATTTATTTTCAAACCGTTGCAGATAGGAAATTTCTGTAAATAGATTCGCAGTGGGTTTGTCAATATACTAAATATTTGAGAAGAATAACCTTTGTTTACCTGAGTTTCTGCAGAGACTTGATTGATCATAGGCGGTTTCATTTTATTCAGGGTAGCAGTATTTAGCTGATAGGTGGGTGCAGTTTGGTTTCGTTCCTCAGGTGGTTTAGGGATAGGCGAGGAAGTAGCGGTTGGGTTAGGTTGGGTGCGCTTCCTATTTCTGGGCTCATCCCCTCTTCTTCCACTATGGAGTTGTTTAGCTCCTCTTCAAATTGAGCCAATTCTTTTTCCCCAATAATGCTGGAATCGAAATTTTCAAAGGTACTTATGATAATATTAAATTTCTTAACCCTTACCTTACCCTCCAAAAATACCTTATAAGTTTCATCTAATTTACATTTTTGAAGATTAGAAATCCGGAGTTGAACATGGCTTATTTTGGCTTTTAATTTGGCTACTACTAGGCTTGAGACATTTTCTTATCAATTTGTTTTAATTCCTCAGATAAAGTAAATTTACCCTCCAAATGCTTAACATTAGTAGCTATATTTTGGCATAATCTAAGCTGTTAACGCAGGTCTTCTACTTTAACATAGCTGATTTCTTGACTCCTACATAATAATTCATATTTCAATTCATACTTGAGAAGTTAATTCAGATTACAGTTTGCCATATTGAATATTTACTATTGAATATTGAATATTTGAAGGCATTACTAAGTAAAATAACAATTACTAACTTAGTATATAATTTTAATTTTCACCATTTATGTACTTTTCGTCAGTTATGTCAGCTATTATATTTACACAGACATGGCTAAAATTTATAAAATTTTCAAAGGCTATTCTTGATTTTTCTTTAGGCTAATTAATTCTTAAGGTTTGCTAAACACCTTGTAGTCATTGTGAAGTAAGTAGTTTTGTCCCACTTTAACAAAGCTTATTGTTCTTCCTCCTAGGCTATTTGGACTACTAGCAGAGTGGCGCAATAAAATATATACCCGAGTGGCCAATTGGGTATAATTTTTAGTGAATTTTGAAATAGTCCAATGCTCTAGGAGGTATTCTATTGAAACACAACATCTAAGGTGAGATCAATGTATTCAATGTATCCGTTTAATTTAAAATACACTTGTTGAAATTCATGACTTGTCATCTATATCTACCAAATCGATTCTATGAATTAGAGTAATCTTACTTTCGTTGCTGGACACCGATTTAATATAATACAGAAACTCGTAATGTCTACGAGCGTATTATCATATCAGGTGCCAGTCATAGAATGCTCGTAACGAATTTGATGAACAGTAGCGATTTAAATCATCAGTACGGCACCATAACAAAATTAAAAAACAAACTTATTTTAACTAACAAACATAATAATACATAGCAAACATAAAAAAACATAATACATTTCATTTTATTTTTTTTACCTTAAAATAAATCAGTACACCGTATTGGCAAATATGGTAGAGATACTTTAAAACTGACAAATTTAACGTTAAAATCGGTCTTGTGGTTTTTGAGTCATTACTGAGAAAAGAAAACCTACACTATCTACTGTAATACGAGTATAACTGTTTTTAAAACCTACACAACGCCATAGCACGTAAACAGACCTCTATATTAAATATTCCTTGATATAACCTTTTTTCATTCAGTCCCTTTAAATTAGTCAAATCAAGGTTAGTCTATACATAGTATCGTGAGCGAAGCCACTGGATCTGCTAGTACATCCATAATCATTGAGTACATCCATGGCTATTAAGTGCCCAACGCTTCTTAAACTTTCAGGCACTGGAGCGTTACCTTAGTTTAAAAATAACTGAGTTTTGATTAAATTGTATCAATTTTAGAGGCAACTAGCAACAGGAGACTAAAAACAATTTCTAAATGCTGCATATTTTACAGTGAGACGTCAGCTGATTTGTTATTTAAAATTCAAGTATTGGCTTTGACTATAATAATAAATTTTTTATAATTCATTAATATTTGTTAATAATTTTTAAATTACTACAATTTTAATCATAAATTATTTTCTATGAAATAGTCAATTCTATTTTTTCTGTTTTGACCCTTTTACATTCCCAAAATCTAGAGAGACTTTAGACACAAGCTTCCAAATTAATTAAAAGTAGGCTAATAGATTCGTAATATACTTGCAGTTAAACCCCAGTTTACGAAGAAATAATTTTATTTACATCATAAGTAACAACTCCACCCGTACAAATGTTTTCTGGCTTTCATCTCTCACTTAGCTTCTCTTTCTACGCTCTCTACTTCTTTTAATCTCCTCACAATTTCCTCATTTTTAAAAAGCATGTCGGATTTTAATTTTTCTATCAACTCAGGTATGTCAGCGTCAGCGGGAGGCTCAGTCATCCATCCATTCCGGGGCCGGGGATCGTGTCGGCCTGGGACTGTGTCCGCTACCATGATAGCTACCAGCGCAATGGCCAGGTGGGGATCGTGTCGGATCCGTCGCTGTAGTCAAATTTTCTTGGCTATCAGTCGGTGATAATATCGACGACCATACATACGTCACGCTAGGATTCGATGATGATCGTGTCGGCTTGGGAATGTGTCCGCTACTATGGTAGCTACCAGCGCCATGGCCAGGTGGGGATCGGGTCTGGTGGGGCGACGCCGTCGGAGATGCTCGGGCAGGAGTCGGTGAACCCGTGCTTGGACATAATCTAGCTATCATCCTTTCCTTTGCTTCTTTAACCTTCTCGTCCTCTTCACTAAATGTACTATTAAACAGGTACGTGTCCCAAAAATCTTTGAGCATATCTTCTGTACTTTTATTGAGATCACCACTATTCAAATCTCCCTGTAGAATTTCTCCTGCAATACGATGGCATTCTTCAAATGCGTCCTTCAGATATTTCTTAAAAAGCGATTCACAGCTACCTTCCTCAACACTGTTCACTTCATTTAGTCTCTTAATGAGCTTCGGATATGCTTGGCGCAAAGAATTTTTATATTGTTCGATTAGCTGAGGTATTGGACGTGTCGGATCCGTCGCTTTAATCCAATTTTCCTGGCTATCAGTCGGTGATAATATCGACGACCATACATACGTCACGCTAGGATTCGATGATGATCGTGTCGGCTTGGGAATGTGTCCGCTACTATGGTAGCTACCAGCGCCATGGCCAGGTGGGGATCGGGTCTGGTGGGGCGACGCCGTCGGAGATGCTCGGGCAGGAGTCGGTGAACCCGTGCTTGGACATAATCTAGCTATCATCCTTTCCTTTGCTTCTTTAACCTTCTCGTCCTCTTCACTAAATGTACTATTAAACAGGTACGTGTCCCAAAAATCTTTGAGCATATCTTCTGTACTTTTATTGAGATCACCACTATTCAAATCTCCCTGTAGAATTTCTCCTGCAATACGATGGCATTCTTCAAATGCGTCCTTCAGATATTTCTTAAAAAGCGATTCACAGCTACCTTCCTCAACACTGTTCACTTCATTTAGTCTCTTAATGAGCTTCGGATATGCTTGGCGCAAAGAATTTTTATATTGTTCGATTAGCTGAGGTATTGGACGTGTCGGATCCGTCGCTTTAATCCAATTTTCCTGGCTATCAGTCGGTGATAATATCGACGACCATACATACGTCACGCTAGGATTCGATGATGATCGTGTCGGCTTGGGAATGTGTCCGCTACTATGGTAGCTACCAGCGCCATGGCCAGGTGGGGATCGGGTCTGGTGGGGCGACGCCGTCGGAGATGCTCGGGCAGGAGTCGGTGAACCCGTGCTTGGACATAATCTAGCTATCATCCTTTCCTTTGCTTCTTTAACCTTCTCGTCCTCTTCACTAAATGTACTATTAAACAGGTACGTGTCCCAAAAATCTTTGAGCATATCTTCTGTACTTTTATTGAGATCACCACTATTCAAATCTCCCTGTAGAATTTCTCCTGCAATACGATGGCATTCTTCAAATGCGTCCTTCAGATATTTCTTAAAAAGCGATTCACAGCTACCTTCCTCAACACTGTTCACTTCATTTAGTCTCTTAATGAGCTTCGGATATGCTTGGCGCAAAGAATTTTTATATTGTTCGATTAGCTGAGGTATTGGACGTGTCGGATCCGTCGCTTTAATCCAATTTTCCTGGCTATCAGTCGGTGATAATATCGACGACCATACATACGTCACGCTAGGATTCGATGATGATCGTGTCGGCTTGGGAATGTGTCCGCTACTATGGTAGCTACCAGCGCCATGGCCAGGTGGGGATCGGGTCTGGTGGGGCGACGCCGTCGGAGATGCTCGGGCAGGAGTCGGTGAACCCGTGCTTGGACATAATCTAGCTATCATCCTTTCCTTTGCTTCTTTAACCTTCTCGTCCTCTTCACTAAATGTACTATTATACAGGTACGTATCCCAAAAATCTTTGAGCATATCTTCTGTACTTTTATTGAGATCACCACTATTCAAATCTCCCTGTAGAATTTCTCCTGCAATACGATGGCATTCTTCAAATGCGTCCTTCAGATATTTCTTAAAAAGCGATTCACAGCTACCTTCCTCAACACTGTTCACTTCATTTAGTCTCTTAATGAGCTTCGGATATGCTTGGCGCAAAGAATTTTTATATTGTTCGATTAGCTGAGGTATTGGACGTGTCGGATCCGTCGCTTTAATCCAATTTTCCTGGCTATCAGTCGGTGATAATATCGACGACCATACATACGTCACGCTAGGATTCGATGATGATCTTGTCGGCTTGGGACTGTGACCGCTACTATGGTAGCTACCAGCGCCATGGTTAGGCGGAGATTGGCTATGGTTAGCCATTTTGATGTGTTTATTTTATAGTATTCTGTCTGAAAATGTAGTTTTTTCTCAGCTCGGCAACTAAAAATTTAAATTCTTGAGACTTGATACATCTTGAAAATTTAGGTTACCATGACAAATTAAGGAAACGCAAAATAATTTGTATAAACAATAGCAAAGATATAACTCATGGCGATAAAACAAAACATATGGTAAGCAGCGTTACGTCGGTTGAGAGCCACAGACCACCACACGTGCAACCCGCATCCCGCATTGATCCTGCAGCCTGCTCATTTGACTTGTGACGTGTGGTGAAAGGTCCTTGCTTTTGTTGAACGATGTGGATAGTGCTGAGTAGAAAATAATCTCATCTAAATTATACTTATTAAATTTGTTTATAAATTGCCTATTGAGAAGTCGGGGGTTGACTGACATTATTTCCAATAAATGCTTACTAAAAAGTTTAGTTTATTTACATCAGAATTAATTAAGCTATTCGATTTCTCATATAAACTCGTTTTCTATCACCGACGAAGCACTACTTGACTAGAACGGTGGTGTGTCCTGTAAACTTGGAGGTCGCGAAATGTGGATTGCTGTTAGCGATGGCTTGTGGACCCGGTGTTCCTTAATGGGGATTAACGCCCGGAGTAATACGTTCATAAGACCGTCCTTATGATTATACTCTGGTTGAGCCGTCGACCCCGAGCTACCTGCGGCCACCCCCAATAAACCCTCCCTGACTCCAGGCCGGCACGCAGCTGTTTCACTAATGAGTCACTTACTGGCTCTCCTAGTACAATGATACATTTTTTATATTTCAAATAATTTGATATTTTTTATATTTTTGTTGAAAAGTACTAAGAAAGGTAAGAAAAATGATATAAAATTCGACTATATATTTTGATTAATTCCCCTTTAAGACAATAAATAAAAGTTGCTTGAGATTTATTTGCATCTATTTAACGAGAAAAGTGTATAAAATATCTAGTTGAATTTTATATAATTTTTCTTAACATTTTTAGTACTTTTCAACAAAAATATAAAAAATATCAAATTATTTGAAATTTAAAAAAATGTATCATTGTACTAGGAGAGCCAGTAGGTGACTCATCAGTGAAACAGCTGCGTGCCAGCCTAGAGTCGGGGAGGGTTTATTGGGGGTGGCCGCAGGTAGCTCGGGGTCGACGGCTCAACCAGATGTATACAGAGTATAGACCCAGCTCGTAAATTGTAAACCAGGCAAAACTGTGTTCAGATCCCACGTTAAAATGTAGGTCCTTTTGTTGTAATTGGCTGTTGGGCTATTAATTAACAGTCCTGTCTAAAGAACATTTTAGCTTTAGTCAGTAGCCATTCTACAAGATCGCACCACAGTCATCCTACAGTAATCCTTAATATCACTCATACTCGCTTTACAATACCCCTGCTGATGGTCGGCGTCTCAACGATGATGTACCATTGAAGTATTTATGGAATACTACCTGAATCGCTTGCTCGTAATCGAGAGAAACTCCTTTCAGGACATTTCACTATTTAAGAGTCCTTTATGGCCTTCTTTAAGGCATTCCTGAAGAAGAAGACGTCTCCTTGGCTTTTTTAGCGTACTACTAATTCTTGTACATTCGAAAGCTGCATATTTAGCAGCTCCCTAGGCAAGGTAAACACATGTGGGTAGCAGTGGTAAAATTGACTACTAAACTGAACGTGAAAAGAATCGCATGCTGGATGTTACTGTCTCCTTTCAATGGATACCCAGATTTTACGTTATAAAACTCCACCTTCCCTAATCGTAACCAGAACCAATGGACATGGAGCATTGATTCAACATACGAAATTGTTTGTTTTTTTAAAGCTGAATTCAATGGTGCAAACAAAAATTTGACTACTTTTATTTTTCTATGTAAAAATATTGACAAATCCATTTTTGGGGCATTTATCCCCATTCACCCCCCCCCCCCTTCCAGTGGTCCGATCAATTACTTTACGAACTCGTCCGAGTGATTGCCACTTTACACGTCTGTACCAAATTTCATTAGGATCGGACCATACATACGGCCGCTATCGTGTTAACAGACATGTATATATATAAATATATACATATATATAGTTTTACATATATATATATATAGATTTAGAAATTTCAGAATTTTTTATAGATTCTAATACTTAAAATATTTTTTGTTATAATACATTGAACGTGCATAGTTAGCTGCATTTGGAAAAATCCCACATGTCAACATCTACCATATGGCTTTGAATCAAGCATTAGCACCACATGTTTAATGTAAACAAAGCAGACGTTTTTAAATCTCAATGCAATTTTAAATGGAAGATATTTTTCGTTATTTCTCATTTTCTGTTAGATTTGGACATAATCTGATATTTTTCCCGGCCCCCTGGGACCAAGACCTTTAATTTGAGCCCTCTCCCATCATCCTGCTAGCTGTCAAACTATCACAATTTTGATTTTAAAAAATCGCTTACAAATTAGTAATATAGATACTACATTGTATAAAATCAAAATAAAACATATATATATATATATATATATATATATATTTGATTTTGATTAACAAGCTTCAATTGAAACAAAGTATCCTTTCTTCCTTAACTATTTTTATTAGACAATTAGTTTCGACAAATTATGCCATTTTCAAGTCTAAATTGTAAATATTTATAAAATAGCTTTTATATAATACCCCCGTTACAGCAGACCTGCATACTCAGCGAATTTCAAATGCAAAACAACTTTTCAATATAACATAGCGCCATTTGACAAGTTTTGGTAAGCTCCATAAGAAAAACATGGGCAATGAGAATGTAGGTTTGCTGCTACAGGTATATTAAAACTGGGTGGTTTTAATTCAATATTCAACAGATCTGAACTAGAAGAAGCTATTTACCGAGTTTTATCAAGATATGTTGAGAAATAACCAAGATGTAGAATTTTACTTATTTCCCATAAGATTAACATTCGGACAACGTACTGTGTTTACCACTTTCAATATCTCGGTAACCAATGGACATAGAGTACTAAATTGTTAGTTTTTTTGAGCTGAATTCAATGGTGCCAACAAAAATTCGATAAATTTTATTTTCCTATGTAAAAACTCAAAAACCCCATTTTGGGGGGGGGTTATCTCCCTTTACCCCCCCTTCCGGTGGCCCGATCGGGCTGGTTTACGAACTCGTCCGAGGGAACCACTTTACATGTCTGTACCACATTTCATTAAGATCGGACCATTTTTACGGCCGCTATCGTGCTGACAGACACACACACACATTTATATATAAATTCGAACGAATGGTGTTTTCTGCTTCTGGTGGCCCCAAAACGAAAAGTTATCATGGTCTCGGGCTTAAGTCTTACCATGAGACCTACGGTAATAGCTTCTTCCCTATAGGGGAAATTCGCTAAAATAAACAAGTGATATATTAAAATTATAGCTATTATTATAGCTTGTTTTACAAAACCTTTTGATAAACTGAGAAATGACTCAAAGCGATTCCTTGAAAACCTCAGTAAAGAGTAAATACCCCCGTTGCAGCAGACCTGCATACTCAGCGAATTTCAAAAATAAAAGAACATATTTCAATCCAACTTAGCGAGATTTGACATGTTTTAGCGAATTTCCCCTATAGGGAAGAAGCTGTTACCGTAGGTCTCATGGTAAGACCTAAGCCCGAGACCATCATAACTTTTCTTTTTGAGGTCCCCAGATGCCAAAAACACTATTCGTCCATTTTCATAAATATATATATATATATCTATATATCTATATATCTATATATCTATATATATATATATGTGTCTTTAAGCACGATAACTCGCGTAAAAATGGTCCAATCTTAATGAAATTTGGCATGGACGTGTAAAGTAGTAATTATTCGGACGAGTTCGTAATCCAGCCCGATCGGACCACCGGAAGGGGGGGTAAAGGGGGATAAACCCCCCCAAAAATGGGTTTTTTGAGTTTTTAACATATAAAAACAAAAATTATCGAATTTTGGTTGGCACCATTGAATTCAGCTCAAAAAAACAAACAATTTAGTATTTTGAATCACTGCTCTATGTCCATTAGTTACCGAGATATTGAAAGTGGTAAACACAGTACGTTGTCCCAATGTTAACCTTATAGGAAAATAAGAAAAATTCTATATCTCGCTTATTTCTCAACATATCTTGGTAAAACTTAGTAAATGGCTTCTTCTAGGTCAGATCTACTAAATAATGAATTAAAACCACCCAGTTTTAATATACCCGTAGCAGCAAACCTGCATACTCATTCCCCATGTTATTCTTATGGGGCTTACAAAAACTTGTCAAATCTCGCTACGTTGGATCGAAATATGTTGTTTTGCATTTTAACTTCGCTGAGTATACAGGCAACGGGCAACGGGGGTATATATATATGTATATATATATATATATATATATATATATATATATATATATATATATATGTGTGTGTGTGTGTGTCTTTAAGCAAGATAACTTGCACAAAAATGGTCCAATCGGAATGAAATTTGGCATAGACGTGTAAAGTAGTAATTATTCGGACGAGTTCGTAAACCAGCCCGATCGGACCACCGGAAGGGGGGGTAAAGGGGGATAAACCCCCCCAAAAATGGGTTTTTTGAGTTTTTCACATAGAAAAATAAAATTTATCGAATTTTTGTTGGCACCATTGAATTCAGCTCAGAAAAACAAACAATTTAGAATTTTTTGAATTACTGCTCTATGTCCATTGGTTACCGAGATATTGAAAGTGGTAAACACAGTACGTTGTCCCAATGTTAACCTTATGGGAAATAAGTAAAATTTTATAATTTGCTTATTTCTCAACATATCCTAATGAAACTTGGTATGTGGCTTCATTTAGTTAAGATCTATTGTATTATAGTGTAAAATCTCGATTGGACCTCCGGGAGGGGGGGTAAAGGGGAATAAACCCCCTCAAAAATGGGTTTTTTAGTTTTTACATAGAAAAATTAAAATAATCCGATTTTTACTATCGCCATTGAATTCAGCTCAAAAAAACAAATATTTCAGTAGTTTGAATCGTTGCTCTTTGTCCATTGGTTACCGAAATATTGAAAGTGGTAAACACAGTACGTTGTCCCAATGTTAACCTTATGGGAAATAAGTAAAATTCTATATCTTGCTTAATTCTCAACATATCCTAATTAAAATTGGTATGTGGCTTTATTTAGTTAAGATCTATTGCTTTATAGTGTGAAATCATGATTGGACCACCAGAAAGGGGAGTAAAGGGGGATAAACCGCCCCAAAAAGTTTTTTTTAAGTTTTTTATATAGAAATACTAGCAGATATACCCGCAGCTTCGCCCACTGAAATGATAATTAATTTTAATTAAATCATGTTATCCCATGACCATAATATTATCATATTAAATCTTGACCATCTATTTTTGGTTATTAATAGAGTTCAATAATGGGAAAACTTCATTTTTTTTTTACATACACTGGAATTTCAAAGGCTTCCTGTGGAAAGGCTTTTAATGGGATATTTTCCAAACGTGGGAGAGGCACATCTAGAGAACCTGATAGCTTTCATTTGGTACCACATGTGTACAGAAAAAACATTTCTAGAGGTTGATTTGCTCTGGAAAATATATTTTTAGAAATTCTCTCAATAATATAGCTAAAAAAATTAAAGAGAATGTGAACACTCAATTTCATGAGTGTTTAAATAATATACTTTTATAATATTTTTGTGTTGTTAGTTTTAACATTATAAATGTTTATGAGAGGATCTATCAATGGTCATCAAACAACAATTGAAGTATGAAGTACATAATTCACAAGGTAAGTTACATTGTATTACTTATATGTAATCTTACTTTTTTTATATAATCTTATATTTCTTGAAATCATTGTTGAACTTATTTTAAGCCAAACATTTTCAGTAAGTTACTCATAGAGCCAGAGTGACCAAACGTCCCTCTGTGGACTAAGTTCAAGATTTCCAGTTTATTGCGCATAGCGCAGTCCACTGTCACTCAACTTGAAGGATGGGTAGACCCACTGTGGACTGAGTTTAATGGGCATTTTAATGGTCATTTATCAAAATTTTCAGGTTTGCGATTAAATTAAATTATGCGGACTGCGCACAGCGCAGTCCGCTGTCAAACTCAAGGCTGGGTAGCCCCAGTGTGGACTAAGTTTAATGATTATTTATCACGATTTTCAGGTTAGTGAATAAATTAAATCATGCGGACTGCTTATATGTAATCTTACTTTTTTTATATAATCTTATATTTCTTGAAATCATTGTTGAACTTATTTTAAGCCAAACATTTTCAGTAAGTTACTCATAGAGCCAGAGTGACCAAACGTCCCTCTGTGGACTAAGTTCAAGATTTCCAGTTTATTGCGCATAGCGCAGTCCACTGTCACTCAACTTGAAGGATGGGTAGACCCACTGTGGACTGAGTTTAATGGGCATTTTAATGGTCATTTATCAAAATTTTCAGGTTTGCGATTAAATTAAATTATGCGGACTGCGCACAGCGCAGTCCGCTGTCAAACTCAAGGCTGGGTAGCCCCAGTGTAGACTAAGTTTAATGATTATTTATCACGATTTTCAGGTTAGTGAATAAATTAAATCATGCGGACTGTGCAAAGCGCAGTCCGCTGTCAGTCAAACTCAAGGCTGGGTAGCCCCAGTGTGGACCAAGTTTAATGATTATTTATCACGATTTTTAGGTTAGTGAATAAATTAAATCATGCGGACTGTGCACAGCGCAGTCCGCTGTCAGTCAAACTCAAGTCTGGTTAGCCCCAGTGTGGACTAAGTTTAATGATCATTTTTCATGATTTTCAGGTTAGTAATTAAATTAAATTATGCGGACTGCGCACAGCGCAGTCCGCTGTCAGTCAAACTCAAGGCTGGGTAGTCCCAAAGTGGACTAAGTTTAATGATCATTTATCATGATTTTTATGTTAGTGAATAAATTTAATTGTGCGGACTGTGCACAGTGCAGTCTGCTGTCAGTGTAACTCAAGGCTGGGTAGCCCCAGTGTGGACTAAGTTTAATGATCATTTTTAATTTTTCAGGTTAAAAATAAGTAATATTCACCTTCCACTTTGTTCCAGGTTATTCTACTACTATAATAAAAAAAACATTGTCACTTTATTTATTTTTTTTTTTAATTTTAATGCTTTATGCAATATTTATCCCATACACTGGAATAAATATCATTGTCAAACATTTGACAGAAATGGTTGCGGTTTCCAAATAAATGTTTCTGTGTTTGGGTGTTCCAAACCTTGTTTTTCTCGTCAATAAGTTTCCTCTGATTAAATACCTTTCAAACATACAAAATACTATGATGCAAGGGTTTTGATAGGAGTATGGAAGAAATATTAGGTTAGGTTATATAGTACCTGGTGCAGAATATCTGAATTTTTCCGCCTGCCCTACTTTGTATACTTTTCTCTAAACATTTTCAATATCTTAATGGGCGTTCAGCCGTAGTGACCGGTAACTAACTGCGGCAAAACCACCGCATTTTGACAATCAATAATGTCCAGTTACTTACCGAATCCACCGGAAACATTTTTCGGTGGATGCGCAACAAAGATTGGTTGGTCATAAATCCACCACTACTGTTCACTCATTACAGGTTGGTACTTACTCACTGCGATTGCAGCCAAACACGCCCAATATGAAACACCCCAACCATAGCAGAAAGGCTTTCATGATATGATGCAGTAGCACATTATATCTCTGGCTATGGAATAGTATAATCCCACTGTTTGTCGAATTCTGTGTTTATTAAAATCTTATGTTTAAAATATAATGTAATACGATCAGTATCATGATAGCCATAGCCAGAGATATAATGTGCAAACCGTAAATGTATTGTCAAACATATATATATATATATATATATATATATATATATATATATTGATAAGATTAGTTTTCATAACAAGTACCCTTTTTTTATTTAAAAAATTATTTTATTTAATTTTATTTTCATAATTTATTTTAGATAAAAAAAGGGTACTTGTTATGAAAACTAATCTTATCACTATATTAGTAGCCCTAATCATCCACAATTACTCTAATATATAGATATATATATATATATGTGACACAATACATTTACGGTTTGCACATTATATATATATATATATATAAACCTAACTACAAAAATAGTACAAATTCTTATTTTATTGTAGGGATCAAAACATTAAAAAATAAGATTACTCAATAATATAACAATGAAACACATGAGATTACACTAAGCAACATAATATTTATTTAAAATTAACTCTTTCGCACCACTTTCACATAAACTCACAGTCTCACACAACACACATGCATACAAAATTAAAATATAAAAATTTAAAATCTTTTTTTTCTTTATAATTTGTCTTCATCTTCTAAGATGATTAATTCTTCTTTATATTATTCTTCTATAAGAGGTAGGTTTTGTTTCTAATCTGCAACAAGTACATTTTTAATAATTAAACTGTGAAGTAATTTATAAATTTTAATTTTCATACTTGTCTAAAAATTTTAAATTAGGTGTAATGCAGTTAACTCATGAGTAACAATTTATTTACCTTAGTTTGACTGAAGTAACATTCATTTAAGATACATTTCCTATTCTCTTAAGGTGAGAGTGAGATAGTTTCTACAAAATATATTATAAAAGCAAGACTAATATTGCTGCTCATGGTATAAAAGCCTGGCACCTACAATTTTCTGTCCAACATTTGTGTGAGCTCATTGCATATTGTGGATCAAGGCATTAACATTTTGTTTTTAAATGTTTGTCAATCAAAGAATGTCATTGATATTAAGACATTTGTCTCGGTGAATTAATATAGAGTCACCATCACATGACATTTAGCACAGATGACTTTAAAAGTCATGCAATAAGTTATTCAAATTTCCAAATTCATTTGTTATTTCAACATACTAAACTAATTAACCAATTTACCTCATATTTGATTATTAAATAGTTTACAAATTTCATTAAATTGAAGGAGTAAGGATCTTCTTACAATATAGTTTGCGAACAACTCAGATTGAAAGTCATTTCACTGCGCTGGGAATAACATAATTTCAATTCTGCATGTTCAAATACACTGATCGTGACTTCAATGAGTGAACAATATAAATGACCAAATAAACAACTTGTAGATACTACGACAAGACACAACGCGTGCAATCGTCAAATGTGGAAAGGCCATAACTCCCATTTTTTAACCCATTGAAATTATGCACCGTTCGCTTTTACAGTTTCAGTTTTAATCTTTAATGATAATGTAAATAAACAGAATTAAAATAATTAAGAAGCTCTAGACTCTATGTACTATCACAACCTATATGCCAGAGTCCCTACATTCATACAAACACTCCAACACATTGGGTTTGTATTATGAGGCATTCCTAAAAAGAGTAGTGGTAAAACAACAGTATTTTTTGGCAAATTAATTTGATATGCTTTAAATACAAATACTATTTTAACTTTTTTAACTTTCACAAAGAAAGGGTTTTACATGACTTGTAGAAAAAATAAAATATGATACTTACCATCCTTGTTTTTTCCCTGATCCCTTTTCTTGTTTTTCAATTTGTCACGTAGATCTTGTTTCAGATTTTGAATTTTTCTATTTAAATCTTTTTTTTCCTTAAATAATCTTTGTTGATTCGATTTTGTTTCATTAATGAATTTAATTGCCTCTTTGAGGCTTTTCTTGTTGTCTGAAATCATATAATAAGGAGGTTCAACTAATTTATGTAACAGAGTTCATGCTGATGCATTGCATAATATTATAATATTGAATCAACTTACATAAAATGAACAGATTCCAATGCCTTATGTTAACATGAGGAAAAAATCTTCATTAAAACTTGGGATCCTAATCATTAATGCTTCAATAAATCCTTGAGTTGTTTGCTATGCTAACTTCCATTCTCAGTTTTTGTTTATAACTAAATCTATTTGTATTTACAGTAACCAATTATTATCATACATTCTAACACTCAATATATATATTTTTCAACAGCAAGTATGATTTTATCCTACGGTAGACTCCTCTGTTATTTTTAAATCAGACAATTTTTATTAACACATTGGTTTAACCGCACGTGATTGGCAGAAAATGGACAGTACTGTATTGTTGCCGATTATTGTGGTAAGGATTTAAGACCGGTAATCACATTTAATATCAAATCAGGGTTTTGGCTCATACAGTATCTTACATTAGAGTTATAATTTAACATGTTTTAGGGACCATCGATTTAACCAGAAAACTTGCTATCCGGATGTTTCTCCAGATAAAAGGGAGTCTTCTGTATGATAAGTAACATTATTATTGTACAAAATATTTTGTAACTTGTTTGTATAAAACCACATAATGATAACCCACTTGCCTCAGTATGAACAACAACTTTTTAACTTATACAACTAGTATTATTAACTTGTTGTTTTCATTTAAACAAATTTTTTAGTAAGCTAGCCAAAGGTAAACCCATTAAATAAACGCTTTTGTTTTATTTTATCTAAGAGATAAGCAAAACAACAACAAAAATAAATTGTTGTCAGTGCTCCTTACGCAAGATTGCAGCAAGTAAAGGAGTTCTTATGTCCTTATATGTTGTCATTAGAGTTTTCAAATCATCCATAAAGTCTTCAGACTCCTTGGATAAACTTTGTCGAAGTTGGCGGTAATATGACATCTGGAAAAATATTTTCAGTGTTTATTCATAAGTCATAAATTAAAAAAAAAAACAATAAAAACATTACTATTAATTTTGGCACTGATTACCTCAAAACACTTAGTGAAACTGATAATAAATCAAGGTAAACAACTCAATTGCTAGCACCCCCCCCTCCCACAACACTGGGCAACCATAAATTTAATTCAATATTATTAATACTTTGATACACAACTTATTGGAAAGGCATCATTATAGCAGCCAGTAACTGTTGCAAAATTGTTGTGAATCAAAGAGTTATATTGAGTTAAATTTTTGGCTGCCAGTGTTTGGGGGGGAGGATGCTGTTGGGTTGATACATTATATCATTGACTTTAAATTAGAAGTCAATTTAAACTCCTGATTTAAAATCAATGCTTGTATGTTACATGTGATATCAAGATATTTTTAATATTTAAAGTTCATAGGACTACGTTTTTGGTTTGAAAAGTAGTGCTAGACCACTAACCTTGCAATTTCAATCGCAAAATTACAAATTTAATTACTCTGCAGCAACAAAACTAAGAAAGTTAAGTAAGTACAGTGAATCTAAGTATTATTGACTTTCATAGGCTTGGTTTTGATGTAATATTTTCAACTATTGCTGCATTTGTTAAACTTCTTAGAGATAGGCATATAAACAGTTGCAAACAAAAGCAAATGTATACTAAAACTTTTCATTCTCTTAAGCGTTGGTAGTATAAAATCCAGGAGCGAACCAAGGATTTAATTTCGGAGGTATCCTGTAAAAAGGGTGAAGGGGGTATTTAAGTAGAATCACAAAAACCCGCATTAAGTGACGGTAGACAAAAATCATTTTCACAGTAGTCGAATATCGTCGTTGTGGTAGACGCCATGGTAGATGAGTAATCGCGTCGCGGTAAATGAATATGGTCTTCGCGGAAAACAAATATTATTGTCGCGGTAGACAGATATCTTTGTCACGTTGCAGTAGACGAAAAATCGTCGTTGCGGTAGAATGATTGCGTTGTCACGGTAGACCAGTAACTTATCGTCGCCGCGGTACATAAAATATCGTCATTGCAGTAAACGAGTAAAGCGTCACGGTAGACGAATATGAACGTCGCGGTACCGGTAGGCAAATATCGTTTTCGCTGTAGGCAAAGATCGTCGATGCGCTAAACGAGTATCGTCGATGTAGTAGACGTCGCAGTAAACGAATATTGCCGTAGCGGAAGACGAATATAATTGTCCCGGTAGACAAATATCGTTGTTTTTACGTCGCGGTAGACGAAAATTGTCTTCGTGTCCCGGTGTCCCGGTAAACGAAAATCATCTTCGCGTCGCGGTTAACGAAAATCGTTTTTGCGTCACGTTAGTCAAAAATCGTTGGCGTGTAGCTGTACCCGAAAATTGTTGTAATGTCGCCCAAAATGTTTGTTCGCCAACAAACTTTCGGGGGGAGATATATCCTCTTTATCCCCCCTGAGTTCACCCCCGATAAAATCCCTTACGTAAATTAAACATTGTAGGAAACTTGTATTACTTTAAGCTACAAACATAACAAAAATGTTTAACTAAGTTATTTATTGTAATTAAAAATTACTTACCTTTCGCTTATTCTTCACTCTTGAAAAGCAAATAATCAAGAAATAAAAAGGCTTTTAGGAAACGGAAACGTCAGTCAACTTGTTAATCCACAGCCAACTAATTAGTTTCTAAGGTGAAAATTACACTATAAACAAAGTAGTTTGTATGAGTAGCATTTTTGGTTTTAACGTTTTATGATATATAATTATTTATATGATTGAGATCGGCCGTCAAGCAAGTATTTATAATTTTGATGATTTCGGCATTCACTGTAATAAATATCTTTAAAATGAATTATGCCTTTTAAGTTAGATTGAATGATTTTTTATTTATCATGAACATTATTGCATTATAGAAATCCCCAGAAAAATGAAAATTATTAAACTTTATGGTAATTAATGGCTTGTTTTAGTGGTACTTTTCTACAATCTAAAATTATTTTAATTCATTATAGTCATGATTAGTTATACCTTTGATATTTAAATAATTGAAATCTTACTCTATGAATGGTTTTTTACTCACTCTGAACGTGCATTGCCCAATCAAAAAATAGTTTTAATTCATTGTTGTTTCAGCCGAAAATAATTTTAATATTGCTACTACTAGAGTTAGTTGATAGTGACCTGTTATTTTTTAACTTTTGTATTTATTTATTAACTATTTATTTTTTAATAGCAAATACTTTTAAAGTAGATATCTGCAAAATTCAGGTAAGTTTTTTGTTAAGGTGAATATGTTTCAAAGGACCAAATACGGCTAGGTTAAACTTGCTTTCGTTTTCAAATCAGTGTAACACCAAGGTAGGCCTAACATGAGAATTGTAGGCCTAGGCCTTAATTGAAATCTAAATAAATATATAATTTAAAATTAAACATATTACTTAGTCTAATTCATCAACATCACCTGTAATCAGCAACACCTACAAATATACCAAACTCATAACCCAGCATAGGCTAAGTATCAAAATAGCCTATTTTGTGTGGTAGTAATATTGGGTGTGTTCAGCTGCCACCAGGGAGTAGGCTGAAAGTACTAATCTGCGACTGCAATATCGTAATGAGTGAGGTTGTGGTGGATTTACCTCCTTCCAATCGTTGTTGTATATCCATTGAAAAATGTGTAGCCTACAGTGGATTCGGTTAGTATAACCGGACATTGTTGATTGTCAAGATGCGATGGATTTGCTTACTTAGGACTAAGGTAACCGGGGCTGGAGTTTCCTTTACGGTGTATCACATCTACTAGCTTGGGGGATCGGCGGGAATCAGGTGTTTTTGGGCGGGGGACTATCTTTCGATTAAACAACCATTATCAGGGATGGATTAAGAACCTTTGGGCCCTTAGGCTCACTCAGTGGTGCGGGCTCCCAGGACTAGAGTAACCAAATGTCTGTTTTTAGGAGGACATTTCCTCCTTTTTAAACCATTGTCCTTCAGTCTTCCCGACTTGTCGGTCGCATTCCGGCCAGTGTAAACAAGCCTCTCGTTCTTATCGTGGCCGTCACATCTGGCCTTTTGTTGTAGACAGCAAATCTGTCATTTCTACAGCAGTTGACAGACATATTTCTCGGTCGTTTTGCGACCGACAAGCCTCTTGCGCTTTTGGATATCTACTGACCACATTGCGGCCAGGATATCTGTTGTTTATACCGCAGCTGGCAAATCTGTCGGTCACATTGCGGCTATCAAATCGCGGTCTTTTGTACAAAAAACAAAACTCTCGGTCATAATACCGCGGCTGGCAAATCTCACTGTCATATTGTGGCCGAAAAATCGTCCATTGTTTCCGTGGCCAGGACATCTATCGATCGTATTGCGGTTGGTAAATCTTTTGACATACCGGGGCCGGTAAATCTAGCTGTTGGTCACATTGCCGCTGTCTGTATTTTACATCAAAGATAGTGCTCAGTTATTCTATTTAAAAGCTATATATTGCTGATTTCACTGGTTGGGATTTTTTTAATAGTCTAGAAGGTAAGGTAAGGTAAAAGTTGGAAATTTAATGTGTGAAATCTAGTGGATACCACACTTTAGGTTTACAGCGGATGGCAAATTTCTCGGCCATAAACAGCTCTTGGCTATACTAGGCTCGTGGCCTGCGAACACATAGTCGATGCCTTTGCTGTGGTCCACATAGTCGATGCCTATTTTGTTCACCACATAGCCTTTGGTGTCGACCTCATAGTCGATGCATATCGACCACATAGTATCATTAATGATGGCCCTGACCTTGGTGAAATCAAGGATAAGTTATACCTTTAGCCTTGACCATAAATCGACATTTCAATGTTACTATCAAGTAAATTAGGTAATATTAGACAGATTCATTAGGATAATTACTTAAAAATCAACATTAAGTTACCCTCTGAGTTTGAGAGGTTAGCTTTAGCTCATGTACAACTGGTTGTTGGTGCTTGAACTCTGCACTAATTAGCTAAAATAGGTGCCAGTAAAAGCCTAGGCTATATTGTTTAAATACATAGCATAGCCTTTATCCTAATGTCCAGCGATATAGGTAAGAAGATGTTAAAAAAGTTGATAAGTTGGTGACAGATATTTCAAGTGAAATGCATGATATATATTTAATGTAGGCTAAGATTTTTTGCTGTTTGCGTTCTTTGTAAACACACCTTTAGGTGGACCCTAAATTCTATGAATTTCTACCATTTTCTGTAAATGTGTTCAATTATACAAACTTAACCAATTATACATACTAGAGTTTAATAGTCTAGGCATTGACCTATCAAATCGATTATATATGCCACTTAAAACTTATTTTAGTGTTTTTTTTCCAGCAATGTACAAGTGTTGCACAATTAATTAGAGGCCTCAACTTCACCAAGTTCATTATTTCATACAATCACCTGTAGACTTCTTTTTACCAGGTTAGTTTGCATAAATTAAAGCTACCATACCTAATCCACTTTTACTGAAAATTAAAATAAGTGTGCTCTGTACTAAGTACTTCAATTTATGCCATCCATTTTTCCAAGAAAAAGTTGGATCTTCAAGTAGGCCTAAATTCAAATGATACCAAACAAACTTTATAGGGCCTACGTATAGAAAAAAGCCATTTTTGATCATCAAATAATAGCAAAAAGCCATAGCATACTTTTTATTTTAGGCCTATTCATAATTAGGCTACTTATCTATTCAACTGGCAAAGAATTGATAATTACAATAAGAAGTTTTTATTTGCCTAAGTCTTGAAAAGTCTATAATAGTCTATTATATAAATAAATTATTGTAATATTGAAATATATTACGTCACAAAGTAGATTTTAATGAAAAGCCATAATTTTGTTTAAAGTTGTCCTAATTCCCACACATACATACACAGTTGTGTTTTTGACAAAAGTTTTTCCTCAAAAGAGTTACCAAGTGAACTGAACTGAGTGCCAGGATTTTAGGTTTTTACTGTTGTCGTATATACAACTGGTTTCTTCAATCATACAGTTTATTTTGGTTTATGATGTTAAGTAAGCCTGTTTGCTACCATAAGTTATATTTTTTGTTTAATTTTCAGTACCCTGAACTTGTCTTGAACGTTAATTTATAAAATCAAGATTATATTAGTTCCTGCATGTAACAGGTTTGCCCATTGATGCTCTTCAAATGTTGTGAGTTAAAAAATTAATTCAATTTTAAGCTTGTTAATTTACTACAGTCTTGACATAGGTCAATTAAGGGGTTTTCAACACACTACAACAAAATCACCTCTTTTATTTATATCATACTAGCAGTTGCCCGTGGCTTCGCTCACGATAAAAATTTCAGCTGATCTTACTTCTGCTCTTTGAAATGCCAAATTATAGTAGGGCCTATTCACAGCTGTTTAGATTTTGGTATTTGAATGTTTACATCCTTATAAAATCTAAACATTGAAGCTAAGGACGTTCACGGGACATAGCCTGAGGGAATTTTAAGGAAATGAATAGGCCTATATGTTTCCCAGGTTCAAGATCTACCTCTGTGTGAAATTTCAACCCAGTCGGTTCAGTATTTTTCGAGTTTACTTATCCCATACATACATACATACAGAAACCACCTCTTCTTTATAATAGTACAGAAGATAGATAGAGGCTAATAATAGCTCTTTTCCGTCAAAGGGCCGAAAGCCAGCTGATCATTTATTTGCTCAAAACTTATGAACATCCTATAACCCCAAATGGCATTCAGTATGTTCCAACGACAAGCTAATGGTGATCATATGATTTTCAATGCAGTTATTGCTTTAGAAAGAGTAGTAGCTCACAATCTGATAGTTTTGTTCTGAAGCATGTCAAATAAATAATCTGATTAAAAATGTTATGCAGGTTCATTTTATTGTGTAGTGTGGTGAAAATCGTGTTTGCATCTCAGCTGAAGAGGTTTTGCAGCTCTTGATTAATTCAAATTCAAGACTTCTCCTTGGATTTGAAAATGGGATATCGAGTCTGCAAAACCTCATTTTCGGCCCTCAGTGCAAAATACGATATTCTTGTGGACTTATTTGAAATGAAAACTTTCTGAAATTTTTGAGTCTTTATAAATGCAGAATATATTTTTAGGGATAAAAAAATCAACCTAAAATGTAAGCAAATAAGGATGAGTTGATCCAATTTTTTAAATATTGTGAATATGATTACATATTTATCTAGGCCTAATTGTTTACTGCAGTGACGGATCTAGGGAGGGCAGTGGGCACGCCTGCCCCCGGCAAAGGCCATTAGGGGGCGCCAGCGGCGCCCCAACTGGCTGGCTCCAGTTAAGTAAAAATTGGAAAAAAATTTAAAGTCAAATTTTTTGTTTTGCGGCAAATCTCTCTGTAGCCACACTTCCAGAAAATCTTTGTCGCATCGAGGCCGTCAAGCCTGTCTTTGTTTCCGTGACCGTCATATTTCTCGTTGATTGATGGCAAGAAAACCGCTCGCTAGTTTGCGGTCGGAGGATAGCTCACTCGTCCCGCCATCGAAAATTTGCTCGCTCATTTCATGGTCGGAAAATCCCGTGCTTGTTTTGCGGCCGGCAGATCTCTTGGTTGCATTATGGACGACAAGTCTTTCGTTCTTTTCGTGGTTGTCACATCTATTGGCCATATCTTGAACGTAGTTGTTGTTCCACGGCCGACAAGTAGTTCACTATTTTATCGAGGTCGTCATATTTATTGCATGACCACATATTGCGGCCGAAAAATCAGTCGTTTAGACCAAGGTTGGAAAATAAATCTGTCGCATTGCAATAAGCGCTTGCCCTTTTTTCATGGCCGGTTACACCTTTCGCGGTCACATCGCGGCTGTCAAATCGCGGTCGTACAAACCATGGCCGGCAAATCTCTCGGTATTATTGGGACCGAAAAAAATCGCTCAGTGTTTCTGTGACCAGCAGATCTCTTGGTCTCATTGCGACTGTTAAATATGTTGGGACATATCACGCGGCCGCAAATCTCTCGGTCGCATTGTGGTCGTCAAATAATATTGTATTTGAATTGGGCTCAAGCATTCGTTGTATGAGGCAACATGACCAATATCCCTGGTCAGAAATTGTTTTGAAGTAGTATGGAAAGGTAAGAAAAAAGGTCGGAAGTTTCATATGTGAAATCTGGTAGAAACCTTGCTTTGGTTTTGCGCGAATGGCAAATTTATTGGTCATATAATGGCAATAACAGCTCTTGGTTAGCCTGTATCGTAGTCTATGAACATCGGTTATAAAAAATCATAAGAACCGTAAGATAAAATAATCGTATTATGATATACAAGATAATTACTTATCCATCACATCAAAGAAACATTCAAAATATAATATATTTCCTGTGTTTGGTGCTGAGAGGGGGGGGCGCCAAACTCAGATGCCCGGGCGACAGAAAGAGTAGATCCGTCACTGGTTTACTGTTCACAAGTTACTTCAACTAGGCCTTTTGACTATTATTAGAAGTTATATGCCTATATTTGTAAAATCAATTATTAATAAAGTTCAAAAACTTGAACTAGGTAATTAAATTACAATACATTTATTATTGTTTCCTTGAGGGAAAAACACATTAATGAATCAGAATCAAATTGTGACATAAACCTGGGAACAAATATACTGGAAAGGAGAGTTGCTCTCTATAATTAAGAAGAGTACAATTATTTCTTCTTAACCCTTGAGCAGGCACGTCACCGGTAAAACGATAAATTGAACAAATTTAACCCATTATACTTGTTTTATAACAAATCATTGTATTTAAATGTTGACAAACTTCATTAGGAGCAATATTTCATCATTGATACCATTAATTATTCAACTTAATAGGTTTAATATTTCAATTGAACATAGTAATTTTCTAGTATAATCGAGGTATCACTGTCAGTTTTATGGGAGAGGGTCGCCCTGCAAACTGACATGGCATCACTAAATTGCTAGTAACGAGGTATTAAAGGAGTGTTGGGGAGTACAAATAGCTTTAGGGGATTCCTGGAATGAGGCGCGTTAGGTACGGAGCCGGATACAATTGCCAATACCCATTATGGCTGTTTATTTTAATAAAAAAAAAACACGTTTGGAGGAAAACTCCGCATGCGCCTGCTCGAGGGTTAAGTTTGTCAAAGTAGGGCCTAAGTCCACTTAAAACAACACAATGCAACATTGAGATAAGTTATGTTATCATAAAATTATCTTGAGTGATAAGCATTTGAGAACCTTTAATTTTTCTAACAGTGTTAGCAGGTTTCGTATTTTTATCGTGCCATAAAATAGGTAAGTTATCATATTCTTCAAAACTTTTTCTTTTATTTCAAATATATATTTAACCATCATAACTTTACTTTAGCCTCATAGTAACCTTATAGCCTAGTTATAATCTTTTATAAAACTTAAAGTATTTTCAGTTAAAATGTTGATGTTTGATCACTACCTCCACAGTTCCTAAATTTAACAACATTTAAGGCACTGACTTCAAACTTGGTACATGAATAAAGACCAAACACTTAACGCGTGTAAATGGGCCTTTAGTGTAGTGTGGTTCCCAACCTCTCACTTTTAGATATCACCTGATGTACCACCACAAGCACCCCCCTCCCCTCACCCACAGAAGGATTTTCTTTTGCTCATTGTTAATTTTTACCTAATGTGAAAACTTAAGGTAAAAATTTACTAGGTCCATGGGGATAGAATAAACTCTGTCTACTACTTGCAACTTCATAAATAAATTAAAGCTTTATAAGGAACAAATCTACACATAACCCAAACAAACATCTAATGAATCTGTGTGAATCTATACATCTTTACATAAACAAGTGACAGCCATGGAAAGTGATGGGGATTACTAAACTATTATTACCAGTGTAATCGTATTCGCTACAAAAGCATCAAATCAAAGTATTATATAACAACATATCCAAAGTGACCAGCACACATGTATGTAGTAAAAATAAACATGAATTCCAAAGTATTTGTACTGGAAAATAAATATTCTCAAAATTATATCATAATAATATTAATTAAATATAATAGAAACATTAAATACCATGAATTGTTATCAGGATATCAAAGAACTAGAACTTAATAAGAAAATGCAAACAAAGAAATTCAGATGAACAGATTTACAGCTATATCAGTAATAATAAAAGTTTTAAATTGATGTCCTCATAAGAAATGTAAGACTGAATTACTTACTTGAAATCCGTCAGACAGCTCAAAAATGATCATATACTTGATCATATAATTGTAGAACAGGCCTGTTTGATTTAACAATTTTAAATGTACCCGTGTCCGTGTAAATGTATGACTGTTTTGTGTTTGTGTTTTATAATTTATTGATGAAGCCAAATGGTGGATTATGAACTTCACTAACTCCCAGCTGAAGATGACACTATTGTGTCGAAACATGTCCTGAACAAGTATATGATCATTTTTGAGCTGTCTGACGGATTTCAAGTAAGTAATTCAGTCTTACATTAATCACACAGCTCAGGGGCTATAAGCATGGATAATAACTCATAAGAAAATTTGAAGCACTTTAAATTTTTTCAAAAGCAAGCAAGCACTTGGCTACCATGTGTCAGTCGCTATCAGTATTGTAAGCAAGTATGATACTTGAAGTATCAGTAATTTCAGAGCTGCTTTGACAAATTAAAAT
Source organism: Flexamia atlantica (assembly GCA_035578135.1). Taxonomy (NCBI): domain Eukaryota; kingdom Metazoa; phylum Arthropoda; class Insecta; order Hemiptera; family Cicadellidae; genus Flexamia; species Flexamia atlantica. The sequence continues at coordinate 144,524 of JAQJVK010000032.1, forward strand.
CATTTAATTCTCTACAGATAGGCCCAAATAAATATTGCTCCACCTCTTCACAGTCGTAGCCCATGACTTACATCTCAACTGTTCTGTCAAGTGTAACTCATGTCCAACAAACGCGACTAAAATCAGTTAAATTCCTACAAGAATTGCAATCTAGAATCGTTATATCCATGATCATGCTAAAAATTTTAAATATTTGTAAATAATTTTGATTGGAAAGTTGGTACAAAATTGGCATTTGATCAAAACAACATTTTATTAGAATAATCACTGTGCTGAATTTACATGTGTAGCGTGTAGCATTGTACAGTGTCCATTACACATCTGTAGTTCAGAAACCAAGTATTTTTCAAAATTTTGGATCATTTATTAGAAATACGCATACCACCACTTGGGAAACACTGACCTCGCAGACCGAGCCTTGCTCTGTAACATTTCATTTTTATAATTTCATTCAATTACATTAAAAATATCCGGTGTCAATTATCTTTATATACACTTTTCAACACTCCATGCAGTCTTCTTTCCACAACATTTCCCTTGACAGATGGTTGAGTTTACTAAGAGCTATTTTATGACTAGTTTCCATTTACAGTAGAACTCCAATCATCCTAACCCCAATTAACCAAATCTCCAATTACCTGAATAGATTTTTAGCAAAATAATAAATATTTATTATATATATGTAAACTTAGTATTCAATATTTTATGAACTGTAGCATTCATAATATATTCAATTCATGGTTTTCAGTGTAGTTGAACTACAGTATTGTGTATTATTTGCAGCAGCTACAAAAAGGTTTCCTTCAGTGTATGCATCTTTTTTTCCTGACTTCCGAGTTATATCTGATTATCCTAATTTTTAGCTATCTAAATGAGCATTATACCCAATTGATTTGGGTAATCAGATTTCTACTGTACAAATATTTTATTGCTAAACCAAATATTCCACAACAAAACTAGTCCTATTAATCTTTGTGGTATTGAGGTTGGTCAATGTGTTTAGATTTTTATTGTTGAATTGTGTAAAAAAGTCTTACTGATAAAAAACAAAACTATATCACTGGTAATATGGCAAATATTGTTGTTTTTTTGTTTACAATAAAATCCCCAATATTAGTGTGCTTTCAAACACCATATATTTATTACTAAACTTAGAACAATTCTCATAAGTTCTTAGGAAAAATTAAGCTTTTCAATTTATTGGTAGAAAGTTTCAGATTTTGTCCTAGTAAGGCACAAATAAATAATTAATTTACTGGAGTTGACCTTATCGTACAATATAGGCTAAGCCCTATAATTTTTCGTCTTATTTGTTAATCATTCAATTGCATTTATCTTAATTTGCAGCGACTTTTATGCCTTAAAAATATATATCTATAAATAATTGTGGCAGTTATTTAGTATATTACATAATTTGAAATTTATAATGTTGTATTTCTTTATTTATTAAACTGATGACTCCAAGTTATTTTTAAAATGTTGTTCTAGCTTAAATTAAATTGTTCAGCTGTAGTTATGCCTAAATTAAAGAAAAAAAGTAATAATCAAAGGCGAGCCCAAGTTAAACAATGTGTTAACAAATTACTAGAAGATGAATCCAAAAGAAATATTTGGAGAGAAAAGGATAAAAAATCGAAAGCAATAAGTAGGGAAGATCCTGAAGTACGTCTACATCACAAAAACATAAACCAAATTGCTCAAAGAAAAAGGCTCAGCAATGCAGAAAACAGAGAAAATCATAAAAGAAAGATGGTTGAATGTCAGAAAAAACGACTTGCTCTTGAGGAAAATAAAGAAATCCATAGATCAAGATTGACGTATGCTCAGAAAAAACGACTTGCTCTTGAGGAAAATAAAGAAATCCATAGATCAAGATTAATACAGTCTCAGAAAAAAAGGCTCGCTGTTGAATAAAATAGAGAACTACATCGATCAAGAGACAGAAGGATACATCAAATAAGGCTGTCCAAACTAGAAAATAGAGCTCTACAACGGAGAAGATTGATTCAATGTCAAAGGAAACGTCTGGCTATTGAAAAAAATAGAGAAATCCATAGATCAAGAGACAGAAGGATACATCAAATAAGGCTGTCCAAACTAGAAAATAGAGCTCTACAACGGAGAAGATTGATTCAATGTCAAAGGAAACGTCTGGCTATTGAAAAAAATAGAGAAATCCATCGATCAAGAGACAGAAGGTTGCATCAAATAAGGCTGTCCAAACTAGAAAATAGAGCTCTACAACGGAGAAGATTGATTCAATGTCAAAGGAAACGTCTGGCTATTGAAAAAAATAGAGAAATCCATCGATCAAGAGACAGAAGGTTGCATCAAATAAGGCTTTCCAAACTAGAAAATAGAATTGTTCATCAGAGAAGATTAATTCTTTGTCAAAGAAAACGACTGGCCATTGACAGAAATAAAGAAATTCATAAATCAAGATTGATAAATTGTCAGAGGAAACGTCTCACAATAGAGACAAATAGACAAATTCATCGTAGAAGATTGGTTGAGTGCCAAAGAAAACGCTTAAAAAATGTAGCTCTGCGACAGAAGCACCTGAAGCGATTGCAATTATCACAGTACAAGAGAATGCGTATCCAGGCATACCGGATTATTCATAATGAAAAAAACAGACAAAACTATCAGCGAAGGGTTACCAGACAAAAGAATGATGCTAGAATGAAACTTTTTGAAAATTACAACAAGTCAATAAAAGATGGGCCTTATTGGGAGTGTGTGTCTTGTTGCCGTTTGCTATTTAGAAGCTCAGTAACTTTTTGTTCTATAGAAATGTTAGAAAATGTGCCTTTGAGTTTTATAAGGCAAACTTGCACTAAAATGACAGATGATACAGTTGTTGGATATTTGTGTTCTGCATGCAAGAAAAGTTTAAGCAGAAATGAAAAACCACGGTTTTCCTTGTGTCACAAAGGACTGAAATTTCCTCAAATTCCTGAGGAGGTAAAAAAACTTACACCTTTGGAAGAACGATTTTTGTGCCCTAGAATTCCTTTCATGCAGATAAGAACATTTGGTGGCAATCAGCAGTACTCAGTAAAAGGAAGGGTAGTAAATGTGCCTACTGATGTAGCTGACAACATCGAAGTACTTCCTCGGCTTCCTCACCAGACAGATGTTATACCAGTTGTATTGAAGAAGAAAAAAGAGTACACCAGTAATGTTTTGTTTCAAACTGTGAGACCCAATGTTATCTTGGATGCTCTGAAGGTGCTTCAAGATTGTCCAGTCTACAAGAAGGCCAATGTATCAATAGATTACAGCAAAATTGAAACACTGAGAGAATTACAACGATGTGAAGGAGAAACTGTTGAAGATGGAAATGTTAATGAAGAAGACCATAGTAATGATTCTGATTCTGATTGTGATAGTGAACCTGAACCATTAAATGTTCCAGCGGATCACACAATGTTGATGTCAGAAGCTATTATATTTGCTCCTGGAGAAAACTTTCAGCCAGTTCCCCTATTTTTGGACACAGATGCTGAAGCAATGAGTTTCATCAAAATATATGGAGGAGAAACCAAAGAATATCCAAAACATATGAGCTATCAAGAAATAACAAAATCTGAAGTAATGCGCTCAGACAGAAGAGTAGCATCATCCATCGACAAGCTATTCTATTCAAGTACATTTTTACGGGCACAAAAGGTATCGAACAGTATATCTATTTGTATGAGGAAAAGTAGCGGGAGACATAATGCAACAGCGGCAACTGTACTAGCAGATGATTTCATCAAATCGATAACAGTTCATGATAGTGGTTTTAGAATTTTTGCTCCAGATAGAGGATCCCCCGCCTTTTGGGAGCAGAAGAAAAAAGAACTGTTTGCTATGATCCGTCAACTAGGTCCTCCTACTTTCTTCATCACTCTTTCACCTGCCGAAACGAAATGGGCTGAACTTTTAGTTGTTTTAAAGAAAGTCGTCGACAATGTGGACATTACAGAAGATGAGGCTTTAGCTATGGCGTATGAAGAGAAGGTTAGATTGATAAAACATGAGCCTGTCACTTGTAGTGAATATTTTGACTACCGACTACGAAAATTATTCAATGTTCTGAAAGCAAAGAATAGTGTTTTCATGGAGTATGATCTTATTGACAGTTACATAAGAATTGAATTTCAACAAAGAGGATCTCCACATGCACACTGTTTGGTCTGGTTAAATGGTGCTCCAAAATTGAATCCAGAAGACCCAGAAAGCTTACGGCAATGTGAAGTGTTTATTGATCGCTTTATAACCTGCGATCATGACAACAGTGGCTTGGCTAGTGAACTCATACAGTTTCAAGTTCATAAACACACGTTCACATGTTTGAAAAAAAATAAAAATGAGAAGAAGTGTCGATTTGGAATACCATCTTTCCCGATGAAGGAAACAAAGATCCTAGAGCCGTTGGGTGATTCAGTCACTGAGGTAGAATTGAAGAAACATAGGGCTGAGCAGATTAAAATAAGAACATTGCTCGATGAATTGTATAAAAATCAACAAGACTTGACTTTTGAAGAGTTTCTTTCAAAATTAAGCACTACTGAAGATGCCTACATCATGGCTATTAGATCTTCATTGAAAAGACCTAAATGTTTTCTTAAAAGATCTCTCAAAGACATAAGGGTAAATGCCTATAACACAGAAATCCTCTCCCTACATAGATCGAACATGGACATTCAGTTCATAACTGATGTTTATTCGTGTGCAATGTACGTTTTGAACTACATAAACAAAAGTAAAGGGGGCGTCTCAAAAATTCTTCGTGATGCGATGAAAGAAGTGAAGAGAGGCGATTTTACACTGAAAGAAAAGCTGCGATTTCTTGGGAATAAGTTTTTGAATGCAAGCGAGTTCTCTGCACAAGAAGCTGTGTACTATTTGCTAAGTTTACCACTATCCAAGTGCTCTCGTTCAGCTGTTTTCATCAACACCTCATGTCCAGAAAAAAGAGTTTCCATATTGAAATCAAAACGGGAACTACAACTACTTCCAAGCAATTCACCAGACATTTACAAGAAAGGACTAATTGATCACTATACGGAAAGGCCGGAAGAGCTTAAGGATGTTTGCCTTGCTGAATTTGCAGCTTACTATACTCATTCGACTTCAAAAAAAGTAAGCAATGCAGTGGTTGATGACGTACTAGATGATGATGAAGAAGAACCAAGCGAACCTGAATGGTGTGAAAATGAACCTGTGGTTTCCAGTGGAGCGTATACGAAACGGAAGAAAGCAAAAGTCATAAGGTATGTCAGGTATAACATTGAAAATGATGAGGACAATTATTACAGAGAGCAACTGATGTTGTTTTTACCCTGGAGGAATGAACAAGAGGACATAATCAATGTTAATCATAAGGTGGAATTTGCAAATTACAAAGACACTATTCTAAGTAATAGAGCAAATTTCATCTATGGCGATTCAGGTGATGACATCCCAGTAGACATCATAGATGCAGCAGTGAAAGATCACAATACTGATGACAGCAGTGAAGACGAAAATGATGGGAACAACGGTGATAATGAATTTGAAGTTCTAAATAACAGGGGCAGCGAAGCTGATATTATCACTGATACAGGTATTGAGGTGAACAAAAAACCTGTAGACGAACTTGCATTTCCTGTCCCAAATTTGATTGATGATGACTCTTTTAATGACATGGTACGTACATTGAACAAGCAGCAAAGAAAATACATGTTACATGTTCTTAACTGCCACAAACTGAAAGAGATTCCTACATATGAATGTGTGTTAGGAGGTGCAGGTGTCGGAAAGTCAAGACTGATAGAGGTTATACATCAATCATTATTGAGACACTACAACAGCCAAGAAGGTACTGATCTTGAATCTTTGAAGGTTTTGATCTGTGCACCCACTGGAAAAGCAGCTTTCAACATAAAGGGAATAACTTTGCATTCTGCATTTGTACTGCCTGTGAACCAGTTTGGTGGGGATATGCCTCCACTCAGCAGTAGTGTTAGCAGTTCGTTATTATCTAAGCTTCATGACTTGAAACTCATAATAATAGATGAAATAAGTATGGTTGGAAGTAAAGTATTTGGACAGATCAATTTGAGATTGCAACAGATATTTCGCTCAAGCGAACCTTTTGCAGGAAAATCCATCATTATGTTTGGAGATTTCAACCAGTTGGCACCTGTAGGTGATAAGTACATCTTCAAACCCGATCCAAGTAATCCGTACAGTGAGTTAGTAGGAAATCCATTGTGGGACAAATTTTCATTCTTTGTTCTCACAGAAATTATGAGGCAGAAAGATGATGAAAAATTTGCTATTGCATTAAACCATTTGGCTGAAGGAAGTCTAACCCAAGAAGAAGTTGATATGATTAACTCAAGAGTGAATCAGAAGGAACCTTCTGAAACTATAAGACTTTACAGAAGTAATGCAGAAGTAGACTGTTTCAATGAATCCGTTTTTAAGAAACAAAGTGATGTTTTGAACGTAAGTGCTTGTGATCAAGTGATCGGCAAGGTTAATGAAACAGTGAAGAAATCACTTCTGAAAGCTGTTAAAGATCTGAAAGTAACATCAACTTATGGTTTACCAAAAACCTTGAAATTAAGTATTGGAATACATTACATGCTGACCTGTAACATCAAAGTAGATGATGGATTAGTAAATGGTGCTGTTGGAATACTTAAGTCTATTGAAAAGAATGATGCAGGTGATGTAAAAAGAATGTGGATATTTTTCTCTGATCCAAATGTTGGGAAAATCACTCGAACAAAAATGAAACAACTTTCCATAGCCAAAGGTATTGATAGTTCATTGACGCCAATTGAAATGATATCCAAGAATATTAAGCCAAGACAAAATACCTTGGCAATGATAATGAGGAGACAGTTTCCAGTTGTACCAGCAGAAGCAATAACTATTCACAAAAGCCAAGGTGGCACTTATAGCTCTGCGGTGATAAACATAAAGCCTGGAATGAAACGTAATGAGCTTTACGTAGCTCTGAGCAGGGTGACATCTCTCAATGGACTATTTATTCAAGGTAATTTCGTGAAACCTCAAAACACTAATGATGAAGTAAGCAGGGTGATAAAAAATGCAATAAAAGAAAAACCAGTGAATATGAAGTTGACATTTTTGGAAAAAGAATCAGAAGCTTTCACCATTGTATTTCATAACATTCAGTCATTGAGGAAACATCACAAAGACCTGGTGGCTGACCATTTTTTGACAAGTTCCAGCATAATTGCTCTGGTTGAGACTTGGACAGTGACCTCTGACTGTGCAGACATAGATGGCTACCAAGAAGTGTACAGAGTAAACGCCAAAAAAAGTTATCGACATGCTTATGGAATTGTGGTGTACTGTAAGGCTAACCTAGCTGAGAACATTGAGATGCTTTTCGAGTACAACTGTGAAGAGAAATCAACAGCATGCAACATGGTTGTTTTGAAAGTGAAAGAAATAAGTCTATGTTTGACATACAAACCACCCTCTACTTCTATTGCAAAAGTGAAGAATCAGATTGAAACAATGGTTGATGTTGCTATGAAGAGCAGCAACAAAGTGGTGGTTCTGGGTGATTTCAACATAGATTTGATGAGCAAGACTGGAAAAAATTTTGATTCGCTCCTTACTTCAAAAGGTGTTACAAATAAGATTGTAAAACAACCATCAACCAATGGAATGACTCAGATAGATGTATGCTATTCAAATATTGATGAACTATCAGCATCTTATTTTGAATCATATTTTAGTTACCACAAACCAATTATTTGTGAAATCATTGAAAGTGGATTTGAATCATTAGAAGTGGGTAGTGAAACAAAAGATGTTGATAATGAAGGACAAAATCAGATACACGTAGAAGGTGTTGTTACCGAACAAACAGAAACTAAAGAACCTACAGAGTCAGAAGAAGAGGTGAACTATAAAGGCTTTCAAAATGTAGATGGTGTATCCTGCTATGCTAATGTTGTGTGCCAGTGTATATTATTTATTGCCCCACTTCGAGAGGCAGTGATGACTGAAAGAAATGATGCCATAACAGATTTAATGCTATCAAATAAAGATCCTTCTCTAAAATCTTTAAGCTGTTGGGGGATAAGACAATTGGTGGACAAGGAAAATGACCTAAAAATGTTTACATTAACTGAACAACAAGACGTTCTCGAGTTCATCAGTTATTTTGTAAACTGTTTTCCTAAGTTTGAGGAAATATCTCAACACAGACTGTGCTCTGCATACAAATGCATAAGTTGTCAAAACGTATTTAGCAATGAAGAAAACAACTTGATTCTGCCCGTATCTGCAACAAACGGGACAGCATCATTGAAAAATATGTTTGAAACAAGTTATGGAGATTGGGCAACTGTAGACCGTAAATGCCAACAATGTGGGTCTGTCACAATGAAGACAAAGAATAGTGTTTGTCTAACAAGCAAAAGCTCAGTTTTATTTTTACAATTGAATATTTTTGAGCAAATTGGACATGATGTGACAAAAAAACAAAAAACTCTTCTGAATTTACATACAGAAATGATTGAAGTCAGTGATGTTAAATTTAAAGTTGCTGGTCTAATCAATCACCATGGAACCAGCGTATCACATGGACATTATACTTGTAAACTAAAGAGTGGTGACTCATGGTTCTATGCTAATGATACCAAAGTAGTCAAATGTGAAGAACCTAAAGTTGAAAGTGATACTTATGTTGTAATTTTGGAAAGATGCTGATGAAATGGCAAATTTGGCCTAGAATCGCAATTAATGAAAGTCAGTTAATTTGTAATCTGAAATATTGTGGATTGCGAGGCATAATGGCCTGGAACTGAAGTTACTTACATTCAGTTTGTATTGTGAGCTGCTCATTTCAGGGCAGTAGGATGAACAAATTGTTGGATGACACTTTATGGTGTATGGCTATTTGGCCTTGAACTGCACTTGAAAGAAAGAAAGAAGTTCAGTCAACTCCTAGAAGTGCAGAAGTGCAGAAGTGCAGAAGTTCCTACAGCACTTGAGTCAGTGAAAGAAGTTCAGAATTGCACTTAATGAGAGTCAGTTAATTTTTAATATGGAATATTGTGGATGGATAGGCATGATGGCCTAGAACTGAAGTTAGTTACATTCAGTTTGTATTGTAAGCTGCTCTATTCAGGGCAGTAGGATGAACAAATTGTTGGACGACACCTTATGGTGTATGACCTTGAACTGAACTTGATTCAGGGTGTCTAGTCTGCTTCCCAAACAAATTTCAAGACTAATTCTTACTTTTTTTAAACTTAAATTTCCATTTATCTACAAATTTATCTACAAAATTAGTTCTACAAATTTTGAGGCCTAATGCTCAATTTTAAAACTAGGCTATAACCAAACAAGCATTACAAGTTTGAAAACAAAATTAAGAAGCCTGACCTAAACTTAAATCAGAACTTTAAATCAATTGAAATAAAAACCAAATTTATTGCTCTTGAGTCTTAAAAGTCAAGGTTTCATCTTCTTCTCTGGTGGGTCCCAAATCTTTATTTCTTCATGTTAACCTGACGGTGGCAATAATTTCTATAGCGTTGTTCCTTATGAACCCCCTTTCTGCTTTGATCAACTCACCAAAATTTATCAAATTACGACATCCCCAACCGCAACTATTATCTACACTCGATAATTCAGTCGATTGTTTTTCTTCAAATGCGATTAAATTAGGCTCGTTGTTCAGTTGATTAACTAATTTAATTGTTATTTTAGCATGGCACTTCCAAGATCTCTTATTACTTGCATTAGAGCAACATACATAAGCTCCAACTTTATTTCCTTCATGCTTAGCTATTTCAATGAACCAATTAAATTCACCTAATCTATATTTTTTTAAACATACTGTACCAGTTAAACCCTTGATGTTGTGGAATACATGAACGAAGGTTAGTTCTGAAGTTGGGGTTTTCATGCGATCAAGAATCTGGGCACAAAACCCACCCAGTTTTGGAGGGATTTTGGTCCCAATAGACATATTTATGTCAAAAACCTCTTCCACTGTTAGCATTTTACTTGGGACGACGGATGTACAAAAATCATTTGCATCCATGGTACAGAAACGGATATGCTTTAGAATACCCCTTAAAAGTGATCTTGCATCTTTGGGATCTTCAGAACCTGTTTTTTTCTCAGCCCACTTATAAACTGCCTTCCATAGATTTATTTCTGCTGTAGAAATTTTGTCTTGTTTTGATATGAACTCGACTGCATTAGTATCTAGGTCCAAAAAATATTTGTGATTCAGTATTTTTTCAATATTGTTCTGAATGACTTTTGAAATAGCCTCTGTCAGTTTGTTACTAGGGTTCGATATACAAGCAGGGCTTGACAATCTTATCATGACATGGTCAATTGACAGAGGATGATACTTCTGTAACACCTCCGATGTTACATTATTCTGGACCTCTAACGCCAAGTACTTTTCACATAGGTATAACAGACTCATACAATTTTCATAAGATAGCTTTTTAATTACAAAGTCAGTCCCTCCATAAATACATTTAAGGAAATTCATAAAAGTTTCAGGATCAGAATCAATTACTGGTATGTCTTCTTCCTCAGCCAGTGGACTTTCATCTAACATTCTACGAAATATTTCACTCTCAGCCATAAGTAAAATTTTAATTGCACCAATCCTTACCTTCGGACCTGCACTGGTCCTACACTGAAGAAGCAATCATGTTTTGAAGTAGTTTGAAGCAAAAAATGTATACGTTTTGGTAGATCGTCATCCATTGTGCGTTTTGTTTTACATCAACACTTCTCTGTCAAAGATCGACTTATTAACCTCTATAGACCGGTCAACTTCATTGTTGATTGAAGGTTCTGAAAATAGAAATTGGTCCCATCGTACAGCAAAATATCCTGTATTCAAATACCACTTCTATACATTTACAACAGCAACTGTATGACCAAAATAAGTATATTTAAAATCGCGAGGCAGCTAATTGCCACTTTTAACCCCAGATCTTAATAAAAATAACCACGAACCACGAGTCATGCCTCACGAGGTCGTTTTGAATTTTGAAAACAATTAAAGTTAAAAGTAATTAAAGTTAATTTTGTTTGGTATGGAGTAAGAAAAACAACAATAACAAATATGACAGTTTTTAAATGGTTTGACCTAATTTTTTTGTTTTTTTATTAAGTAACAACCAAATAAATTTGTTTACATTACTAACCAAAATTAAACATTTAGTAAACTTCTATCTAAACTTAGTTAGAAATTACAGAGTAATTCCAAATTTTTCAAGACCATTTTTAAAATCAAGACTAATTTCAGGCTTTCAAGATTTATTCTAGACTTCTAGACACCCGGTTGATTAGTCAGTTCATGTCTACTGTGTGCTGCCTATTGGAGGGCAGTAAAATGAACAAATTGTTGGATGACACCTTATGGTGGTATGGCAGATTGGCCATGAACTGCACTTGGTTTAGAGTGAGTTCTTACTATTGTGAGCTGCCCTTTCAGGGCAGTAGGATGAAAATGGTGAGCTGCCCTTTTCAGGGCAGTAGGGTAAGGGTTTTTCTTCGTCACACAGTTATTGTTGTGACCAATGCTGTGTGAACCTCTTTTCCCTAAAAAAAGAGGACCCCCAAGCCGGTGGTGAGGTTGGCGTTCCTTTGGGGGCTTAAGCATACTGCAACCAACAACCACCAGTCACAAACTTCTTATGATAGGTAAGTAATTAAAAAGGTAGGTATGTCTTAAATATTCATTCACCCTGAATATAATCATTTAATTTTCTATGACTTGGTTATTCATAACTTTTTTATTACTCAATGAAAAACTTTAAATGCTATAATTTAATAAATTAAACCAAAGAAAATTTCATGATAAAAAACTTTAAAATTCTAATCATTTTATCTTCGGATTTCATTGTTTCATAGAACATGAATCTAATTATGTCATATTTATACATAATGTATTTCTATAATTTAATGTATTTTTTTAGATATAAATAATCTTTGATTTACTGTGTTACAGGATATCGATGAAGGGGTCATAAACTGTGGAGAGTCCCAGCAATTATGCTGAAGCATTTAAATTCTATTTACACACCTCTGTTATTATTTTTATCTTTTAATCCTGTAAGAATAATAATTACAATTGTAAAAAATAACTGAATAAAGGCGGGATTGTGATGTGTGCGAGTCTTTCATCCTTATTCGCTTAGTTATTAATTTATTTCAAAACCATTAAGGATCAAATTAGATAAATGAAATACATAAAAAAATGTAGATGCTTAAATTTAATTTTCTGTGCATAGTATTTTCATGTATTTAAACTAAGGAAATTCGCTGAGTACGCAGGTTTGCTGAAAAAATAAAAGAACATATTTCAATCCAACTTAGCGAGATTTGACATGTTTTTGTAATCTCCATAAGAATAACATGGGGAATGAGTATGCAGGTTTGCTGTGGTAGGTATGTTAAAACTGGTTGGTTTTACTTCAATATTTAATAGATCTTAACTAGAAGAAGCCATACACCAAGTTTTATTAAGATATGTTAAGAAATAAGGAAGGTAGAATTGTTTTTATTTCCCATGAGGATAACATGGTGTATGGCATTCACCCCCCCCCCCTTCCAGTGGTCCGATCAATTACTTTACGGACTCGTCCGAGTAATTGCCACTTTACACGTCTGTACCAAATTTCATTAGGATCGGACCATATATACGGCCGCTATCGTGTTAACAGACATGTATATATAAGTAGGCTGGGCGAGAGGATAGCAGACCTCGCCCCCTTTTTAAAAAGCTTTGTTTAGCTTGGTTTAGGCCCCGCCCCTTTTGGTCACGTGATCCGCCCCCTTTGTTCTGATTGGTTCCCCACCCTCCTAAGCCCCGCCCCCTTACTCTCACCCCATTTCCTTTGACCAATGAGAGAGTTGACCCTCCCCCTGCGAAGGGTGGAAGATGGCGTCCGACGAAGATGGCGTCCGACAAAGATGGCACCGTCTCTTGTTCTGTAAGGCTTGACTCCATATTTGCTTTATGGAGTCACTTTTATCTATGGAATATATTACCCAATGAAGTTATTCGAATGACTTATTTTATCTATGTTTATATCCAAGATGGCGTAGGTAAGTTAAATAAATGTAGGCTGTATGAGTGTTGAAGAATATTTAATATAAATTTATTTTTGTATTTGAAAATTGATAAAAGAAATTTTTGAAAAAAGTTAAAGAAAATAAAATGAAACCCTACTACTACTACTACTACATGTTATTTGTATTTGAAAATTTAACATAAAGTTATTTGAAAATTGTAGTTAAAAGAAATTTTTAAAAAAAGTTAAAGAAAATAAAATGAAACCCTACTACTACATTATATTTGTATTTGAAAGTTTAAAGGTAAAGTTATATTTTTGAAAAGAGTTATATTTATAGTTAAAAGAAATTTTTGAAAAAAGTTTAAGATGAGATATTGTAAAAGAACCGGAAAACCGTTATTAGTTTACAATACTTCAAAATATAAAAATACTTCATCTGAAATTTCTAAAAAATTTTTTGTTAAATAAACACAGCGTTGATAAAAGGGTAGTGTGCCTACTACTAATTTTATACTATTTTCCAATTCGATGGAAACGTTTTGATGTGTACCAAATTTTCACAAAATATTTTCAGGTTGATTTACGATATGCCACCTTATGCATTGGAAAAATGTTTCAACTTGGACACAGTCTATGGAAGAAATCTGGAACAGCTGGTGATATCTCGGTCCAATTTTGAATGGTTCCGGAATGGTGCGGCTGACACTTGGTAGAACGGCATTCCGCAGAAGATGAAGAAGAAGAAGAAGTTGAAGATGGGGCCGGGCGAAGATGTTGAAGAAGTAGTAGTAGTAGTAGCACTACTATCTAGGGGCCTATCTAGGGGTAGTAGTAGCCTATCTAGGGGTGGCTATCTAGTGGGTTTCTTTCGGGAGGCTATCTGCAACAGAAAATAGAAAACTATTATTATATGTATATGAATTTGATCTCCTTACTCTATGGACCATCATACCCTCCACCTGTTGTTCTATGGTGGGAAGGTAAAATGCTGTGCTGTGATTGGTCGGAATAAGCGGGCTTCCTATTGGCTGTAAATAGGTGTCCCGTGCTCTGATTGGCTGATTGGTTTACCTTTACCGGCTTACACCTTGCCTCGATCACTTTGTTCCTGGCTTTCGAGTTGTTCAGAGGTGTCTGTGCTGCGTTGTTCTAGTGTGCAATACTGCTGTAAGTATTTACAGATTTAATTCCTATTAAAGTTTGTTTCACCATGTCCCTAATGGAATTGGCTGATCTTGTTGAGCCGGTTAGAATACTTAATAATGAGGAGACTCATGTTAAAAACTTTAGGCTTTATGGTACTAAAACAATTATTAAATTTTCTAACCCTCCTCCTGAGACCAGTGAGTTTGATTGGCTAAGACAAGGTTTTGCTAAAATTGTGAAACAAATGAAAGAACAAGCCCATGAAAACGACCAGCTTGGGTTTACTCTGCAAAGTCTAAATTTGAAAAGTAAAGATCCGGGTTATGTATGTTGCCTTTCGCCCTGCTGGGAAAATTGATGAAGATATCCTTTGGCAAATTTTTGGGGGAATAGTCCAATCAAATTCTGAAAATATTAAGTCTACTGATACTTTTAAAGTAGAATGTACCCGAGTGTATCTCCCTGTCGGTCCAGGAACCCGTAAAAGGCCTGGACTCTACAACACCTTTGAGGAGGAGTGTAAGGCAAGGCGGGGTACTGTAGTCATAAAAAACAAAGATAACTTGTGTCTCCCCCGTGCCTTGGTAGTAGCGATTGCACATGTAAACAAAGACCCTCTGTTTAAAGCTATCCGACAAGATGATAGAAAAAGGCAGACGATAATGGCTCAAGAACTGATTCGAATGGCAAGGGTGGAGATCTCTGAGGACGGTGCTGGCATCCCCGAATTGGAAAAATTTCAGGACTTGTTGAAAGATTTTAAAATTACTGTGTACAACTATGACAATAAAGGCCGTGATGTCTACTTTGAAGGCCGGGTAGACAATCCAAAATTTAAAATCAACTTGATCTTTCACAATGGTCATTACAATGTAATTACTAGTCTAACCGCTGCATTTGCATGTCAGTACTTTTGTGAGGCTTGTCATGTCCCCTATGACCATAAAAGTGCGCATCGATGCTCTAATCTTTGTCCTTACTGTAAAGCCATCTCGCCTCCCTGTAAGGAGGAGCATGGGGGGATAACTGGCCCAAAATGTAATTTGACCTTGAGGAACCAGCAACCAGCACTGCTTTATCGCCTATCAGGCTGATAGGTGCAAAGCTGTGAAAAAATGCCTTGACTGTGGGAAACTAATTTGGTATGTAAGCCTTGTGGAACATACATGGATTCCAACCATAAAAGGTACATGAGGCGTAATTATGGCAAGCCAAAACCAAAAGACTTTCTTTTTATTTTATTTGATCTGGAGACTCGCCAAGACGAGTCCCTCCCCTCTGACGATGAACCAAAAATTCATAAAGTAAATCTGTGTGTTTCCCAACAGTTTTGTTACCAGTGCATTGAGGGAAGATTTTGCATGGCTTCTAGGAACCGTACGAGAGTCTTCAACTCTAACCCGGTTCAGCTGTTTATGGACTATGTCTTGCAGGTACGTAAACAATTTTAACATGTTTGTGTAATCGCCCACAATGGTCAAGGCTTTGATTTCCAGTTTTTGCTCAAGCATGTGTTAGAGGAAACAAAATTTACACCTGAATTGGTTATTAGGGGTTCTAAAATTATTTTAATGAAATTGGACAATGTGAGGTTTGTGGACTCACTTAGCTATTTCCCCATGGCCCTCTCTGCGCTCCCCAAAGCCTTTGATCTGCCTCCCGAAAGAAAGAAGGGCTATTTTCCCCATTTGTTTAACACTATTGCGAACCAGAACTATGTGGGACCTATGCCTGACAAACAGTATTATTGCCCTGAAACTATGTTTGAGAAGTCCCACTGGTTCAATGAAAACGTCTCAGAAAACTACGTCTTTGATTTTCAAAAGGAACTGTTGGAGTACTGCATCTCTGATGTGGAAATCCTATCCCAAGCCTGTCGTAAATTTAGATCAATATTCCTCCAAGAGTGTAATGTTGATCCTTTTCTTGAGGCTGTTACTATTGATAGTGCTTGCAATTTGGCCTTCCGCCGAAACTTTCTAAAGCCTCACACTATTGGCATCATTCCAAAGGATGGTTACCGCTTTGTGGATAACCAGTCGGCTGCTGCCATATAGTGGCTAAGCTGGGAAGAAGAAAAGCATGGAATGAGAATCGAACATGCCGGGCGAGGAAAAGAAGTTAGGGTTTCTGGCTCAAAAGTCGATGGATTTGACGGAGAGCGAATCGATGAGTTCCACGGGTGCTACTGGCATGGATGCCCCAAATTTTTTCCTTACAACAGAGAGGCTCCTCTGAAGGAGGATCCCTCTGACTCACTCCACCTCAGGTTAGAAAGAACCAAGTCTAAAATTGCAAAGTTCCAAGACTACGAGGTAGTCGAGATGTGGGAGTGTGAATTTCGTAAAATAAAGAAACAGCAAAAACTTAAAACACTTGGATTCCCTCCCCATTCTTAACAACCTCCCCCTTGACCCAAGGCAGGCGTTCTTTGGAGGCAGAACTGGCAGTGCAAAGACTTACCACAAATGTGAGGAGGGAGAAACCATACAGTATGTAGATGTTTGCTCTCTCTATCCGTATGTTTGTAAGTATGGAAAGTACCCCCTAGGTCATCCAACCATCTATGTTGGGGACAATGAGAGCAGACAGAGGGGGCTTGAAGTAGATGGTTTGCTAAAGTGTAAAGTCCTGCCCCCCAGGGATCTCTACCACCCAGTACTCCCGGCTAAGATGAACAATAAGATAATGTTTGTACTATGCCGTACTTGTGGAGAAGAGATGAACCAAGAAGACTGTGAACATGAGAGCCAAGACAGAGCGATAGTAGGAACTTGGACAATGGATGAAATCAGAAAAGCAGTAGAAAAAGGTTATGTTATCCTTGACATGTACGAGTTGTGGGAGTACCAGGTAGCCACATATGAGAAAGGGTCTTTTTACTGATTTTATTAACAAGTTTTTGAAAATGAAACAAGAGGCTTTAGGCTACCCCAGTTGTTGTCAGACAGAAGAGAAAAAGAACAAGTATATAGCAGACTATTTGGCACACAAGGGCATTCAGTTGGAAAAGGACAAAATTGTAAAAAAACGGGGGTTTGAGATCATTGGCTAAACTAATGTTGAACAGCTTTTGGGGAAAATTTGGACAGCGTGAAAACCAGACCAAGGCTACTATTGTTAGAGACTCAAAAACACTATTTGGAATGCTTACTACACCGGAGATTCAAGTTAACAGATTACAGATCATCAACGATGAAGTACTAGCTGTAAGCTGGGAGTACTGGGAAGAAGTTGGCGAGCCTCTGAGTAATGTCAATGTTGTGATTGTGGCCTACACCACAGCTCAGGCTAGATTGAAACTCTACGAACACCTGGATGCCCTTGGAGGTCAGGTCCTTTACTATGATACCGACTCGGTCTTGTACATTTTTAAGGGAGGGTTGTACCGGGTACCCACGGGAGATTACCTCGGGGAGATGACTGACGAGCTGATTGACTACGGGCCTGGATCTTTTATTGTTGAATTTGTATCTGGGGGGCCAAAGACTTATGCATACCTTGTCTGGTCAACCAACAAGCAGGCTCTGGTTCCCGTTTGTAAGATCAAAGGACTAACCCTCAATTTTAAAACCTCCCAGACTCTTAACTTTGAAAAATTAAAAGAAATGGTATTAAGTGAGACTAGACAGACCTTAGAAATAAACGAGTCTGGAATCCGTAGAACTAAAGAAAGAAATAAATGAGACCATAAATGAGACTAAAGTTTTCAAAATTACAGGTCCAAAGAGAAAGCTCGAGGGTGAGGGTGACACTCTTCCCTTTGGCTATAACGTTCAAAGACTACAGTAAGTGAAACAGTTGTGTACCATGGCTTCTCAAAACCCAATTAAAGAACAATTTGATGAATTTACTTTTAATGTTTGGAATAGTATTAATTGTATAAAAGAATTAGCTCATTTGAATTTACCTAAAGAATTATATGAATATTTTGTAAAAATGTATTGGCTAATGGAGACAGGTCAAATTGAAATGCTGTGCAAGGAATTATGGTGTTTATGTGTTCACCCCGATTCTTATAACTCCCATGAGGATTTTCTAAAGGCTATGTATGAATGTACTAATGACTCATATTGATTTTACCTAGTTAGTGACCTTGAAAAATTAAGGCTCCCTCAATAATTGCATTACTGTGGCCATTTTGGCTTTTGCTCTCGCTGAGGTAAGACATCTCTGCTCCTTTAACATAACCTCAATTTCATAGTTGAAAATGTCTAGCCTTACTGCTTTTGTATTCAACAACCAACCGGTAATGGTGATATTTGGTAGGGAAAATAACCCCTGGTTCAAAGGGAAAGATGTAGCTGAAATTCTTGGCTATGCTAGACCTAGAAAAGCGATAAATGACCAAGTCAAGTCAAAGTACTGTAAGACAACACCGGAAGTAAAGAGCACCGATTCGGTGCTCTCTTTAAATATTCATCCTCATACAGTATTTATTAATGAACCCGGTTTATATCAGTTGATCTTTTCATCCAAACTTCAAACTGCTGAAAAATTTCAAGACTGGGTATTTGAAGAGGTTTTACATTCTATTAGAAAACGTGGAGAATATAAACTAAGACAGGAAAATACTGAACATTTACAATCTCTTTCAAAGTCTCTTCAAACTAACTATCAACTTAATCAAATGAACTCTGAGATGAAAGCTGCTAATGATAGAATTTGTAAAGAAAATCAAACTTTAAATGAAACTCTAAAAGAACAGACACCAAAGGTGGCCGTGTCGCCCTGCTGATGATAATCTAGCTCATGTTTTTTTTGCTTTGATTAGACCCTTCAAAAAAACTCATGGAATGTGTGAGTACAAGTGCATCCGTACAGAAAAGAGAAACTTTCAATGAGCTCTAAAAAAAGCAAAAAATGAGGGCTTTGTGCCTTGTTTTATAAGTTCCCCGGTCCCTAATGGTATTAACATTTTAAATAAAGCAAAAGAATTCATGGAAAATTACGGCATGTACTATGAGACTGCCTTTAATAATGTATTAACTCCATACAACTTTGTAAATGTAATTGAACTTATCATGAAACATAATTAAAGTACCCCACTGTGTGAATGTGAATCAAGGGTTTAGTAGATTGAGGTGCCCCAACCTGAGGAGGGTTTGGGCTATTCCTTTGAAAAACCTGGTGTGAGTGTGAAAGAAGGGCTAAGTAGACTGTGACACCTAGAACTTAGAAAATTCTAGGTTACACTTTCAAACAGCTCAGAGTGAATGAAGGTCCCTGGCGCGGTGTAGAAACCCGTACACCTGAATGAAGGTCCCTGGCGCGGTGTAGAAACCCGTAAACCTGGATGGTAGGGCAAAGTTGATAGTCTGGCTCCTGGGTCATTCAATCAAACTGCCCGGTGGGGTAAATTAATTATAGTGTAAAAACATGGAGGAGGCAACTAGCTTATTTTTGGAAGGCCTTTACAGGTCATAGCGGTGGTGGGGCTGTGACTATTTGATAAAAAACTCTTTCCTTGGTTTGCTCAAAGAGAGAGGACATTAGTTCATACTGAGTGAAAACCAGCTTTTCTGGACTGGCTCATGTATGGAATAATGTTTAACCTGGGTGTGTAAACACGAGTGGTCTCAAACCCCACTCAAGCAAACAAAATAACTACAACTTACTTAGCCGGAGTAACCTGGATTTATGATGGCGTAGACTGGGTTTCTAGGAGGTAATGGTGGTGGGTGAGTAATAATCTCTGCGTACTCTGGTTCCTTCCTATGCATGACACAGGGAGACGGAGTGTGTTGATCCCTCAGGCAAGTAAATGTAAAGCCGAAACAGTTCACTATGCACCACATTTCGTTTAGTACTGAATAAGTGCTGCTACAGTTATCAACAGGAAATATGGCGTTCTATCCGATAGACTCTCTGGCGGACAAGCTGTTTGTTCTAGTTGTATCTATCGCAAGTATGATGTTTATTTATTTGATGGGTGTTACAGATGTAAGTGTATTAAATAACTCTATAAAACTAATGTTAGAGAAATAAATTGTATCATTATTAAAATGGACGCAAAGAAAGCTATAGCTGAAGAGTTGCATAGACCAGCTAGGTCAAATTATCCTAGGCGTAAAGTTACTTTAAAATCACTCAGTGATCTATATCAAGCTGACCTCGTTGAAATGCAGCCTTATGCCAAAATAAATAAGGGGTACAGGTATATCCTAACTATGATTAATTGTCTATCTAAATTTGCATTTGCTATTCCCCTCAAGGACAAGTCTGGACTCGAAGTTGCCAAGGCATTGGAGCCAATTTTAGCTAAATATAAAATGAAAAACTTTCACACAGACCAGAGTACAGAGTGGTTCAACAAACATGTCAATGCTTTAATGAAGAAATATAAAATTAATCACTATCACACCTTTTCCGAGCTCAAAGCTAGTATTGTTGAGAGATTAAACAGAACATTAAAGTAAAAAATGTACAAGCTTTTTACCGCTAGAGGTAGCTGTGAGTGGGTAAGTATACTTCCAGAAATTGTCAAGTCCTACAACAACACTAAACATAGAACTATAGGTATGAAGCCAAAAGATGTCAGGCAAAAACATGTTAAAGATATTTTAAAAAGAATCAATAAAGTTAAGAAACAAAAATTTAAAAAACCAAAATTTCGGTTGGGGGATAGTGTAAGGATTAGTAAAAATAAAAAGACCTTTAAAAAAGGTTATCTTCCGAACTGGACAAACGAAACATATAAAATTTATGCTATTAAACCAACAAAACCAGTGACATATATTCTTCAGGACTCTAGAGGAGAGGTTCTTAAAGGGGGATTTTATGCTGAAGAAATTAGCAAGTCTAAGACTGGTGATGTTTATTTGGTAGAAAAAGTGTTACGGAGAAAGGGTTCAAGATTACTTGGTAAGGTGGTAGGGATATGATAGCAGCCACGACAGTTGGTGTGATAGCAAGAACTTGGTTTGACTCTCTCATGTGGGTGTCGGCATCCGGGAAGTATATATCTCTTTGTAATCAACTATGAGTAACCAGTTAGGATGCGGATTGAGAAGCAGGAAGTTGAATTTCCTGTTCAAAACTTTGACGAAAATATTGGGTCAGGCATGGTTAGAAAGAATATACACGGGCCTTTATTGCCCGATTCTATACGTTGTATAATTTGTGGGCCGAGTTTGTCTGGTAAAACTAACGTTTTATTTAATTTATTACTTGACCCTAACGGTTTGAGGTTTGAGAATATTTATATATTTTCAAAATCACTATATCAGCCAAAGTATCAGTTTTTGAAAAAAGTATTACCAAAAGAAGTAGGTTATTTCGCCTTTGACGACAACAGCCTAGTTATCCATCCTAATGAAGCTAAGCCTGATTCAATTATGATCTTCGACGATATTTCTTGCGAGAAACATAATTCCATTAAAAGTTACTTTACGATTGCAAGGCATAAATATATTGATACATTTTACCTGGGACAAACATACAGCGCCATACCAAAACAATTGGTTCGAGATAATTGTAATTTTGTTATTTTATTCAAACAAGACGAAATGAATTTAAAACGTATTTATAATGACCACATCACTACTGACATGTCTTTTGATAAATTTAAACAACTGTGTGCCAAGGCTTGGCAGGATAACTTTGAATTTTTGGTAATTGACAAGACCTCTGATCCATATAAGGGAAGGTATCGAATCGGAATGGACAGTTTTGTGACAGAGGCATAATGGTTAGGATCTATGCGTATAACAACTTGAGAGGCTACAACACCAAATTACATAATGTAAAATCAAACCTTTGTTCATACTACTACAAAGATATAAAAAGGTTTTGCGGGAATTATTGTAGTAGAAAACCTCCTCATGGCTACCAATTTAACAAAAGATGCTGGCCTCATAAAAAACCAAAGTCATCAGCTATGCTCCCACCTGTTGTATTATTAATGATTTCCTCGAGTGAGAGAACGTACAACCGTGAGACATGGTTGACGTTTCTCAATAAATGCGAAAAAAGAGGTATACCCTTGGAGCTTTTAATTTACCACGAGGACATGGCAAATTGTACAGTAAGAGACCCTCAAAATATGATTTCAAGATTTAGACCTTTCCCTGACTTGTTTGGTAAAATATTGCCGCTGCGTAACCTTCATGGAAGTGTAAATTTTATGCAAATATGTAACGAAATGTTGGAATACGGTTGTAAAATACCCTATGCTTCTAAATGTATACTGCTAACTGAACGAACTATACCAATCAGACCTCCCTTAAAAATTTACAAAAAGGCAATAAAATCAAAGTGTTATATTGATATCAGCTATAATATAGCGTATTCAAAGGTACCAGATAGCGTCCCCAAAGCCCGAAGATTGGTGTAGTGGTTATAGTGCCCGCCTACGAACTTGTAGGTAGCCGGATCGATCCCGAGAAAAGTTAGTAGCTTTTTGAAGGGTTGTTTCTGGAGCCAGCTGCCATTGGTTGTTGGGCTATTAATTAACAATCCTGTGTAAGGAACATGCCAACCTTAGTCAGTAACAAGGCTACAAGATCGCGCCACTACCATCACGATCATCACACTCATCCTTCACTCATATTCAGGGTAACGTCCTCCATGAGGTACCTGTCTTAATAAAGTGATTAAGTGATTAAGAAATAATCCTTATAATGGAGTTAATAACCTCTGTCAAGGGTTGTACACTGTAGAATTTCTATAAGAATAATGGTGAAATGGCTATCAAGGAATTGCTGTATCAAATTTGTAGACTCACCGTCATAAGCAATCCAATTTTTTTTATTTGTGGACAGCTTTTTCGTCCCCTTGTCCTAGGGGCATCATCAGCACCGTTGAGGTTAAATCATTAAAATCCTATAACTAGTCTATATAACATTGTGGTAAAAATACAAACACTGTCATCGTCACAAACTGTATAAAACACATTTAAAAACATTCAAAATGACTTTACTTGGGCCACACCTAACCTCAAATTTCTTGTGACATGTGACCACTGTCTACTGCACCAGCTGACTCATGTTTGACATATCAAATGAGATATAGATAATATATCCCTATATATAGGGCTATTGGATATAATAGACTATGTTAAAAAATAAAAAGCATGTTCTCTTTTTTAGACAGGTAGAGATGCCTTAAAACTGTGTATACAGTTGAAAATATATCATTTCCAGTTATGGAGCAGAGTGGTAAACACCTGAAGGCTCGGCTCATTGAGCTAAGAAATGCTATAAAACGCAAGTATCAAATGTTCAAGGATGGAACAGAAGAAAATGAAATAATGTTAGAAAAACAGTATAAGCCCTTATTAAAAGAACTTAGGAAAAATAATCCACAAGATGCTATGGACATTAAGACTGAACAAAAAAGTATTAAAGAGGAAAAGGAAGAGCTAATGGAGTACGATGACTCTGAAGAGGAATAATTTGAATCAACGACAAAAGCAAGAGAGGGATTTGTACCATCAAGAGCTTCAACACCCAACCTCCAGGGGGATTTGTCAGACTTGGTATCTAATGAAGAAGACTTGGCCACAACTACCCAGTTTATAGATGAATATTTCCAAAACCCTGTGATAAAGGAATATATGACTTGGTTTATAAAAGATGCTGGTCCGAGGAAAATTATTGACTATACCTTTGGTCCACGTTATGAAAATGACAAACTAATGATTTGAAGTAAACATTTGGACTTTGATGACGATGGAAATATAATTATCGGTGGTACTAGGTATGGAAGTTCCCATGGATTATATGAAGTTATCTTTAAAAGAGTCTCTGATAGTACAGTGTTCAATGGTGATGATTTAAATACTTATAAAAGTATCATGATTAATACAAATGCTCACAGGGAAGGATACAAGTTTGATGGTAGGATTAAAGCTAGTAAAAGTACAAAATACACAAAAATTATCAAGCCATTGTTTCCCTCTAGCAGTGGAAAAGGTTTTCAATGGAAAACAACTAAGACCCATGATATTATACACTGGGATGATCCAAACGAGTTGGTACAAAGATTAAAACACATAGCCATGTCTACTGAGAGTGGTAACAGAATATATGCTAATGAAATATTAAGTATCATAGAAGAATTAAGAGAAGCTGGGTACATAAAAGGGGCTGGAAATAGTAGATTTAAATCACTTGTAATATGACGATAGACAAGTTTGGACGTAGCTTAAAAGCCCGTTGCAAGGATCATAAGGGTCCTAAGGGTGAAGGTTTTAATTTAACTCAAGATAGTAACTATGATATGCAAAATAAGAGGCTTTGTAATTTAGCATCACCTGTACAATCAACAGATGCAGCAACAAAAGCATTCGTTGAGAGCACTTGTAAAGAAAATACTTCTACTGTAAACAAAAAATTGACATTCAACAATCAGAATTTGATGGAATTAAAAAAAGAATATTAAAATGCGAGCGTGTATTGGTAAGCTATAAAACTAACCATGCTAAAAACTTAAATAAATTGGGGACTCTGGTTTATAATTATACTAACAAAAAACAAACAAGTAGATCGGCTGTTGAAACAGATAACTGGGAGGAACTATTTAAATTACCCTCTAAAGATAAGCCCCCAGCTAAACCACCAGCTAACTCCCCAGCTAAGCCACCGGCCAATCCCCCAGCTAACCCCCCAGCTAAGCCACCGGCCGACCCCTCAACTAAGCCACTAAGTAATATAAAGCCACCCAAAGAAAAGGAAGAGCTAATGGAGCATGATGATGAAGAAGAAATTATAATTGAAGAGGATGATGGTGATCTAAGCCTAATGATTACAGATCCCAGTAACTAGACACGCAAGATATATTTTTACAGGCTACTTTTACATAAGTTGTATGTTTTTGGTTTATCACTGGCAGTGGTGTATTGGACTTCAATAAGTCCACAGGTTAAAAAGGTCTTCTATAAATGGCAATGGCTAAGAGATATGTAAATAGGCATTCAAACGGGGAAGAGGCATAATTTCATCTGTTTAAACAAAGCCATTGACCTGCTACCTGTAGAATTACACCTACCGGGCTATCAGTACTGCGGACCAGGTACTAGATTAAGCAGAGATTAGCTAGAGGAGACCCAAGAATCAATAAATTAGACCAAGCCTGTAAAGCACATGATATTGCATACTCGAGATACAAAGATTCAGAGAGACAAAGACAGGCAGATCAGGAGTTGGCAGAACGTGCTTGGCAAAGGTTTAAGGCCTCAGACTCATTTGTAGGAGTGAAAGCGGCTTCTTGGGCCGTGACAACAGCTATGAAGGCTAAGACGAAGTTTGGCGGTGGCCGTAGGAAGAAACGCGGTGTTAAAAGATCAAGAGGCAAAGGACTTTATTTAAGACCGTATGGAAAGGAAGGTGCAGGTAAAAAGAAGAAGAAGAGATCTCAGAAGAAAAAAAAAGCTTCTCAATACCGATAAAGCCTCCTACCAACTATGACTTGATCAGGTATGCAAAACTTTTGAAAATTCCACATTTTAGAGGGGTTCACATGCGAGACAGTTTGCCTAAATATCCGAGGAAATTAGAATCAGCAATTATTAATTTGGACAGCTCTTTAGGCCAGGGAACCCATTAGGTATGTTATAAAAAAGTCAATAAAATAGTCTATTACTGTGATAGTTTTGGCAACCTGAGACCACCACTTGAAATAACTAAGTATCTGACTGGGTGTGATATTCACTATAATTATGAGAGACAACAAAGTTTTAACTCAGTGATTTGTGGCCACTTGTGCTTGAAGTTCCTTTGCAATGATGTTTTGCCTAACAGGAACCACTAGTATTTTATCTCACGAACTAACGTTTCCAATTGATGTAAGCAGTGGGGACTGGGAAATGGGTTTACTAGAGTTGACAACTTATAACTCTATACCAAACATTGAAAAACGTGTTAATGATGAGTTTTATTACAGCGATAATCAAAAATTAACTATACCTTAAGGCTCTTATGAAATCGAAGATATTGAATAGTTTTTAGACTCCAAACTCCCAAAAAATGTTAAATTTACATTAAAGTCTAATAATAACACTTTACAGTCTGAACTGTTTTGCTGTGAGCCTGTAGACTTTGAAAAAGGAGAAAAGTTGGGGAAAATGTTGGGTTTTAAGAAAAAGATTTATAAAGCCAATGAGCATTATATTTCTGAATTACCCGTGGATATAATTAGAGTCAATTCAATACGAGTAGAGTGTAATGTCACCCGTGGGTCTTACTTAAACGGCATTGAGAGGCATGTTATACATGAATTCTACCCATCAGATCCACCTGGCTATAAAATTATAGAGATACCTATAAATGTAATCTATTTGCCTGTGATCAGTCAGAGAATAAACAACTTAACGGTGTCTTTAAGAGACCAAGACGGGGATTTAGTTAATTTTCGCGGAGAAAGAATCTCAGTGAGACTTCATCTTAGACGCAATAATGGGTCTGGTATTTAGGGATATACCCCTGGAGGGTAGCTTCAATGGTGCTCAGAAAGCCATTGGGTTAAGTTAATATAAAGTTTCTCCGCTCTCTTGGTTTCAAATTATTTCAAAATGGCTATGTTAGCAATAGACAGCAAAGTAATGTACGATGATTCTGTCACTGGGCTGGAATTTCATACACATCAGCCTTATGCTTCAACTACTTATAAATCAAATGACGAGATCCGCATTCTGGTGCTCCAACAAGACATAACAACAGATCCATTCGAAAGGTATATTTTAATACACGGTAAAGTTAGTGCTAAAAAAGCTGATGGATCAGCTCAAGATGTTTCATTAATTAACAATGCGCTAGCCTTTTTGTTTGAAGAAATACGCTACGAAATTTGCGGTAAAGAAATAGAACAAAAAATGTAGGTATCACTACAACTTTAAAAAATCTTATTTCAATTCGAGAAGAGGAAAAAACTCCTTAATTAATGCTTGTTGGCTAGGCCCTGGCAAAAAGACCGATAACATATTCAATACCACAGGATTTACATATTCAATACCACTGAGACTTTTACTTGGATTTGCTGAAGATTACAAGAAGGTAATGGTAAATGTAAAACAAGAGTTGGTTCTTTTGCGCTCGGCTAGAGATGAAAATGCGGTAATAACAACAGCAGCTGGTACTTTAACCTTGGACATTGAAAAAATCTACTGGCGGCTACCTCAAATAACGATAACAAAAACTATTAACTTAACGATGGACAAAAGCTAAGTCTTTATAAATTTATTGAAAAAGACACAGCAGTACATATCCCGTTTCGCCAGTGGGAGTTAATTGAGTATCCGACTCTACCAACAACTGATACAATTTCTTGGACACTAAAAACAAGTAATCAGACTGAAAAGCCTCGGTATATTGTGTTAGCCTTCCAAACCGATAGAAAAAACGATTTAACTAAAGATATGTCTCAATTTGATGATTGCGATCTACTCGATGTAAAACTATACTTAAACTCAAACTTTTATCCTTATGATAACATACGCGGAAACACCTGCTTGTTTTATGATATGTATGCAAATTTTCAGAGTTCATACTATGGTAGAGTTGGTTCGCCGATATTGAATTTTGATGATTTCAAAACAAAGTGCCCTTTGTACCTCATTCACTGCTCAAAGCAAGATGATTCAATTAAAGCAGGTCCGGTAGATGTCGGACTTGAGATTCAAGCTAAAAATGCCTTCCCAGCCAATACCTCTGCTTATTGTCTAATAATTCACGACACTCATTATTCGTACACACCCATCACGGGGGATGTAAGGAAGGTTACTGGGTAGGAGCAAATTGATTAGTCCAAGGTCGGCAGTCAGTAAGTAAACATGGATTGGGTGCTTATAGAGTTTTATGATAAGGAAAACACTTTACTTGATACAGTAATGTTATGTATTGATTGTTTTCTTAAAGGCTATGGCGATAAAACTTTTGACGCTCCACCCGGTACTTTTAAAACTCTTGTAAAATTACGTAAACATGATCACTACAAAGCTATGATAGAAATGATGGAGGGTGAATTATCACAAAGCGGGGATCAATCTTTAGCTAGCTCTCAGTGAGTAAACATCATGGCTCTATCAGAAGACAGCATCGCTGCAGTTTTTGTAACTTTAATCTGAGATGGTAGGGTGGTTAAAAAATTTGAATATCATGGATATCCGTTGCGTTTGGACATTAAAGAAAATTTTAATTTTACACAGATCCGTCTTGAGCCCATGTCCTGTAAAGCCATGAAACTCAGCGGGTTTCCCGTAGATATTAATAAAGTAAACTATTTTTCCAAATTTAATAAATTTGACTGTTGGGCTTGTAAGCATGAATTTGATTGGGATATTAACTCGCGTCAAAGTACACATATGACACGTGGGCTAAATGAATATGCAATAAACTTAAGAAATTATAACATAAACGATATTAAAAGTGTAGTCATACAGTTACGTAATTCAAGGTACAACGACTCTGATGATGGGGAAGAATTTATGCCTATTTTTGATTACTATTCTGACAAAGAGTCATCAACCATTAAGCATGAGGATAAGGGAGTAGATGTACGCGGGATTAGAGATTAGTCTGGGATCAGCGCTGGGAGAGGTAACATCATGTCTCGTCACGGGTGGATTGAAATTGAATTTTACACTTCCAACGGGGGTTTGGTAAGAAAACATTACTTAGAAAGTAATTACCTTGCTCCTGTAGAGGGTTCATTTCCTATTCCTCCCGGGGCTCAAAACTTTTTAGTAAAATGGCAAACCACAGGCCGCATATCGTCCTATTCATCCTCTTCCTCTGACGAATATTTCTCATCAGAGGAAGATGGGGATGGGGAGGGGGTAGATCTAGCTGAGGGTATTTTAGTTTAGGGATCAGTCAGTAGCAGCCATGACATCACCGGAGACAGAGGTAAGTACCGAGGTAAGCACCGAGCCCATACCTATTCCAAAGGGCAAAGAGCCTATAAATCTTTTGAACCGGGGTTCTGTTAAAGTCAGTATACTTTTTGGATGTTGAGCTAACAAAGTGCGCTGTGACCGGTGTCTTTAAAAACCGTGATAATAGTCTGGGATTTTTAATCAAAGGTAAAAAGGGCTGTGTGTTTTGGTCATATGACGGTTTTTGTCAGGCATGCGATAATTTCAATTTAATTACTCTAGCAGTGTTGGGAAAATATTCATACTTTTTTGGGACAAACACCGGTGAGAGTATTGAAGTTCACAGTGTCTTTGGCAATTATTATGCAACTGTCTCTGATGGTGAACACTCTGTGACTCTTAATGGATATGAGTGGGACCAACTAGTAAAGAACATTCCCTAAATTTGCCGCGGTCTCTTAGAGTTGTTCTATATCGAGGATATAATTAAAGTTTACATTGATCAAGTACTAGCTGACGCTGAACACCGCACAGACCAGCTACCTTCTAGCGTTGCTGACCGTCTATACAGCGAGTTGTCACTATGGAGGCAGTGGTCGAATTTCACGGGTTTAAGGATAATAACAATAGATTTAACGTCAAAGAGTTTGCTATTGTGGGGAAATCTTAGAGAACACAACTTGTATTCAAATCTCCTTACAGTTACAATTTTCTAGATAGTAAAATGAAAAGAACTGCTCGCTGGCTAACTCGCAACTTTCACCACATTAAGTGGGAGGAAGGTGATGTTCATTTCAGTAAAGAATTAATTGAAAATGTGTGTAAGCCATTTGAGGCTATTTACACTAAAGGCCTGGAAAAGGCAAAGTTTTTTAGATTGTATTATTAATCAACATAAAGAAAAATATGAAAACTGTGCCTTGTATTCTGCAGTATCATACGCTCAGATATTATTCTGAAAAAAATCAAAGACCATGGGGAGCAAGTATTGCATAGTCTTGAACGCACCCCGTCTGTTGGTTGGACACCCCTGCAAAGGTCGACCTAAGAAATCGTAATTCCACACAGGGATGAAGGGTTGGTTTAAAGCTGTCATAGAACACTGGTTTCCCTTG
Source organism: Flexamia atlantica (assembly GCA_035578135.1). NCBI lineage: Eukaryota > Metazoa > Arthropoda > Insecta > Hemiptera > Cicadellidae > Flexamia > Flexamia atlantica. Next base: position 174,676 of record JAQJVK010000032.1, read on the forward strand.
TTCACCACAGGCCGAGGGCCTAGTACATTGAGGAATATAGATCTGAGGAAGGCCTATATGACTCCTTAGAAGAGCCCGGGAATTAATGGTCTAAACTGCGGAACAAAGCACACAAAAAATATACAAATAAAAATACAAAAAAATATAAAAAACAAAAAATTCTGTCAACCTTCTAGGCTATATGAACGGATAATATCCAAGTAAATAGCCTAACGGGGAAACAGAACAAAAATATATCGGATGCAGCAAATTGTTATGGAATGGTTGCCACGGACCACTGCGTTGGTTGGGGCAGTGGTTAAAAAAGTGAGCCAATTTTGGTTATGTTTGTTTGCAGTGAACATAGAATGCACGTAAGCTTTACAATAAGTAAATAAATTGTCCACAAGACAAATTAATGCATCCACACATGCTTAATTTATTAGTCATATCATATAGTATTCATTCAATTGAAATCACTAAGGGGAATAGCTGTGAACCATCCCTTGGATCATATGGACTGCCTCTTCTCTGATTGGTTCTTTTCTATACAAATGTTATTTAAAGGGAGGGGCTTTACTTTACACTCTCACTGAATAAACTATAGCTGCATTTTGAACAAAAATCCCACATGTCAACATCTATCATATGGCTTTGAATGAAGCATTAGTTCCACATGTTTAATGTAAACAAAGCAGACGCTTTTCAATCCCAATGCATATTAAATGGAAGATATTTTTCGTTCTTTCTCATTTTCAGGTATATTTGAACATAATCTGCTATTTTTCCCGACCCCCTGGGACCGAGACCTTTCATTTGAGCCATCTCCTATCATCCTGCGAGCTGTCAAACTCTCACAATTTTGATTTAAAAAAATCCCTTACAGAATTAGTAATATAGGTTAATTATAATTTGAAGTTAATGAAAGTGACTTAGAATGAGGAAAATAAAATTAATTCATGTCTGTATATTCCCAAGGCTAGTTCTAAGGAGGTGGAATTGATTTTGTCAAATTTAAAGAAAAAAGTACTAGTGTAGATGGTATTTTTTAAGAGGGTGGTGGCCTCTTTTTACCTTGCATTTGCCCCCCACATGGGCCTCAGGCCTGTGCGTGGAAGCTATCAAGCAAATCCAAGGAGTGAGCCGGTACAGTACTAGGATGAACAGTACTGTTAAAAATATGCGGCATCACCGGGACTCGATCCTGCGACGCACAGTGGGGTATTTGACTTATCTAGCTGGCCAAAAATCAATTTTATGAAATGCATTCTATCAGACAATGGGCGACTACTTATCAAATAATAACATTTTTTCCTCGCGATAAGGTCCGTCCGATAGCTGGATTCCTCATTTGACTGCCAGGACGGCGAGCGATACTTGGTCATTTTAACTCCCTCTTCACTGTGCGTTGAAAAGTTAACAATTAGTTTTAATGTATTAATTTTTTTCTTACATTGTACTGGACCTGTTGCGATGGAGCTTGATACCCAAGGTAAGAAACATTAACAATTTAAAGTGATGCTGTTTCCAAATCAATTGCATTATGTTTTCCTTGCTTTTATAGTAGTGCAAAAAAGTGTGGTTTTCAATTGTCATTTCTTAAATATCGTAAAACAGAAAGCATTTAGTTATAGTTCCAGACCTTTCCATGTGGTCATAACCCCATAAATATTTTGTTCAAATAGTTTACTTTCTGAAATATATATATTTTGCTCCGACTTTGTCCGACTTTGGCAGTTACAACTTTTTTTTAACAATAGGATTTTTGAGATACTAGACACACAATTTCTATTTATTCAATGTACTTTGTTGTGTGTATTGCACATGTTATTTTCAACTTTCCCATATTTATTTGGATGATATAATCTGATTAGAGTTGTAAAAAATAGTTTCCTTAAATAATATTTTTATATCTTTCCTTTCAACGATAAAACTGATAAAATGATATCGGTCTGTTGTTACGTATATTTCGAACTATCGCAAAGTAAATAATGAACCGATTGAGTTAAAATTTTTGATTAAAAGTTTGTTCCATTTATAGTCTTCGGATAGGCCCATTTAAGTTTATAAAATCTAAAAAAGACTGACATTCTGGGCTTTGTGCATAATCCTTTAGTATGTTGAATGCATAACCACTTTTAAAGGGGTGTACAGTATTTAAAAACCATTATCTTGTGCGCTCTTTTTCGATATTATGTTTTAATTTATTAACGGTTACTTATTAATATTGTAATTTTAAATTATAAATCAGAAGATATTTCACTCTAATTTAAACTAATAAAATTGTTTTAACGTGTCATTTTTAAATATTATTAAAACAACACGTTGAGTATTCATTATTAACTGTTAAAAATTGAAAAAGTAATAAAAGTTGGTTAATTAGCCACTAAAGTGAAAATGCTATGGGTTTCCCGATTAAAACCTATTTATTTTCAACAGGATTAGGTTTCCAGTTCATACTGTAGAAGATATATTTAGGTAACACTGATGATTTTTTCAGGTGGTTCGCCAGTACGAGTTTTCACTCGTAAATTCTTGTTTGAACTAATGCAAGAACACGATACTCTCGACTGCAATACAAAATTGGATCAAGTTGAACATTATCTTTTGACTTCTGATAATTTTAGTGAAGATCAAGTAAAGGAGATTAAACACAAATTCTCACAATTTAAAAGTGAATTTAAGAAGAGGTGGACCTCATCATCATACAAAGTAGACAAATTTCTCACTAAGAACAATCACTGGCTTCAAGGTACCCTTGAAATACCAAAATGTGTGATCCGTCCTGGGAGGCCGACAAAAGCGTTTGAAGACTCCAGCGAAAGAACCAAAAGAAGGAAGACAGAACAATTAAGAGAATTAGACATAGAAACACTGACATTTGCAACTCAGGTCAAACTGAACTGCAGTGGAAAAAAAGACGCAGCAAAAGTTTTAAAAGATATCTCAACAAGTCCTACCAGAGCAACTAAATATAAGAAAGCGTACGAGGTAAATCAATTAGACAAAGACTGCTCTGTCTCCGTACATGAGGCATTGATCATGTTTGTGGAGGCAGACCTCTCAAGGAGACAGTATGACATCATAAGATCTTCATCAAAAAAGTTGTTTCCCTGCTATAGTTTAATTCAAAGAGCAAAAGACGAATGTTACCCCGACAAGAACTCATACAATGTATCTGAAACATGTGCTGAAGTCAAGTTGGATAGCTTAATAGATCACACTATTAAGAGACTAATTCAGTTTTTGGGTCCTGACGTTCTCCAAAATCTTACGAATTTTGAAAAATAAAACTTGATTCTCATTTGCAAATGGGGCTGCGATGGTGCGCAGCAAACACATTTCAAGCAGAAGTTTGAAAGTCAGTCAGATTCAGACATGAACATTTTTCAAAGTTCATTAGTCCCAATTCGATTGGTTTGTGAGGTAAATGGAAAATTAATATGGGAGAACCCCACACCCTCTTCTCCCCGGTTTTGCCGTCCAATAAGGATTCGTTTCGTCAAAGAGACTGCTGACATAACTAACGATGAGATCAAATACATGGAAGAATCTATTAAGGCACTACCAGAGGTCTTTAGAGTACAAGTCAATGATGAAGTATGTTTAGTTAAACCTAAAATGCTGCTGACAATGGTGGACGCTAAGATCTGCAATGCAGCCACACAAACAACTTCCACCGCACGTTGCTACATTTGTAATGAAAGCTCAAAGGATTTCAGTAAATTGCAAGAAGAAAAGGTCGTTGATCCAGACACGTTATCATTTGGATTATCGATATTGCATGCAAGAATACGAGTTTTTGAAAACCTGCTACACCTTGCATACAAACTCCCTGTAAAGAAATGGAGAATCGAGAAGAAATACCAACAAGAAGTGGACTTGGTAAACCAAACCAAGCGTAAAATCCAGGATGAGTTTAAAGCCAAACTAGGGTTGTTAGTCGATGTTCCCAAACCTGGATTTGGGAACACCAATGACGGCAATACCAGCAGGAGATTTTTTGTTGATGTGGACCTCGCTTCATAAATAACAGGTATCAACAAAGACTTGATCTTCAGACTGAAAGTAATTCTGGAGGTCATTTCCAGTGGACACGCCATTGACCATAGTAAGTTGGCATTATATGCTAGGGATACGGCCAAACTGTACATTCGACTCTATCCTTGGTACCCAATGTCACCTACATTGCATAAACTCCTCGTCCACAGTGCAACTATTATTAATTAAAATTAAACAATTGTTATTGTTGAATTAAACTATTATTAATTAAACAATTGTTACATCATGTCATGTGGCAGTAGCTGATGCTGATTAAAAGCCAAGTGATTTGTAATATTAACACAATAAGATAAGCGCAGATTATAGGTATAGAGAAGACTTTTTTCATCATTTTTAAGGCCCAGCTCTGACAGTTTTGACCGATTTACAACAGAGTATGTTGCACTTACAGCGACTGAGTGCAACATCAACTTTGAACTTTATCCTACCAAAAAGGTTCACCTTTAAATTTGACCAATAAAAGCATATTTCATCTTGAATCTACCAAGGCGACGCAGTATTTATTCACGGGCAACCATAAAAACGTGTTGAACGTAGGGTAAAATCCTCAACATTAACTATGTACCTAGCTCGTGGTCTAGCTATCTAACTCCTGTATGAAATGGACCCAGAGGCTTCGACGTGGAGCTTGGAGTCGTCAACGGGAGACCTTTTCTGATTTCATCCCTACCTATTTTCCTATTCGGTAAAAAATGTAGCCTCAATCGGAGGTTTTTATAAAAAGGAACGTTTTTAACGTCCAATATGTTCTGTTGAACCAGGTGGAAACACGACAAAGTTCTTTGTGTTAAATAGTACGTCTTTCCTTGGGAAATAAATAAAGTGCTGCAATCTGTGGTTAACCTTAAGAACTTTTTCAAAACATGTCCATATGTTTAATTGTAAATAAAGTAAACTGAGTTTGTTTTGAGATCGACGGATAGCGCCACTGATACAAAAAGTTCTGACCTGTATTCTATACTCTGATTTGAGCAATATTATCGGTCTTGCTTGCTTGATTGCGTGGTTGCACATTTATCTCAAAAACGGCCCCGAGGATTTCCTTCAAAGTTTGGAAATAAGTAATTTATGATTAAAAAAACGTTTTTTATGCAGATTACTTGGCCAGAGAAAATCTAATTGTTATTTAAAAAACAACAACAACAAACAAACTACTTGATCTTTGTTATTTTTAAGTACCTGGTGGACCGAGCCTTTGCTCGGTGTTATTTCATGTTTACCAGCTCATCCAGTTACTGTAAAATATTTCAATGTCATAAAACTGATAAATAGAAATCTTTTTTAATGCTCCATGGACTCTTCTTCCCACTTGCTGCATTTTCCCTTGATGGCTGTAGATTCCAAAAAGCTGTTGTGATTACTTCATTTGTTTACACCTTCCTTGTTTATTTTCGTTGCCATCACGGCAACCCTTAAGGCCAATGTTAAAATTTTACAACTTTTAAATTCGATTTATTTTCTCCGGCCAAGTAATCTGCATAAAAGACGTTTTTGAGTCATAAATTACCTATTTCCAGACTTTGAAGGAAATCCTCGGAGCCGTTTTTGAGATCGTTGTGCAAGCAAGCAAGCATACAAGCACGCATACAAGATAACACTGCTCGTATAAGAGTATAGGATAAATAGAATTTTAAAGCTGTAAAACTTTAACATTAGCCTTATGGGTTGCCGTGATAGCAACGAAAATAAACAAGGAAAGTGTAAACAAAAGAAGTAATCATAACAGCTGTTTGGAGTCTACAGCAATCAAGGGAAAATACAGCAAATGGGATGAAGAGTCCTTGGAGCAATAAAAAAGGTTTCTATTTATCAATTTTATGACATTGAAATATTTTATAGTAACTGGATAAAGTAGCATTGGGATCCAAAACGCATATCGCCCACCCGGAGGGCGATAAATTTGTTATTTATAAAAAATATATGCGAAAAAATTACGGCCGTGAATCGTCCGAGAGTTTTACCGACAGTTTTACAGCTAACAGGTTTAACGCGGTTGTGATACCACCAAGAGATTTAACGAGTACGTCCACAACGATACAACCGAGATTACCGGCTATGATACAACCGTTAGATTTTATTGCCGCGAAATAACCGAGGGAATCTCGCCAATCGCAAAAAATCCTAAAGATTTGTTTTGTTTTGTGATAGGCCTACAACCAAGTTTCGTCGGATGCAATTAATTTAATTTTTGTATTTCTCTCAAAATACGATCGAGATTTTTCTCATTCAATACTACTGACTGGTTTGACAGACCGATTTAACGACCACCATACGACTAAAAGCTTTTTAAAACAACCCATTTTCGGAGGCCACGATACAACCTAAACGTGAGCTGTTATTGCCAGTCTCTGAAAACCCCAAGCAGGTTGTTTACCAGATTTCACATCTGGCATTTTCCCGACTTTTTCTTTCATCTCCCGATCCTCCTGACTATTTCAAATAAATGTGCGATCAGTGAAATCAGTCATGATGCATCCTTTAAAAGAGTGGATGTAAAAGAGCGATTGTCGGCCACGAAACGACGGAGATACATGCATGCCAACCGCTGTAAAAACGACCGATTTTCCGGCCACTACATGGCCAATATATGCGACGGCCGCAAAAAGAGCGAGAGACTTATCGGCCGCAATGCGACCGAGAGATCTGCCGGCAGCGATACAAGTAGGGAATTTTCTGGCCGCGATGCAAACGACTAACAACTCAAGTATCAAAATTCCCGACCAAACGTTTAAATTCATTACTTTTTCTAGAATTTAAGCGAAGTTTCATGTAGGGAAGAAGCTAACAGAGACTCTCGACTACGAAACGGCCGAGATAAAAAGAAGGCGATAATGAGGCTTTGGTAGCTCCGAACTGGCCGAGAAATCATCGCAGCGAAGCAATGGAGAGAATTTTAGACCGCGGCAATGCGACCAAGAGATTGTTTGGCCACAAATTAAATGCATTTTTCCGTTTTGTTGATGAGTTGTTAATATTGGATATTATCAAATTTTAACATTGAAAAACACCACAATATTTGTATAATTTTATTTTGTGATGCCTTTCGTCAGCTGGCATCAGCAGACATATACACGAACACAAATATTGATGTGTTGTTAATGTCAAATACCCCTGTTGCAGCAGACCTGCATACTCAGCGAATTTCAAATGCCAAAAAATACTTTCAACCAATGTAGTGAGACATGACATATTTTCGTAATCTCCATAAGAATAATATGGGGAATGGGTATGCAGGTTTGCTGCTACAGGCATCACTCATTCAGGGTAACGTCCTCCATGAGGTACCTGTCGTATTAAGAATGATTAAAGAATGTTTAAACTAGGTGGTTTAATTTCAATATTTAGTACATCTTATCTAGAAGAAGCCATATACCAAGTTTTATCAAGATATACTTAGAAATAATAAAGACATAGATTTTTTTTATTGCCCATAAGGATAACATGGGGAATGAGTATGCAGGTTTGCTGCCACAAAAATGGAAATTTCCGTGATTTTAGACTAAAATACATTATATCTCATCTAGATGAAGCCACAAACCAAGTTTTAATAAGATATGTTGAGAAACAAGCGAGGTATAGAATTTTACTTATTTCCCATAAGGTTAACATTGAGACAACGTACTGTGTTTACCACTTTCAATATCTCTGTAACTAATGGACATAGAGCAATGATTCAAATTACTAAATTGTTTGTTTTTCGAGCTGAATTCAATGGTGCTAATCAAAATTGGATTATTTTTATTTTTCTATATGAAAACCACAAAAAAACCCATTTTTGGGGGGGTTTATCCCCCTTTACCCCCCTTCCAGTGGTCCGATCGGGCTGGTTTTCGAACTCATCCGAATAATTACTACTTTACACCCCTGTGCCTAATTTCGTTCCAATCGGACCATTTTTGCGAGCGCTATCGTGCTTAGACACACACATGTATATATATATATATATATATTACAATTATCACAATGAAGGGCTATTTTTATTATTAAAAATATAAAGATAAACTGAGTACCCTTTTTAAAATATTTTTATTGAGCAACATGTTTCGCCTTTATGGGCATTTTCTAGCTCAAAGTTTAACCTAATTTATTGTCATATACAATAATATTTACATATCATATGACTGCTTCATTTTTTGTTCTTTTTTGGTCTAGTTGGTTTTTAGTATTTTTTGAATGAAGATTTGTTACTTGGTGCCAGGTGGTCAATGAATTAGACTTTTGCATTTTTTCAAAGTGCAATACACTATATAAAATGCTGATAATATGTAGTATAACATAAAATAAATAACTGATTACTGAAGGACTCCAGTGATCACTGATCACTTATACTTGAAGGACTTTTTTTATGACAACTAACTGCTATTTAAAGAGGAAGAGTGTGCTACTGTAAAGAATTAATTTTACCTACAACACTTTAAAAAAATTGCCGGGACGGCTCATTCAAATGTTTTGCTCAATATAGAGTTTAAAAACGTAAGACAGCACTTTTTAATAATTGCTGGAGTGGCATTGTAATTTTTTGTTCAAGGTAGACCCTAAAACCTTAAGAAAATGATCTTTTACAGTGAATAAAATTTCAAGCTAACTTCTTTGATTCCTCTAACACGTATGCCTTCATGAAGGAAATAAATAGGATTTCTAATATTCAGGTCTGCTGCGACGGGGGTGCATAATAAAGTTTTAATTAAGGGTAACATATGCGAGCAGATTCAAAGTGCCGTCGAAAAAGCCAAGGGTGCCGTTCCTTATATTGTGCCCCATGATCATCATCGGGGCAAGCTCAGGTACCGTGGAAACGACCATTAAATGCTTCTCGGCGTTCGTCTCTGTAAATTGGCCTCTTGAGTGTGTGAGCGCAATCGTCTTCACCTGATGGCACGATCGACTGGACAGCCGACACAAGCAAAACGCACTTGCAAGAGGAAGGACCACCGATATTGGGCATGAGCCTACCCAGGGCAGCAACACCATTTGGGGCTTTGTCGGTGGGGCGTTGGATATGGTCACATTTTTTTATGTACAGGCAGTTTATGCAGGAATATAATACCCCCGTCGTAGCAGACCTTCGTACTAAGAGCGAATTTCTAAAAACTTTTGCTTTATGGAAGTACATTTGATATGTTCAAAGAAGTAGATACATTACATAAATTAGATTTTACAATAAGAAAAATAAATGGGAAGGCAAAACTATATAATTAATGAACTGTATAATTTTAATCGTGAGCGAAGCCACGGGTTCTTCTAGTATATATATATATATATACCAACATCCTCTTTTATACTTATAGATATATATATAGAAATTTGAACAAATGGTGTTTTTTGCTTCTGGGGGCCCCAAAACGAAAAGTTATGGTCTCGGGCTTAGGTCATACCATGAGACCTACGGTAATAGCTTCTTCCCTATAGGGGAAATTCGCTAAACATTTGAACGAATAGTGTTTTTTGCTTCGGGGGGCCCCAAAACGAAAAGTTCTCATGGTCTTGGGCTTAGGTCTTAACATGACACATACGGTTATAGCTTCTTCCCTATAGGAGAAATTCGCTAAAAATCAGGTTTAGCTAACGAATTATAATCCCAAATTATTGGGCGGAGCAAGTGCCCCCCCCCCACGAATTACCGCCTGATTAGGTCTGGCAAAATGTCACGTTTGGGAGGGGCGGCGAAATGCTTTGGGCTCATGGGTGGCAAAATCGCAAATCCGACCCTGGGGGTGGTAGCTTCCCTGGACACTTGCGTAGCTTTGAATCAAATGAGTGTGTCTCATGAGATATTATTAACAGACATCGGTGTTAAGACATAAAACTGCATCTGACATGTCTCGCTGTGTCCAAGTGCAAGATAAGGCACTCGCGAGACACAGCGTCTGACATGTCTCGCTGTGTCCAAGTGCAAGATAAGGCACTCGCGAGACACAGCGTCTGACATGTCTCGCTGTGTCCAAGTGCAAGATAAGGCACTCGCGAGACACAGCGTCTGACATGTCTCGCTGTGTCCAAGTGCAAGATAAGGCACTCGCGAGACACAGCGTCTGACATGTCTCGCTGTGTCCAAGTGCAAGATAAGGCACTCGCGAGACACAGCGTCTGACATGTCTCGCTGTGTCCAAGTGCAAGATAAGGCACTCGCGAGACACAGCGTCTGACATGTCTCGCTGTGTCCAAGTGCAAGATAAGGCACTCGCGAGACACAGCGTCTGACATGTCTCGCTGTGTCCAAGTGCAAGATAAGGGACTCGCGAGACACAGCGTCTGACATGTCTCGCTGTGTCCAAGTGCAAGATAAGGCACTCGCGAGACACAGCGTCTGACATGTCTCGCTGTGTCCAAGTGCAAGATAAGGCACTCGCGAGACACAGCGTCTGACATGTCTCGCTGTGTCCAAGTGCAAGATAAGGGACTCGCGAGACACAGCGTCTGACATGTCTCGCTGTGTCCAAGTGCAAGATAAGGCACACGCGAGACACAGCGTCTGACATGTCTCGCTGTGTCCAAGTGCAAGATAAGGCACTCGCGAGACACAGCGTCTGACATGTCTCGCTGTGTCCAAGTGCAAGATAAGGCACTCGCGAGACACAGCGTCTGACATGTCTCGCTGTGTAAGCCGAGTGTCCAAGTGCAAGATAAGGCACTCGCGAGACACAGCGTCTGACATGTCTCGCTGTGTCCAAGTGCAAGATAAGGCACTCGCGAGACACAGCGTTTGACATGTCTCGCTGTGTCCAAGTGCAAGATAAGGCACTCGCGAGACACAGCGTCTGACATGTCTCGCTGTGTCCAAGTGCAAGATAAGGCACTCGCGAGACACAGCGTCTGACATGTCTCGCTGTGTCCAAGTGCAAGATAAGGCACTCGCGAGACAGAGCGTCTGACATGTCTCGCTGTGTCCAAGTGCAAGATAAGGCACTCGCGAGACACAGCGTCTGACATGTCTCGCTGTGTCCAAGTGCAAGATAAGGCACTCGCGAGACACAGCGTCTGACATGTCTCGCTGTGTCCAAGTGCAAGATAAGGCACTCGCGAGACACAGCGTCTGACATGTCTCGCTGTGTCCAAGTGCAAGATAAGGCACTCGCGAGGCACAGCGTCTGACATGTCTCGCTGTGTCCAAGTGCAAGATAAGGCACTCGCGAGGCACAGCGTCTGACATGTCTCGCTGTGTCCAAGTGCAAGATAAGGCACTCGCGAGACACGGCGTCTGACATGTCTCGCTGTGTCCAAGTGCAAGATAAGGCACTCGTGAGACACGGCGTCTGACATGTCTCGCTGTGTCCAAGTGCAAGGTAAGGCACTCGCGAGACACGGCGTCTGACATGTCTCGCTGTGTCCAAGTGCAAGGTAAGGCACTCGCGAGACACAGCGTCTGACATGTCTCGCTGTGTCCAAGTGCAAGATAAGGCACTCGCGAGACACAGCGTCTGACATGTCTCGCTGTGTCCAAGTGCAAGATAAGGCACTCGCGAGACACAGCGTCTGACATGTCTCGCTGTGTCCAAGTGCAAGATAAGGCACTCGCGAGACACAGCGTCTGACATGTCTCGCTGTGTCCAAGTGCAAGATAAGGCACTCGCGAGACACAGCGTCTGACATGTCTCGCTGTGTCCAAGTGCAAGATAAGGCACTTGCGAGACACAGCGTCTGACATGTCTCGCTGTGTCCAAGTGCAAGATAAGGCACTCGCGAGACACAGCGTCTGACATGTCTCGCTGTGTCCAAGTGCAAGATAAGGCACTCGCGAGACACAGCGTCTGACATGTCTCGCTGTGTCCAAGTGCAAGATAAGGGACTCGCGAGACACAGCGTCTGACATGTCTCGCTGTGTCCAAGTGCAAGATAAGGCACTCGCGAGACACAGCGTCTGACATGTCTCGCTGTGTCCAAGTGCAAGATAAGGCACTCGCGAGACACAGCGTCTGACATGTCTCGCTGTGTCCAAGTGCAAGATAAGGGACTCGCGAGACACAGCGTCTGACATGTCTCGCTGTGTCCAAGTGCAAGATAAGGCACACGCGAGACACAGCGTCTGACATGTCTCGCTGTGTCCAAGTGCAAGATAAGGCACTCGCGAGACACAGCGTCTGACATGTCTCGCTGTGTCCAAGTGCAAGATAAGGCACTCGCGAGACACAGCGTCTGACATGTCTCGCTGTGTAAGCCGAGTGTCCAAGTGCAAGATAAGGCACTCGCGAGACACAGCGTCTGACATGTCTCGCTGTGTCCAAGTGCAAGATAAGGCACTCGCGAGACACAGCGTTTGACATGTCTCGCTGTGTCCAAGTGCAAGATAAGGCACTCGCGAGACACAGCGTCTGACATGTCTCGCTGTGTCCAAGTGCAAGATAAGGGACTCGCGAGACACAGCGTCTGACATGTCTCGCTGTGTCCAAGTGCAAGATAAGGCACTCGCGAGACACAGCGTCTGACATGTCTCGCTGTGTCCAAGTGCAAGATAAGGCACTCGCGAGACACAGCGTCTGACATGTCTCGCTGTGTCCAAGTGCAAGATAAGGCACTCGCGAGACACAGCGTCTGACATGTCTCGCTGTGTCCAAGTGCAAGATAAGGGACTCGCGAGACACAGCGTCTGACATGTCTCGCTGTGTCCAAGTGCAAGATAAGGCACTCGCGAGACACAGCGTCTGACATGTCTCGCTGTGTCCAAGTGCAAGATAAGGCACTCGCGAGACACAGCGTCTGACATGTCTCGCTGTGTCCAAGTGCAAGATAAGGCACTCGCGAGACACAGCGTCTGACATGTCTCGCTGTGTCCAAGTGCAAGATAAGGGACTCGCGAGACACAGCGTCTGACATGTCTCGCTGTGTCCAAGTGCAAGATAAGGCACTCGCGAGACACAGCGTCTGACATGTCTCGCTGTGTCCAAGTGCAAGATAAGGCACTCGCGAGACACAGCGTCTGACATTTCTCGCTGTGTCCAAGTGCAAGATAAGGCACTCGCGAGACACAGCGTCTGACATGTCTCGCTGTGTAAGCCGAGTGTCCAAGTGCAAGATAAGGCACTCGCGAGACACAGCGTCTGACATGTCTCGCTGTGTCCAAGTGCAAGATAAGGCACTCGCGAGACACAGCGTCTGACATGTCTCGCTGTGTCCAAGTGCAAGATAAGGCACTCGCGAGACAGAGCGTCTGACATGTCTCGCTGTGTCCAAGTGCAAGATAAGGCACTCGCGAGACACAGCGTCTGACATGTCTCGCTGTGTCCAAGTGCAAGATAAGGCACTCGCGAGACACAGCGTCTGACATGTCTCGCTGTGTCCAAGTGCAAGATAAGGCACTCGCGAGACACAGCGTCTGACATGTCTCGCTGTGTCCAAGTGCAAGATAAGGCACTCGCGAGGCACAGCGTCTGACATGTCTCGCTGTGTCCAAGTGCAAGATAAGGCACTCGCGAGGCACAGCGTCTGACATGTCTCGCTGTGTCCAAGTGCAAGATAAGGCACTCGCGAGACACGGCGTCTGACATGTCTCGCTGTGTCCAAGTGCAAGATAAGGCACTCGTGAGACACGGCGTCTGACATGTCTCGCTGTGTCCAAGTGCAAGGTAAGGCACTCGCGAGACACGGCGTCTGACATGTCTCGCTGTGTCCAAGTGCAAGGTAAGGCACTCGCGAGACACAGCGTCTGACATGTCTCGCTGTGTCCAAGTGCAAGATAAGGCACTCGCGAGACACAGCGTCTGACATGTCTCGCTGTGTCCAAGTGCAAGATAAGGCACTCGCGAGACACAGCGTCTGACATGTCTCGCTGTGTCCAAGTGCAAGATAAGGCACTCGCGAGACACAGCGTCTGACATGTCTCGCTGTGTCCAAGTGCAAGATAAGGCACTCGCGAGACACAGCGTCTGACATGTCTCGCTGTGTCCAAGTGCAAGGTAAGGCACTCGCGAGACACAGCGTCTGACATGTCTCGCTGTGTCCAAGTGCAAGATAAGGCACTCGCGAGACACAGCGTCTGACATGTCTCGCTGTGTCCAAGTGCAAGTTAAGGCACTCGCGAGACACAGCGTCTGACATGTCTCGCTGTGTCCAAGTGCTAGATAAGGCACTCAAGAGACACAGTTTTGTGTCTCAGCGTCTGACATGTCTCGCTGTGTCCAAGTGCAAGTTAAGGCACTCGCGAGACACAGTTTTGTGTCTCGGCGTCTGACATGTCTCGCTGTGTCCAAGTGCAAGATAAGGCACTCGCGAGACACAGCGTCTGACATGTCTCGCTGTGTAAGCCGAATGTCCAAGTGCAAGATAAGGCACTCGCGAGACACAGTTTTGTGTCTCGGCGTCTGACATGTCTCGCTGTGTCCAAGTGCAAGATAAGGCACTCGCGAGACACAGTTTAGTGTCTCAGCGTCTGACATGTCTCGCTGTGTCCAAGTGCAAGATAAGGCACACGCGAGACACAGTTTAGTGTCTCAGCGTCTGACATGTCTCGCTGTGTCCAAGTGCAAGACAAGGCACTCGCGAGACACAGTTTTGTGTCTCAGCGTCTGACATGTCTCGCTGTGTCCAAGTGCAAGATAAGGCACTCGCGAGACACAGCGTCTGACATGTCTCGCTGTGTCCAAGTGCAAGATAAGGCACTCGCGAGACACAGCGTCTGACATGTCTCGCTGTGTCCAAGTGCAAGATAAGGCACTCGCGAGACACAGCGTCTGACATGTCTCGGTGTGTCCAAGTGCAAGGTAAGGCACTCGCGAGACACAGCGTCTGACATGTCTCGCTGTTTCCAAGTGCAAGGTAAGGCACTCGCGAGACACAGCGTCTGACATGTCTCGCTGTGTCCAAGTGCAAGTTAAGGCACTCGCGAGACACAGCGTCTGACATGTCTCGCTGTGTCCAAGTGCTAGATAAGGCACTCGCGAGACACAGTTTTGTGTCTCAGCGTCTGACATGTCTCGCTGTGTCCAAGTGCAAGTTAAGGCACTCGCGAGACACAGTTTTGTGTCTCGGCGTCTGACATGTCTCGCTGTGTCCAAGTGCAAGATAAGGCACTCGCGAGACACAGCGTCTGACATGTCTCGCTGTGTAAGCCGAATGTCCAAGTGCAAGATAAGGCACTCGCGAGACACAGTTTTGTGTCTCGGCGTCTGACATGTCTCGCTGTGTCCAAGTGCAAGATAAGGCACTCGCGAGACACAGTTTAGTGTCTCAGCGTCTGACATGTCTCGCTGTGTCCAAGTGCAAGATAAGGCACACGCGAGACACAGTTTAGTGTCTCAGCGTCTGACATGTCTCGCTGTGTCCAAGTGCAAGACAAGGCACTCGCGAGACACAGTTTTGTGTCTCAGCGTCTGACATGTCTCGCCGTGTCCAAGTGCAAGATAAGGCACTCGCGAGACACAGCGTCTGACATGTCTCGCTGTGTCCAAGTGCAAGATAAGGCACTCGCGAGACACAGCGTCTGACATGTCTCGCTGTGTCCAAGTGCAAGATAAGGCACTCGCGAGACACAGCGTCTGACATGTCTCGCTGTTTCCAAGTGCAAGATAAGGCACTCGCGAGACACAGCGTCTGACATGTCTCGCTGTGTCCAAGTGCAAGATAAGGCACTCGCGAGACACAGCGTCTGGCATGTCTCGCTGTGTCCAAGTGCAAGATAAGACACTCGCGAGACACAGCGTCTGACATGTCTCGCTGTGTCCAAGTGCAAGATAAGGGACTCGCGAGACACAGCGTCTGACATGTCTCGCTGTGTCCAAGTGCAAGATAAGGCACTCGCGAGACACAGCGTCTGACATGTCTCGCTGTGTCCAAGTGCAAGATAAGGCACTCGCGAGACACAGCGTCTGACATGTCTCGCTGTGTCCAAGTGCAAGGTAAGGCACTCGCGAGACACAGCGTCTGACATGTCTTGCTGTGTCCAAGTGCAAGGTAAGGCACTCGCGAGGCACAGCGTCTGACATGTCTCGCTGTGTCCAAGTGCAAGATAAGGCACTCGCGAGACACAGCGTCTGACATGTCTCGCTGTGTCCAAGTGCAAGGTAAGGCACTCGCGAGACACAGCGTCTGACATGTCTCGCTGTGTCCAAGTGCAAGTTAAGGCACTCACGAGACACAGCGTCTGACATGTCTCGCTGTGTCCAAGTGCAAGGTAAGGCACTCGCGAGACACAGCGTCTGACATGTCTCGCTGTGTCCAAGTGCAAGTTAAGGCACTCGCGAGACACAGTTTTGTGTCTCGGCGTCTGACATGTCTCGCTGTGTCCAAGTGCAAGATAAGGCACTCGCGAGACACAGCGTCTGACATGTCTCGTTGTGTAAGCCGAATGTCCAAGTGCAAGATAAGGCACTCGCGAGACACAGTTTTGTGTCTCGGCGTCTGACATGTCTCGCTGTGTCCAAGTTCAAGATAAGGCACTCGCGAGACACAGTTTTGTGTCTCAGCGTCTGACATGTCTCGCTGTGTCCAAGTGCAAGATAAGGCACTCGCGAGACACAGTTTAGTGTCTCAGCGTCTGCTATGTCTCGCTGTGTCCAAGTGCAAGATAAGGCACTCGCGAGACACAGTTTTGTGTCTCGGCGTCTGACATGTCTCGCTGTGTCCAAGTGCAAGATAAGGGACTCGCGAGACACAGCGTCTGACATGTCTCGTTGTGTAAGCCGAATGTCCAAGTGCAAGATAAGGCACTCGCGAGACACAGTTTTGTGTCTCGGCGTCTGACATGTCTCGCTGTGTCCAAGTTCAAGATAAGGCACTCGCGAGACACAGTTTTGTGTCTCAGCGTCTGACATGTCTCGCTGTGTCCAAGTGCAAGATAAGGCACTCGCGAGACACAGTTTAGTGTCTCAGCGTCTGCTATGTCTCGCTGTGTCCAAGTGCAAGATAAGGCACTCGCGAGACACAGTTTTGTGTCTCAGCGTCTGACATGTCTCGCTGTGTCCAAGTGCAAGATAAGGCACTCGCGAGACACAGTTTAGTGTCTCAGCGTCTGACATGTCTCGCTGTGTCCAAGTGCACGATAAGGCACTCGCGAGACACAGTTTTGTGTCTCAGCGTCTGACATGTCTCGCTGTGTCCAAGTGCAAGATAAGGCACTCGCGAGACACAGCGTCTGACATGTCTCACTGTGTCCAAGTGCAAGATAAGGCACTCGCGAGACACAGTTTAGTGTCTCAGCGTCTCAAATCTTCATATCATTTAATCTTATGAGAATGTCCCATGAGTTATTATACTTGAACTCCGACTGTAGGGCAAGGATGAGAGTGGTCGTTTTGGTAACAAAGTTACCTCAGTTAGTAGATAACCCTTTATTTAATTAACATGGTAGGTAGGTAGGTGTTTTGTTGATAAGGACAAAATGGATAGTGGCAGTGAATATTGTTGTTGTGGTCAAAATGAAAATTGACTATTGAAATTCTTTTCAAATTTATACAAATAGAGACGGTTTCTACCAATTTTTTCCTCCTAGAAATCAAAAACAAAGAGAACTCAGTTTGAAAAAAAATAGAACATCAAAAAAAAAACAAGAAAATAAAAAAATCAGGAACCAGATAATAAAATGTAGAAATTAAATTTCCAGGATTTACTGAAAATAAATTATATACAAAACTAATTTAAAAGTGTGTTGTACTTAAAACTATTCTTGTATGCCTAATTATCACCCACATATTCAGTGCCATGTAATCACACAAATTGTTTATTCAAGTTAGAAGTCTCCTTGTACATGAAAATACCCCCGTTGCAGCAGACCTGCATACTCAGCGAATTTCAAGCGCAAAACAACATATTTGAATCCAACATAGCAAGATTTGACATGTTTTGGTAAGCTCCATAAGATTAACATGGGGAATGAGTATGCAGGTTTGATGCTACAGGTATATTAAAACTGGTTGGTTTTATTTCAATATTCAATAGATCTGAACTAAAAGAAGCTATTTATCACGTTTTATCAAGATATGTTGAGAAATAACCGAGATATAGAATTTTACTTATTTCCCATAAGGTTAACATTGGGACAACGTACTGTGTTTACCACTTTCAATATCTCGGTAACCAGTGGACATAGAGCAGTGATTAAAAATACTAAGTTGTTTGTTTTTTTGAGCTGAATTCAATAGTGCCAACAAAAATTAGATAAGTTTTATTTTTCTATGTAAAAACTCAAAAAACCCATTTTAGGGAGGGTTTTTACCCCCCTTTACCTCCCCTTCCGGTGGTCCGATCGGGCTGGTTCACGAACTCGTCCAATTGATTACCACTTTACATGTCTGTACCAAATTTCATAAAGATCAGACCATTTTGGCGGCCGCTATCGTGCTTACAGACACACACACACACACACATAGCCTATATATATATAAATATATATATATATATATACATATATACAGGGTGTTGTAACATTATTTTCGGCTTGACCACTAAATCCAATTATGGGCCTGATCACCCCATGGAATTGTCATAGTTGAAGTGCTAGCCTTCGGCGTTTGGATGCCAAAATCAAGTCAATAATGTGTTGCATACTGCCTAACCGCCAAGTCAGGCGCCTTGGAAATCCTGAAAGAAGGGTATTTCGTCGTAGTTACTGCCCGTGAGTGACTCATCGGTCGGCCGACAGACTAGTTCCGGCGTCCCAGGTTAGAACCTGCCGTCTGATAAGGAAACTTCCAGGGACCCCGTGACTATGGACTGCGTGGAAATCTGTGAGTTGGTGACCAGCACTGATGGAAGACGGAAGACAGACCCTCTACACTGCGATGGATTTACATCATTCCTTGGAATAAATTGTTAGAGGTAAGCAGGTGCCCTTAACGTAATTTAAAATTGCTATGAGTGGTGAGAAATGAAGTAAATCATGTTAGTTTTTGGCCCTGATTAAATAATTACTGAAAACTAATCCGTCGAAATAGTCAATTTGCCGTGTCAGTTCGTGAATGTTTTAACATGAGGTAGATCATAAAACATAATATGTTCAGACATCAAATATGCTCAGAATATGAATTATTGTATTTTAATACCTTGTTTTACCTAAATAATGATTTCTTTTTATGTGTTCATAAATTGTATGTTCGTTCTTTTTATGTAATTTATGTAAGGCATTTCTACAAGTTGCAATTATTGCATCATCTTTCATGTCAGAACCATAATGATTTTCGTTGCAAGAAAATAGCAAATACTTTTCTTGGGAAATATATTAGCTGTGAGTTTATAAAAATATATTCATAAATGAAGTAGGCTGATTAAAATATTTAGCTTCTTTAACTGAAGTGCCAAGGTTAAAAGTAGTGAAATATAAAAGTGTACTGTTCTTGTCTGTTTTTCAAATTGGTAGATGTATAAATTTAGAATAACAATATTCCTCTTGCACCTAAATTTCTATTAAATGTCAAGATATTAAATGTTGTCTCATAATATAAAAATGTTTCTATCCAAGTAATAATGTTAACCTCAAAAGCTGATTAGTAACTATGTCAAGTAATTTATTCAGTAAGTGGCAAGTAGTAAAATAGATTGTGAGACATAAAGGAATGCAACCTTGCCTAGTGTTTTTATTTTGGACTATTTTGTTTTGTCAGTCTTTGTTCTCATACTTCCTTGTTTATTCTATACAGTAGGCCTAGATATTTTCGCTCTCTCTCTCACCAGTTTGTTTATTCTGAGAATAGCCTACATATTTTAAGATAACCAAAATAATAAATATTCCTTTTCTGATGGACACAATATTGTATATTATTTTAAGAGTTTATCTTGCCTATTTTATCTGTAACAGGATAAAGTGAATTTATAAAATAGTGAGAATATTTTGAGCAAGATAACAGATTCAATGATTTGTCTCAGAAATATTTTCTATTTTAATCGATTATTATTTCAAATCAGACTTAATCTTATCTTGTGTGTTTGTTATCAGGAATAACTTTGTTGTTAAACTCGTTTTTAAGCAAATTATTTTTGAATATTTATAATGTATTTCAACTGTAATACTGATTCTCTCTTTTCATGTAGTTTACAAAAACTTTTGCACCTGAAAGCTGAACATATTTTAATGTGACTTCAATAACAATAAAATAATTTGAAGCTAAACAAAATATTTAAATAAATCAAGGGCCTAGGCTATAAAAGGTGGTACATTGTGCAGGGTTTTTCTTTCCTCATCCCCTGTACCTGCGAACTTTGGACTGCTGGCTACTTCTGTGGACTACTACTGGGTCTGCAACTACTGGATGCTACTGGTGGGGACTATTGGACACCATCGACTCATCTTATGCGGGTTATCGTATGCGCGCTCCCGGTTCGTGCGAACTAGTGTGTTTCTGAGCTCAGAGAAATCTTCACTTTGGTGAGTGACCTACATTTTTTGAGTGACTTTTTCGAATATGGAACCAACTTGGGATCAACGGACTGATGAAGGACTATCCCTACGAATCGCCTGCATCGCCCACTAAGCTGTGTGTTACAGTTCACATATATTTAGTTTAGGTTTCTTGATTCATGAACATTGACCTGATTTCAGGACTTCATGTTTCATTTATGCACCTGTGATATTTCAAGTATTGTCTGTGTCCTTATCTTTCACCTGCCTAGCCAGGGTTCATGATTCATGATTGACCCGATTTCAGGACTTCATGTTTCATTTATGTATCTGTGTTAATTATTTTCAAGTATTATCTGTGTTCAAATATTTCAGTATGGGTGGCCACCACAGTAATTAATGATTGATAATGTGCATTGTTAGGTGCAAGTAATATTGGTATTTGAATTATTGTTAAGAATTCTGAAATTATTGTTGAGAGTTATTCTCTGAATTAATTATGGAACTGATTGCCAATGATATTATGATGTCTTTATTTTGAAATGGTTAGAATAAAATCAAGTTGTCTGCTAAAGTTGTTGTTGATTTAGTCCTGGTGACTGATAGAGAATAACTTGGTGAACCAGTATTACAGTGATTAGATAATCAACATTTAGTTGAACTTTAAATGACTTGGTAAATTTTCTCAAATATTTCGCAGATAAAATCCTATTATTCAGTTCATAGTTCAGATTTCCAAGGGTGACAATTCCTTTCAAGTTGTTTCTGTTGTTGATAAGATTTGAGTTAAATGTAAATTAAAGAGAATTATCACATACTTTGCTGAATATTTTCTTCATGGTGTAATACTATTAGTTTACAACCATTGCATCTTGAATATACATAAATTTGCTTTTATTATTCATTTAGATATTTTGCAGTTGATTTAGCCAATGATAGAATGTAATAATTCAGATAGTATATCAGAATATATGTGCACACGGCCAATTGACTTTGAGTATATTTTGGTGGCCCCTTATACCTGCTTACCACGGTGGAGTACCCCAACTTGGAGTGGACCGATTCCTTGTTACGATCCATTGAGCGGACATCCGAAACAAGGTGGCGCCCTGAATAAATTTGAAAATCTGGACAGCGTTGGACTGGTACTTCACCCTAGCTGGAACCTCAACTTACCCACCCCGCCCACTGAGCTAGAGCAAAAGTAACAAAAAAAAAAATAAAATAAAATTGTTACAAATGGCGCCTCGAACGTGGGGCCTGTGTCCTGTCCTGTGCCTTTATTCCTGCTGAGATGATAGTAAACCTGTTAGTATTTGAGCTACTTATCCTTGGAATCTGCATTTGAACTTGTACTTTGAAGTGATATTTGAAAATTTTCTGCCTAGGTATTGGTTATTGAAGAAATATTTGTGTATTTGAGCAATATGAATTGATTATCTTGCTTACTGTATATATGTTACTTGTCCTTGAGTATTTGTGGAATTATTTTCTTGTATTATATGAATATAATTTTGGACTTTGATAATCCAAGGGGCATACTAGTATTAATTGATTATCTAATTTGATACTTAATTTGATTTTTGCATCAATATGGGTACTTATTACTTGCGTCAAACCGAAGTCAAATATGAGCTGAAAATTCGAGGTCTTTCAGAGGAGGGTAATGCCGGAGATTTAAGGAGGAGATTGTCCCAGGCTCTTGCTTCTAATGTTCCAGTAGATGAGACTGTTGTAAATAGTTTGGATGTTGAGACAGAGTTAGAGGAATGTGAGGCTAAGTTTGCTGACTTGTCTTCTATGGTTAAGGACCACGAGGGGAATCGTAAGGATAATGAATTCCAAAGAATTAATGCTAGGTTATGGCATCTGCACCACAGAGTTGAGAGAATCCCAACTGCTGCTTCTGCTGACCCGGAGTTGGAAGAACGCAAAGATGAACTTCAACGAAACACAAAGGCACAAATAGATTCCTTCAATACTCCAGATCTTCCAGATAATTCTAAGAATGTGTCCGACCCAAACCAATCAACATCAGAGAAGACTGTGACTTTTCAAAATATTTCAGCACCAAACAAAACTTGTACGGAATCTGATCTTATGCTATTTTCTGATAGTAATATTCAACCTCAGCTGCCACGGAACTCCTCTGTAGATATTGTAACTGATCAGCACCAACCATTGGCTGCACTCTCACAAGGAAAAGATGCTTTTCAAGAGTTTTTGAATAGTAACTCTAATCGGAGCAGTACCTCTAATCGGAGCAAGTCCATTCCAGTTTATAAATGGGGCCTCAAGTTTGATAACTCACCTGGTCAGAGTATCGGGGCTTTTCTGGAAAGAGTGGAAGAGTTGTGTAGGGCGAGAGGACTTACACATAGTGAGCTTTATGATTCCGCAGTAGACTTATTTGCGGGTCCTGCTTTGATTTGGTATAGGTCAACTTTGGGAAGGATCACATCATGGGAGGACCTCTGCAAGGAGATGAGAACGGTATTTCAGGTCCCTGATTATGATTTCAGATTGCAACGGGAAATCTGTAATAGGCTTCAAGGTGAAAATGAACCGATAGACATGTTTATTGCAGCAGTAGAGGGACTTTATTTAAGATTGGCTACAAGTGTCCCTGAATCAACTAGGCTCAAACAGATAATGCACAATCTCCACCCAAATCTTCAGGATCGCCTAGCATTATTTGAGATAAAGACTGTAGAAGAACTCAGACAACTAGGAAGAAAAGCTGAAGCTGGTCGATTGAGATCCCTTAGTAGGCCAACTGCATTCCAACACGAAACTTTAGAGCCAGACTTGGCTTACTCTGAAAATCCTCGAAGACGGTCTTATCCTGCTGGAAGAGTTGCAAGTGCGCAGGTCAAAGATTCCAGATCCAAATCTTTCACCTGTTGGAATTGTGGAGAAACCGGTCATAGGTTTAACTTTTGTCGCAAGGAGCGCAAACGTTTTTGTTTTGGTTGTGGTGTCCCTGAAATTTTGAAAACCAATTGTTCGAAGTGCAATCCAAAAAAACGGATTAAGCAGGGAGCCAGCTACAACAAAGTAGGTGACTCCCAGGTGATGAGACATAGTAATTTACATATGGAAGAGATAACTAATGACTGTGTTCCTGTATCTTATGTACTTGATAAGTGTGATAATGATCCAAGACCATACCTCACAGTCAGAGTTTTTGGTAAAGAAATAAAAGCCCTCTTAGACTCAGGAGCGTCCCAAACTGTGTTAGGCAAGGAAGGCCTTTGGATTTTGGATAAATTTCCAGTTCGACTTCAGAATAGCGCTGGGAAATACGTAGAAACAGCCGATGCCAAACGACATAGGGTGGAAGGTTTTATCAATAGTCCAATAACTCTGAAAGGAAAGACCGAAAGTTTGAATGTGTTAGTGGATTCTTCAATACAACCCGCCCTTATCCTGGGAATTGATTTTTGGGATTGTATGCACATTGTTGCCGATGTGCATCACCGTCAGTGGGAGTTTGCCCCAAAACAATCTAGGATATTGTGCTCTGCTATCGATGGGATTAAATCCGAAGAACATTTAACACCAGAGGAAAAGAAGAAACTTCATGATTTGGTCGAACAACATTTTAGGAATGAACCTAACACCCTTGGGAGGACTGATAAGGTGAAACATGTCATCGATACGGGAGATGCCCCGGCTATTAAGCAGAGATACTATCCCATATCTCCAGCTCGACAAAAACTAGTGGATGAGGAGTTGGACAAAATGCTACAACTTGGAGTAATTGAACCATCTCACAGTGAATGGTCATCACCGATCCTTCTGATTGATAAACCCGATGGAACCAAAAGGTTTTGCGTTGACTTTAGGAAGGTCAATCAGGTGACAAAGAAAGACGCCTATCCGCTTCCTCAAGTTACTAGCATATTGGATAGACTTCGAGATGCTAGGTATCTTTCCAGTTTAGATATAAAGAGTGCGTATTGGCAGATCCCTTTGGATCCTGCAAGCAAGGAGAAAACCGCCTTCACCATCCCTGGACGAGGTCTGTTTCAGTTTGTAACCATGCCTTTTGGGTTAAGTAATGCTCCGGCCACATGGCAGCGTTTTGTTGACAATGTTTTAGGGCCAGATTTAGAACCAAAGGTCTTTGTCTATCTTGATGATGTGATTGTAGTTACCTCAGACTTTCAGAAACACTTAGAGGTTCTTTCAGAAATCTTTCGAAGGATCAAGGAAGCTAAGTTGACATTGAATAGGGAGAAATGCAAATTTTGCATTCCTGAACTTAGGTACCTTGGGTACATGGTCAGTGAAAAGGGCTTGCGTGTTGATCCAGATAAGGTCAAGGCAATCGTAGATATCCCCGTCCCACGTAACCAAAAGGAAGTTAGACGTTTCTGCGGAACTGCTTCTTGGTATAGAAGATTCATCCAGGACTTTGCTACAAGACTATACCCTTTAACATCGTTAACGAAAAAGAGAAAATCTTTTTCCTGGACTCCAGAAGCACAAGAGGCTTTTCAAGACATAAAATCTTGCCTGGTCACTGCACCTATCTTATCATGCCCAGATTTTACGAAGCCATTCACGATATCATGCGATGCTTCGGGGGTTGGCTTGGGAGCTGTTTTGAGCCAGACTGATGAAAGAGGTGAAGTAGTAATTGCATACGGCAGCCGGACACTTACAAAACAGGAACAGCAATATTCAGCGACTGAGCGTGAATGCTTGGCGGTCATTTGGGCCGTAGAGAGATTTAGGCCATACATTGAAGGCACTAAGTTTACTGTGGTCACTGACCATCACAGTCTGTTGTGGCTGAACAATTTAAAGGACCCCCAGGGCCGATTAGCCAGATGGGCGCTCCGATTGCAGCCCTATGACTTCCAATTGGTTCACCGGAAAGGGAAAGAAAATGTGGTTCCTGATCTTTTATCACGCGCTACCCTCTCAGAAACTGAAAATAACGAACAGTGTGCTTTAATACTCCCAGGAGAAATTAAAGATAAATGGTACCTCAACATGGTGCAGAAAGTACAACAAGATAGTGATAGCTACAGACAGTGGCGTGTCAAGGACAATCAGCTTTGGAAGAAGATAGGTAACAACTTGACATCTTTAACAGAAGAATATACTTGGAAGATAGTTCTACCTAAGGACCTTCGACAACAAGCGATGGAGGAGTGTCATGATGCACCAACTGCTGGACATCAGGGAGTTGCTAAAACCTACCAACGGATGCAAATGAAGTACTATTGGCCGAAAATGAGGAAAGATGTGGCTACTTACATTTCCAAATGTAAGATTTGTCAACGTGTAAAGTATGATAATCAGAAGCCAGCAGGTATGATGGGAGAATTTCGTGGGGTGTCTGAACCTTTCCAGATGATCTCTGCCGACCTCATGGGACCTTTTCCCCGTTCACTCAAAGGGAATAAATACCTTCTCGTAATTACTGACACCTTTTCAAAATTCACTTTGTTGAAACCTTTGAGAGCTGCAACGGCAAGTGCAGTTGCCAAACATCTTGAGGAGGATGTGTTTATGTTATTCGGTGTGCCTCGGTACCTTATCTGTGATAATGGCTCAGAATTCATCGGAAAGCCTGTTAAGAAACTTGCTGAGCAATACCAGGTTAAAGTACTACTCAATGCTAGTCGTCACCCTCAGGCCAACCCTACCGAAAGGACTAACAAAACCGTCATCACCATGATCCGTGCTTATGTTGGCGACCATCATCGGAAGTGGGACCAGAACATGGCTCAATTGGGATTTGCCATGAGATCTTCAGTCCATGAGTCTACTGGGTACACTCCGAATCTTCTCAACTTTGGACGTGAGTTAGCTGTCAATGGCACAGGATTTGATATGCTTCAACCAGGAGACCTCTTGCCTTCTGTTGAGGACTGTAAGCCGTACAGTGAAAAACTAAAGGAACTTAAAGACATTTTCAAGGAAGTTTCGGACAGATTGAAGGAGGCGCATCAGAGTAATGCCCGCCGCTACAATTTGAGAAGAAGACCACAGGAATTTAGAGTCAACAGTTTAGTACTGAAGAGGAATTTCGTCCAGTCGGATGCCGCCAACTTTATTTCAGCCAAGTTGTCACCAAGGTTTGTGGGACCCTTTGTCATCAAGCAAAAGATTTCACCTTTGATCTACCACCTTCAAGACCTGAACGGCAAGTCAATCGGAAACTGGCATGTAGCTGACCTGAAGCCTTAAAACAGCTAGATGTAGAAAATTTAGGAAATTTTCTTCTGGTGGGGGAGTGTTTGTAACATTATTTTCGGCTTGACCACTAAATCCAATTATGGGCCTGATCACCCCATGGAATTGTCATAGTTGAAGTGCTAGCCTTCGGCGTTTGGATGCCAAAATCAAGTCAATAATGTGTTGCATACTGCCTAACCGCCAAGTCAGGCGCCTTGGAAATCCTGAAAGAAGGGTATTTCGTCGTAGTTACTGCCCGTGAGTGACTCATCGGTCGGCCGACAGACTAGTTCCGGCGTCCCAGGTTAGAACCTGCCGTCTGATAAGGAAACTTCCAGGGACCCCGTGACTATGGACTGCGTGGAAATCTGTGAGTTGGTGACCAGCACTGATGGAAGACGGAAGACAGACCCTCTACACTGCGATGGATTTACATCATTCCTTGGAATAAATTGTTAGAGGTAAGCAGGTGCCCTTAACGTAATTTAAAATTGCTATGAGTGGTGAGAAATGAAGTAAATCATGTTAGTTTTTGGCCCTGATTAAATAATTACTGAAAACTAATCCGTCGAAATAGTCAATTTGCCGTGTCAGTTCGTGAATGTTTTAACATGAGGTAGATCATAAAACATAATATGTTCAGACATCAAATATGCTCAGAATATGAATTATTGTATTTTAATACCTTGTTTTACCTAAATAATGATTTCTTTTTATGTGTTCATAAATTGTATGTTCGTTCTTTTTATGTAATTTATGTAAGGCATTTCTACAAGTTGCAATTATTGCATCATCTTTCATGTCAGAACCATAATGATTTTCGTTGCAAGAAAATAGCAAATACTTTTCTTGGGAAATATATTAGCTGTGAGTTTATAAAAATATATTCATAAATGAAGTAGGCTGATTAAAATATTTAGCTTCTTTAACTGAAGTGCCAAGGTTAAAAGTAGTGAAATATAAAAGTGTACTGTTCTTGTCTGTTTTTCAAATTGGTAGATGTATAAATTTAGAATAACAATATTCCTCTTGCACCTAAATTTCTATTAAATGTCAAGGTATTAAATGTTGTCTCATAATATAAAAATGTTTCTATCCAAGTAATAATGTTAACCTCAAAAGCTGATTAGTAACTATGTCAAGTAATTTATTCAGTAAGTGGCAAGTAGTAAAATAGATTGTGAGACATAAAGGAATGCAACCTTGCCTAGTGTTTTTATTTTGGACTATTTTGTTTTGTCAGTCTTTGTTCTCATACTTCCTTGTTTATTCTATACAGTAGGCCTAGATATTTTCGCTCTCTCTCTCACCAGTTTGTTTATTCTGAGAATAGCCTACATATTTTAAGATAACCAAAATAATAAATATTCCTTTTCTGATGGACACAATATTGTATATTATTTTAAGAGTTTATCTTGCCTATTTTATCTGTAACAGGATAAAGTGAATTTATAAAATAGTGAGAATATTTTGAGCAAGATAACAGATTCAATGATTTGTCTCAGAAATATTTTCTATTTTAATCGATTATTATTTCAAATCAGACTTAATCTTATCTTGTGTGTTTGTTATCAGGAATAACTTTGTTGTTAAACTCGTTTTTAAGCAAATTATTTTTGAATATTTATAATGTATTTCAACTGTAATACTGATTCTCTCTTTTCATGTAGTTTACAAAAACTTTTGCACCTGAAAGCTGAACATATTTTAATGTGACTTCAATAACAATAAAATAATTTGAAGCTAAACAAAATATTTAAATAAATCAAGGGCCTAGGCTATAAAAGGTGGTACATTGTGCAGGGTTTTTCTTTCCTCATCCCCTGTACCTGCGACCTTTGGACTGCTGGCTACTTCTGTGGACTACTACTGGGTCTGCAACTACTGGATGCTAGTGGTGGGGACTATTGGACACCATCGACTCATCTTATGCGGGTTATCGTATGCGCGCTCCCGGTTCGTGCGAACTAGTGTGTTTCTGAGCTCAGAGAAATCTTCACTTTGGTGAGTGACCTACATTTTTTGAGTGACTTTTTCGAATATGGAACCAACTTGGGATCAACGGACTGATGAAGGACTATCCCTACGGATCGCCTGCATCGCCCACTAAGCTGTGTGTTACAGTTCACATATATTTAGTTTAGGTTTCTTGATTCATGAACATTGACCTGATTTCAGGACTTCATGTTTCATTTATGCACCTGTGATATTTCAAGTATTGTCTGTGTCCTTATCTTTCACCTGCCTAGCCAGGGTTCATGATTCATGATTGACCCGATTTCAGGACTTCATGTTTCATTGATGTATCTGTGTTAATTATTTTCAAGTATTATCTGTGTTCAAATATTTCAGTATGGGTGGCCACCACAGTAATTAATGATTGATAATGTGCATTGTTAGGTGCAAGTAATATTGGTATTTGAATTATTGTTAAGAATTCTGAAATTATTGTTGAGAGTTATTCTCTGAATTAATTATGGAACTGATTGCCAATGATATTATGATGTCTTTATTTTGAAATGGTTAGAATAAAATCAAGTTGTCTGCTAAAGTTGTTGTTGATTTAGTCCTGGTGACTGATAGAGAATAACTTGGTGAACCAGTATTACAGTGATTAGATAATCAACATTTAGTTGAACTTTAAATGACTTGGTAAATTTTCTCAAATATTTCGCAGATAAAATCCTATTATTCAGTTCATAGTTCAGATTTCCAAGGGTGACAATTCCTTTCAAGTTGTTTCTGTTGTTGATAAGATTTGAGTTAAATGTAAATTAAAGAGAATTATCACATACTTTGCTGAATATTTTCTTCATGGTGTAATACTATTAGTTTACAACCATTGCATCTTGAATATACATAAATTTGCTTTTATTATTCATTTAGATATTTTGCAGTTGATTTAGCCAATGATAGAATGTAATAATTCAGATAGTATATCAGAATATATGTGCACACGGCCAATTGACTTTGAGTATATTTTGGTGGCCCCTTATACCTGCTTACCACGGTGGAGTACCCCAACTTGGAGTGGACCGATTCCTTGTTACGATCCATTGAGCGGACATCCGAAACAAGGTGGCGCCCTGAATAAATTTGAAAATCTGGACAGCGTTGGACTGGTACTTCACCCTAGCTGGAACCTCAACTTACCCACCCCGCCCACTGAGCTAGAGCAAAAGTAACAAAAAAATAAAATAAAATTGTTACAGTGTCTGTAAAGTCCGCCACCAAACTCCATAAATTGGTTTATTGGGTCAAAATAAGCAAAAAAGTTCCTGTGGAGGTATGTCCTAAAATGCATATGAATAAATAAATAATGAATAAATGATTTATTTCCTCCAAGAAACACAATTTTACAACAGTGAATGATAATGTAAACAAAAATATTTATCAAACTTTATAATTAAATTATAAACTATCATTATGCACATATATTTATCTAAGGAGGAAAATAGGGTCCCTGAGGCTTTTTGCCTGTTTAGGGATTCCATCATGAAAAATAATACTACAAAGAAATCAGAATTCAATTAAGGTTGCGGATTTTCAAATTAACTTCTAAATTGGGTGTTCCTTAAATTAATTGATAATAATTTAATTTGGCAAATAAAAATTCAGATTGCACATGAAATAAAACAAAAACATCCACGAGCACATGACCAAAATTTGTAGTGATAAAATAATGTTAATTTGGCATGTCTTCACTGAGGAATATCAAAAAGTTTCTCAATTTCTTCCTTGTTTAACCTTAAAAGCCAAATTTTTAATTTTTTTAGAAATATTTTCAAGTTATTTAAATTTTTTATTTTATGGGGAACTATATTAAAGATTTTTGGTGCTATATATTCAAATGTTTTAGTGAAATATGTTAAATTTGGTTTCGGAATTCTAAAATTTTGCGCATTTCTTAGTCCTTGTCTATAAATATTTACACAATCAGATAACTGTTCCCTTTTAACGTAAAACACTTTTAATACTTTATAGATGTATATAGGGGAAGCAGTCTAAAATTTACAAAACATTGTTGCGAGGGCTCACGGCAATTTTTCTTTGACATTATTCTCACATAATATTTTTGTATGGTTTCTATCG
Source organism: Flexamia atlantica (assembly GCA_035578135.1). Taxonomy (NCBI): domain Eukaryota; kingdom Metazoa; phylum Arthropoda; class Insecta; order Hemiptera; family Cicadellidae; genus Flexamia; species Flexamia atlantica. The sequence goes on from JAQJVK010000032.1 coordinate 205,265, forward strand.
GCTTGAGAGTGGATTTATATGTTCCGCCCCAAGAAACAATAGCATATTAGTAGGGTTCGCAGTGGTTTAGGGGACCAATATGAATGCAGGATTTTCCCCCCACCCCTCCCCCCAGGAAGAAATGGTGGCTTCTGATTGGTCGAGAGGGATTGAGGCCCCGCCCCTCCCCCTTGACCTGTAAGAAATGGAGGCTTCTGATTGGTCGAGAGGGATTGAGGCCCCGCCCCCTAGCCTGTAAAAAAAAGTGGCGGCCATTATGGAAAAAAGTGCGGTATGTTTCCCGCGCAAGCAGGGCATCCAACTATACAGAGTATAAAACCTTATAGTTATATAACTATTACTATATAAAGTGTATGTATATATATAATGTAGGATATAATAAATGTAGAGGTAGCTGTGGCTAATTGTAAGATTAAGGGTTAAGAAAAAAAAATATATAAATATAAAAAAGGTATTTTATTAAAAAGAGTTTATAATAATTACATTTGAAAAGGGACTAAACAAAATAATTAATTTAATCGAAAAAAATATTTACACGCCCTGTAATAGTTTTTCTGCAGAAAGGACATTTTGCAATTCGTCTTGAACAAACTAAACATAGAAAATGTTGGCAACTTATTAATAAAACAGTAGGTAAATTGGAAAAACAAATTCCACATTCAATTATTCGTGGTTCTTGAATGTTTTGGAGGGGGTCATGGTTAATACGGGTATCTATTTGCGGACCGTTGGCGACGAGGATTCTTTCAAGCGTCGTGCGTATCTCATACCAAACGGAGGGGGCGACGTCGGGGATCCGGTCGATGCTGGTGTTTTGGAAAATCCTGTTTACCAGCCGGAGTGTTTCGTCGAGTTGTTCACGAACGACGACTAGCATTTCGATGCAGCCGTGCCGCCCCCTGGACGCAGATCGTTGTTCCTAAACAGAAAATACCAATATTATAATAGATGTGTTATTTTCACTTGTTATAGTGCTTAATTGTGTACTGGCCGGTTAGATTTGTGCTGAAAGCCAACTACCTGGATGCCACTTGGCAACCTGTTGCGTGTTTGGTTATTGCTGTTGAAAAAGTAGTTCGGGTTTTAGAAGAACTGTTTTGTATTTAAAGTGTTTTAACCAGTTTTTGTTTTATTGTTTGTAATGATAAATACTCCTATATTAATTGATTTAAAGTGTTATTGTCTGTATTATATTTAGTTATGAAAGTGAAACAAGTATTCGTGCGCGTAACGGCATTCCGTTATTTTGTTGTTAATTTGTTAATGTCTTCAAGTGAACGAGGAATTCTCTGGTCTGGTAAGCATAATCTTTATTTATATTTAAACTATCTAGTAAGTTATTCTTTAGTTTCTGAATCAATTAGTTAAAGGCTATTTTAAGACCTTTGAATAAATCAGCTGATATAATGTGCTAGCAAGTGATATAATATGTCTTCTTGGCTAAGAATGATTTTGTGATATTAGGTCATTATTTATGTAGGCCTAGGCTTGAATATTAGGTAAGTAAGTAAATTTAGTTTTATATATCTCTTTTTAGGCAGTTTTGAGATATTTCAAATCACTTAACCTAAGCCTAGCCTGTATGCTTAAAGCAGCATTTAGGTTAGGCCTAGGCCTAGAGTGTTGAAATATTGTAGCTTAGTGGTTTATTTGTTAAAATTGAATGTTTAGGATTTATTAAAGTGTTAAAGTTAAAATAATTACTTACTCTATCAAATAGTTCCCTCCCTAATTGTAAAACCCGTTCTTCTCTGGCGCAGCTTAAGCAGGCTGGAGGTTCACCGTTTAGTCTTGGAGGTAGAAGTTCATTACACAGTAGATCCTATAAAATAATATAAACTAATTAGTATATACCTAACAATGGTAATTGTTCACTTTCCAATGGTTGTCTAGAAATTGAAAAATTGTTTTTCCTTAATATAGGAAATTTTGCGCTGATTCCGGAAATGATAGTCGTTTTCCGCGGAAAACGTCGGAAAATGCCGGAAAATCGGAAAAACTGGAAAAAACATTTTTTTGTGGAAATATGTCATGTGGGTACTCAAATTAATCGGGAGAACGAGCTGAACAAGAATATGTAAGAATTTTCAAGATCCGACGGATATTAACGGAGATACGGCCGGTAAAGCGTCGGAAAAACCAAAAACAAACTTTGTCGAAAACATATCATGTGGGTACTCAAATTAAAGGAAATTGCACGCTGAACAACAATCTGCAGTAATTTTCACGATCTGACGTACTAAAGTCCAGATAAAGCCAAAAAACATAAAAAATTTTAAATCAACTTTTGTTTAAGTTATGTGACGATGGATTTGGCTGGAATAAATTAGATAGGGATTGATTATGTTAGTTTAGGTTGTATTTGGTTTGGTTAGGTTAGGTTATGTTAGATTGTGATAAAAGTTGCATTATTTTAGGTTATATTAGGATTGGTTTAAAACGTTATGTTAGGCAAGGATAAGGTTGGTAAAAAGAATGTGATATTATAATCCTAATCTAACAATACCAAACCTAATTTAACATAACCAAACTTAATAGGTAGATAATCTAGGGAGGGCCGAACCAAATTCAATATATAACCTATCCAAATTCAATATAACCTAACCAAACTTAATTTAACCTAGTCAAACCAAACTTAACATAGTCTAACATAACCTAACATAGTCTAACCAAACCTAACCTTAGATCCCACAGTTTAGCGTAACTCACCTAAAACTAACCCATTTTGTGCAAATCCAGCACGTTTCCGGCCATAACTCCGTTAATCCGCGTATAATCTTGGAAATTCTTGCATATTCTTCTTTATCTCAATCTCCCGATTAATTTGAGTACCCACATGACCTACTTCGGAGCCAAAAATTATTTTATCGTTTTTCCGATTTTCCGGCATTTTCCGATGTTTTCCGCGGGAAAAAACTATCATTTCCGGAATCAGCGCAAAATTTCCTACATTTTGAAAAAAAATTGTTCAATTTCTAGACAACCATTGGAAAGTGAACATTTACCTCTCCATAAAAACCCATGTTTATTCTTTTCTCCGTAAGAGCCCATGTTAAATCTATTCCCCATAAGAGCCCATGTTAAATCTACTTCCCATAAGAGCCAATGTTAAATTTATTTTCCATAAAATGTTAAATGTTAAATTATAATTGAGGGTTTGATATATTTACTTACACTTAAGTTGGGCGCTACACTCCTAGAGGTTGAAGACTGGGGGTTGTGGGATGGTCCTTGAGCAACAGCCGATGATGACCGATGTGTCTGCATCCACACTGGTAGGATCCTCTGGGGTGTTTCAGGTGTTGATGATCCTGGGGCAGGTGATGACCGGGACGGTCCTGGGGCGGGTGTCACACCGGATGGTCCTGGGGTAGGTGATGACCGGGACGGTCCTGGGGCGGGTGTCACAACGGATGATCCTGGGGCAGGCGATGACCGGGACGGTCCTGCAGTTTGGCTTGTAAACCAAACCTGATGTGGAGGTAGGCTTGAGGTAGATGTAGAGCTTGAAGTTGATACTCTTGTTATTTTCTGTAAACTACTCTGAAAAAGTACAAATTAGTATTAGGCCTAGGCCTATTTAAAATATATATATTTTGAACATTACAAGTTATATGAAATAAATTAAATAATAATAAAATAGCCTACCTGTAGTTCTCTTGTGTCTTCCGCAAATTGAAAGTCCTCAAGAGTAAACCGGACATTTCCCATTATTGGGGTGTCTGGAACGGTTTCTTCCGGGATATATTGAACTCCATTTCTCTAAAAAATTTAAAATCAAGTTAGTAAATGAAATATATTGTATTGGTTTGGTAGGTAGGTAAGTAAATCTTTGATATCAATTGTATACTCACATGTAATTTAAATTTTCTATTCTTAATTGTTTTATTAAAAATTCCTCTACAGTGGCTGATTGTTGACTCGTTCCCCACCCACAGGCTTTGACCCATGTGGGGAACTAATTCCTATTGTAAATTATGAATTGTGAATAACACTGTTGTATTGTTTGTTGAAGGAATAAACAAATTTCAATTTCAATTTCAATTTCAATTTCAATTTCAATTGATACAATGTCCATGTAGTATTGAAGCAGTTCACCTCCTCCACATGTACATATGTGGTTGTATGTACGCCTTCAGGATGCGAATATGATGCCATAATCTCAATCATCCGGTAACCCCGTCTCTAAAAATAATAAAATTAATGAAATCAATAAATAGATTTTTAACCTAATTAATAATATAGCCTAATAATAATATTAAAAATATAAATAACTGACTTGATTTATTGTATGAAATCCTTCTGGTGTGTTAAATTGGCCAGGGTTACCAATATAACTTATTAGTGTCCAATCGATACGTTGGAAAAATACATCTTCACCATCTTCATCTGGTAGCTGAAACAAAAAATTAAATGTACATTGAATAAAAAAATAAAATAATAAAAGTTATTTATGTGTAAGTTTATTTTTAGATTAAAATAATAAGACTTACTGAATTGTTAGATGGTGTTGACTGGTTGGTGCTCATGGGTTGCTGCTGCTCCCGGGGTACTGGTGTTGGCCGGTTGGTGCTCATGGGTTGCTGCTGCTCGCGGGGTACTGGTGTTGGCTGGTTGGTGCTCATGGGTTGCTGCTGCTCGCGGGGTACTGATGGAGGAAGAGCTCCTGAACCAGTAGTGGGTGTCCTCTGAAAATAAAGTAAGTGTTAAATATAATATGATTATCTTTATATTGTATTATAAGATATTTAAAATAAATATATTATAAAATTTACTCACCACAGAAAAAAGTATTGTGAGAAGAGTATATGGATGTAAATCTTCCGATCGGCTTTCCCGGCAGTGATGACACAGAGGGAGGTTTGTGGGTAGAGGTAGATGTACAGGCTCATCATTTCCTCTCTAAAAAATAAAAAATAATTAGTTTGAATAAAACCTATGATTAACTATAGACTCCTTTATATTAAATTATACATACCATTAAACGTGTGAGTGTCCAAAGATCTCCCCATACAGTAGCACTTTGTTCGAGAGTATAATAGCCTGCTGCACTGCTGAAATTTTCAAATGTCATTGCTTATTGAAGTGTATTCTGATTCAGTTATTTGTACGAATGTTGAAGGAAATCTGATTGGTCCATAAGGGAATGGCTGAAAAACAAAAATATAAATTAGTAAAAATAAAAAATTGAATTAAATTATAATATGTTTTTAAGTAAGTAGAAATAATACTTACCATTACAATTTGTAGAATACCCAAATCTTGATTGAGAAAAAAGTACGCCAGACCATCATCAGTAACCATCTAAAAGAAAAAAATATGAGTTATAATAATATCAGTAATGATAAACATTATAGTAAATGTAAGAAAAGTATATGTTAAACTCACATCTCTATTGGTGACCCGTAATGGATAATCTGACATCCGTGGTCTCATATCTGGTGTCATAATTGGTGTTGTATAGTCATATTCAAGAACACTGTTCTCTCTTACTACTGGTCCATAAGGTGTTGGTGTATTTGGCCTTGTGTGTGGAGAATGGTCCCTTGCCTGTAAACCATAACATTATTAAAATATTATAATTAATATTAAAGAATAAAATAGTTAAAACTATTTTGTATATATCTTGTAGATAATTATTAGTACTCACCAGGTTAGTGTGTGTTTCATGCCGCTGTAAAATGTTTGGTCTTGTTCTAATAGGGGATCTTTCCCTATTGGAATCAGGAGAAGACTACAACAATAAAAAGGTATTAGTTATTACTATTATTATTATTATGAAATACTATTAAGAACAATGATTTATAAAATGTTATTAATTACCTCTTGTAATGCTTGTAGGTTGGCCGCTAATAATTCAGGGTTTATACCTCGGTCAGGCTGAAAAAAACAATAAATATAAATCTATTTAGCTTATCCTTTTAAAAATATTGATATGATAAAAGAAATGATACTAACCATAAATCTATTTCGGGTTAGTAAGCTCCCATTTTCCAAATAGGTCCTGGAGGTCTCAATATACAAGCTTCCTCCACTAGAGGAGCTTGAGAGTCTCAGCATATTAGTAAGTCTTCCCTGGTATTCCTGCTAAAAATTAGAAAAAAATCTTTGACATTTAAATTAAGTGATAGAAACCCTTAAATATGAGACAAAGAAATATAAAAAATTAAAACAAACCTGAGATATTTCCTGGAGACCGCTAATTGTAGATGATGTAGAAGAAGCTGAACCGGCTTGTGTAAGAGGATAAACCCCTGACACATCACTTAAATCAATTGGGGAGTCATTCTGAAAATAAATAAAACAATTACCCTCTAAACTTAAAAAGTAAAAAATTGTAAATACTGTAAAAATTGATAAATATACTTACATGGATTGAGATAATATCAAGGTCATCTATAAAAAACATATCTTGACTTAAAGATGGTGGTGGTGGTTGGTTTCCCTGTGAGGCCGGTTGTTGATCCTGTAATAAACAATATATATATAATACATAATAATAAAATTATATTTTAAAATACTATGGATTGACTGTATGATATATATATTAAACCTACCTGAGAATTTGGAGGTATGTTCTCTTCGTCTGAATCGGCGGCCATTGCAAGGCGAAGGCAGATAAGTATGAACACTTGTATCAACATGGTGACTACCAAAAAGACCACAATGAGCATACTACTAAAATGTTAAGTCTGAAACCCAATATATATATATATAAGGAGAGAGTGCCCCCTCTAAATGTTGTGGGCGTGAACCAACTAGGGCCAGCCCTCCTGCTGGCTCAACCAACCACAGTAAAGAATGACTGTTGCCCCCACCCAACCAAGTTCAGTCACTGTTGTTCTGTTCATCTGTCTACACGACCATGGCACGTTATTTCCCTAGTTTAATTGAACTCTGTTTAGTGAAACTTTGTCAAACCTTCCGTCGCTTGCATGAAATTCAATCTCTTGAAATACCGTTTTTAATAAAACAACAATTAATTGAAGAACATAAAGATCGGTGCTTTACAAAGTTTAGTTATACAAACTATCTTGTGAAGTTTTGGTATGGAAGGAGGAGGAGATGGACTAGGATGTGTAAAACATGTTTTCTAGTAAGTATAAGAAATACATATATGGGGTGTATGTTAATATAAATAACTATCAAATGTTGGTTTAATTATATTTTGTATTTACAGCGTCATCGAGAGAGTGATGTCCATCAGCCATATCAGTGCAGTCTCCCAATGAAGATACCCATCGGGTACTACCCCAGGTTGCCTGGATTCTTTCTTCATTGTGAAAACTGCGAAAGATCCCTGGATATGGTTTTGGAGGTGTGTTGCTGTAATGGTGAGTACACTTTATTATTTACTAATTTTTAAATTTTTACTTTTTAGGGCCCACGTTTCCACACCACGGTAAGCCTTTATGGCTATGCCGTAGGGGCCTCGGCGCACTCTTTTTGTTAACCCAGAGCATCCCCTGTAGGCCTAACCTCTGGGTTGAGGATAGCATTATAAGCTCTATCTCTCACATTAACATATATTTTTTATTTTTTTTTTGGTCCTCTGCCGGTCTGTTCATTGTGTTTGAGGCACTTTGTCATTTACTGGGGATAATTCCCTTTCATTTTGACCTGTAACCTCTACATTTACTTGGACAGACAGAGGATTTTAAATTATTTTATATATACTTTTTTTGTCTCTTACAAATATTTAGGTAATATTAAAAGTCCAAGACTATGGGGTTGTACTTTGCTCATATATGTCTATAGTGGGAGTTGCTTTGGAGGGAAACATTTTACGTTTTCCGGCTTTTTATGGCCAACCTCCGTACTCACCCTTAATATTGGGTGAGCTGGTAATCTCCCACACACACACACACACACACACACACACACACACACACACACACACACACAAACACACACACACTGGGCTTTTCAAAGGAGTAGCCCAAACCCTCCTCAAGTCAAGGCGCCTCAATTTACTAAGCCCATTACATTCACTTTAAGGGCTTTTCAAAGGTGTAGCCTAGAATTTTCCAAGTTCTAAGCACCACAGTTTACTAAGCCCCTGTTTTACACACATTGAGTTTAGTCAACCCATTATCTTGGATAGGTGGTATATACCAAAATATATGTAAGAGGTTTATAGTTTTATAATATTTTTTCAGCATAAAACTGTGCTGATTTAAGGCACAGTTCTTGCTATTTTTTAACTTATGTTGCTTAACTATACAATCTACTGTAATATCATTATCTATATACAAACCTTCATCTATTTCTACAACATTATTATGGAATTTTCTTAAAAATTTTGCCTTCTCTAGGCCTTTAGTGTGAATAGCCTCAAATGGCTCACACAATTTTTCAATTAACTCTTTACTAAATTGAACATCACCCTCTTCCCACTTAATGTGGTGAAAGTTGCGAGTTAGCCAACAAGCAGTTCTTTTCATTTTACTATCTAGAAAATTATAACTATAAGGAGGCTGGAATACAAGTTGTGTTCTGTAAGATTTACCCACAATAGCGAGTTCCTTGATAATAAACTTATTATTATTGTCCTTAAACCCTTGAAATTCAACTATTGCCTCCATCATTATTATCTGATTGATCCAAGTAGAATAAAACTTCTCTGATTAACCTCTCCACTATATGCGGCGATAATAATTCTAAATTGTTTTTGAAAATATTGTGTATTATAATATTACTAATAAAATCCTTGATTAGGTCCTCCAAATAAAATAATTCCAAAAGATCTCTACTGATGAGATGTAAATTTAATATAAACTGATTCCACTCGTTTTCATTTATATATAAAGTATGTTCCCCATCTGTTACATATGCATGATTCCTACCAAGAATACATGCAACTTTAATTTTGCCTTTACTTTGACAAGTGATTGTTGTCTCAATGCTACAATCTTTTTGATGATGGAGTGATAATGTTACATCATTGAATCTTTCAAAGTATTCACAAAAAGTATTATAGGACCACCAAACCCAACCTCTTCTCCCCTTAATCAGAATGCCAAGACTATTGTCCCGATTTTTAAATATACCGGTGATCATACATTTTGTACCTTCAGAGTTTAAAAAATATACTGACTTTAAAAATACTCCGGATAAAATATTTATAGTCTCAATCGGTTTTGGAATAGGAGCGGGTAAAAGTATGTCCGTTTCAGTCGGATCCATCTTGGCTACTGATAAATATTTGTATCGCTTGTTACCTCCTTTGATTTACCCCCACCACTAAAAAGAAATTAATAATAATGTTTTCCGTTAGGGTATAAAAAAGTTAATTTATCCTTTATTGTGAAACTTTTCTGACATCCCCGGTGATGGGTGTGTAAGTGTAATGGGTATCATGAATTATGAGAAAGTATGCCCAGGTATTTGCAGGAAAAGGTTCTTTTGTTTCAATCTCAAGACGTACATCAACAGGTCCAGTTTTTATGCTATCATCTTGTCTTGAACAGTCAATTACATAAATAGGGCTTTTTGATTTATATTCATTATAATCTAGCACCGGTGCTCCTATTCTCCCATAATAAGAACTTTGGAAATTTGCATACATATCATAAAATAGACAAGTATTACCCCGTATATTATCATAGGGATAAAATGCAGAATTAAGAAAAAGTTTTACATCAATCAAGTCACAAGCATCAAATTGTGACATATCTTTAGTTAAATTATTTTTTCTCCCTGTTTGAAATGCCAAAATAACATAGCGAGGTTTCTCAAGTTGATTGCTGGTACGTAATGTCCAACTTAAACTTTTAGCGAATTTCCCCTATAGGGAAGAAGCTGTTACCGTAGTACTCATGGTAAGACCTAAGCCCGAGATCATGATAACTTTTCGTTTTGGGGCCCCCAGAAGCAAAAAACACTATTCGTTCATTTTCATAAATATATATATATCTATATATATATATATGTGTCTTTAAGCACGATAACTCGTGTAAAAATGGTCCAATCTTAATGAAATTTGGCATGGATGTGTAAAGTAGTAATTATTCGGACGAGTTCATAATCCAGCCCAATCCGACTACCGGAAGGGGGGGTAAAGGGGGGTAAACCCCCCCAAAAATGGGTTTTTTGAGTTTTTTACATAGAAAAATAAAAATAATCCGATTTTTGTTGGCACCATTGAATTCAGCTCAAAAAAACAAACAATTTAGTATTTTGAATCACTGCTCTATGTCCATTGGTTAGCGAGATATTGAAAGTGGTAAACACAGTACGTTGTCCCAATGTTAACCTTATGGGAAATAAGTAAAATTCTACATCTCGCTTATTTCTCAACACATCTTGATAAAACTTGGTTAGTGGCTTCTTCTAGTTCAGATCTACTAAATATTGAATTAAAACCACCCAGTTTTAATATACCCGTAGCAGCAAACCTGCATACTCATTCCCCATGTTATTCTTATGGAGCTTTCAAAAACCTGTAAAATCTCGCTATGTTGGATTGAAATATGTTGTTTTGTACTGGAAATTCGCTGAGTATGCAGGTCTGCTGCAACGGGGGTATTTGTACTAGGTACATTGGGATATTCTATCAATTCCCATTGTCTAAAAGGTACATGTATAGCAGGATCCTTTTCAATATATTTATAAAGCCTTAGCTTTTGCGCGTCATTTACTGTAATATGTGGTATTCGCCAATAAATCTTCTCAATCTCTAACTGGATTGTACCAGCCGCTGCTGTTTTTACAGCGTTAATATCTGTAGCTGATCGTAGTAAAATTAATTCCTGTTTTATATTTACTAATACCTTTCTATAGTCTTCTGCAAAGCCCAATAAATGTTTTAGTGGGATAGAGTAAATAAAATCTGTAACTGTTTCAGTCTTGCCCGGTCCAAACCAACAAGAATTTTTCAAAGTATTTTTTTCATCTTCGCGAATAGAGAGAATATGTTTTAAAGTTGTAGTTATACCTACATTTCTAGTCCTATCAATCTCTTTCCCACATATTTCATATCGGACTTCTTCAAATAAAAACGCGATCTCATTATTAATAAATGAAACATCTTGGGCGGTATTGTCAGCTTTTTTCCCACTAACTTTTCCATGTATTATAATATAGCTTTCAAACGGGGCTGTTATCAAATCCGACTGAAGAAGGGGAATCCTAATTTCATCAGAATTACCATAAGTAGTTGAAGCATAGGGTTGATGGGTGTGATATTCCATACTGGTAATTAAATCATTGTACAGTGCTTTGCTGTCTATTGCTAACATAGCCATTTTGAAATACTTTGAAACCAAGAGAGCGGAGAAACTTTATATTTTTGTGAGTTAACCCTTTGCCTTTTGAAACACTACTAACACTAGTTAATACTGGTTTCTCATTAAATAGTAACCCCATTATTGTGTTTTCTAAGGTGAAGTCTGACTGAGATTTTTTCTCCGCGGAAATTAACAAGTTCTCCATTTTGGTCTTTAAGAGACACTGTTAGGTTGTTTATTGTTTGACCGATGACCGGCAAGTAGATTACATTCCTAGGTATCTCTATGATTTTATAGCCAGGTGGATCTGATGGATAAAATTCATGTATTACATGTCCTTCTACACCATTATCATAAGAACCCCTTGTTATATTACACTCTACACGTATTGAATTAACTTTAATTATATCTACAGGTAACTCTGAGGTATGTTGTTTATTAGGTTCATATACAATATCTTTAAAACCCAAAAGTTTTCCCAATGAATCACTTTTTTTTAAATTAACCTTTTCAGAACAAAATAATTCCGACTGTAAAGTATTATTATTAGGCTTTAAAGTAAATTTTACATTTTTAGGTAACTGAGACACTAAATACTTTTCAATATCTTCAATTTCATAAGACCCTTCAGGTATAGTTATTTTTTTATCATCACCATAATAAAACTTATCATTTTTATCTTTTTCAATGTTTGGAATAGAATTGTATGTTGATAATTCTACTAACCCTAGTTCCCATTCACCACTGCTTACATCAATTGGAACATTTAATTCATAAGAAAGTGTACTAGTATTCCCTGTTAGGCAAAACATCTTTACAAAGAAACTTTAAACACAAGTGCCCACATATCACTGAGTTAAAACTCTGTTGTCTCTCATAATTATAGTAAATGTCACAACCATTTAAGTAATTTAACAACTCATATGGTGGTTTTAAGTTCCCAAAACTATCATAATAATAAACCTTTTTCTTTAACTTTTTATAACATACCCAATGGGTTCCTGATCCACTTGAAATATCTAGATTAACAATTGCGGTTTCATTTCCCTTAGGTCTGTTTGGTAGTGAATCCCTCATATAAACACCTCTAAAGTTTGGTATTTAATAACTTTGCATACCTGATTAAATCAAAATTTGTAAGAGGTTTCATTGGTATTAATATCGGTAAACTTTTTTTTCTTACAACACCTTCTTTTCTTTCTCCTTTGACCTGCACCATGTTTTGGATAAGGTCTAAGATATAACCCTTTGCCGGCTTTTTGTGGACGTTTTACACGGCGTTTTTTCTTATGTCCTCCGCCTAATTTGGTTTTTGCCTTCATAGCTGTTGTCACTGCCCAAGCCGCGGCTCGTTCTCCTACTAATGCGTCTGAAGCTTTAAACCTTTGCCAGGCCCGTTCGGCTAACTCTTTATCAGCTACTCTTCGCCTCTCTGAGTCTTTATATCTCGAGTATGCAATGTCATGTGCTTTACAGGCTTGGTCTAATTTATTGATTCCCGGGTCTCCTCTTGCTAATCTCTCCTTTAACCTAGTTCCAGGTCCGCAATATTGATAACCACCGGGTATATGAAGTTCTATAGGTAATAGATCGATTGCCTTGTTTAGGACAGATGAAACTATACCTCCACCCTGTTTGACTGTTCGTTTACGTCTGGTTGTCTTTCTTTTCGTCTTAGCCATTTTATTGCAAGTACTTGATCACCTCGTACAGTTTAGTTAAAAGTGTTTCTCTAATACAAGGGATTTCCAACACTTCAAATGCGGTAGGCACAGTGCGAGCAACAGTGTTTGTAAACTCATTAAACTCTAAAACCCCACTGTCAGTAAAAAAGTAAATCATCCCATTTATATATTTAAAAGCACCATAAACTGTAGCTGGGACACCATTTAAAACGCTAGAGACCATACCCATTAAGGACCCTGAATAACTACACTCGTTAATTTCAATTAAATAGTATCCATTTATTATCATAAGTGTTTTTGCTTGGTTTGTAGAGACAACTGCGTTAACTTTGAAAACTTTTCTACCAGCAACTGTACTGGCGCTATACCTTGATTTAAGTGAAAGTCCTGGGTATGTAAATATGTATACATCATTTCCAGCAAATAAGGCAATACTCCCATCTGGTCTCTGATAAATAGCTGAAATTTCTGTAAAGTCTTGGAAGAAACTCAAGCCAATACCAAGTTAGTAATTTTTTTTGTCTCAAGTTAGTAATTTTATTCACTTCTTTAAACTGCTCAGGGGTTCTTTCTGTAGGGTTTAAATTAATAACCCATACATATTCTTTATAAAAAGCAAATATTTTACGATTTACAATTAAATACTTAGTAATTTGATTGTTTTTAAAATCACAAATGTCTTTTTCTTCTTTTAAATCAGATAGATCTGTTGTATTAGAGGGTGGTGCTATAGTTGTTGTTGTTGTGGTTGATGTAGTACTTGAGGTTGACATTGTGGTAGTAGAGGTTGTAGATGTTGTAGATGTACTCACAGGTTGAGGTCGACCATACAAGAATTGAATCGCTAGTATATCATCTTTACTAAGATCAAGTTCATTAAAATTAGCAATACCACTTGGTGTTCTTGATGTCGGATACATAACTGATTTTTCAACACTAGAATGCTCTAAGCCCAAGGCATGACCAATTTCATGTACTATAGTATAAAAGAAAGATATGTTGTCACCATGGGGTAAATTCATTGTAAAGTCCCATGTTTCTTCAGAGTCTACATGAATATCAGTTTGGTTATAAATAATTGTTGGGAGATAAGCATGACCCAAAACCCCTCCTGGTCCATCAAAATCATTAGGACATATATCATTCCTAGAGTAAAACATGTGTTTTTATCGTCTGAAAATGAAATAATAATTGTGGGGTTTTTATAGTCTCTTTTAAATGTGACATTTGTATATTTTTGCCACAAACCAAATGCCTTTTCAGTAATAACTGACATATTCCAATGTCTACCCGGTAGGGCTGTAAAGGGTCTTATGTCATCTTTATTTCCACATCTAGGTAGAGCCATAAATTCAAGAGTTGCATTATCTAAAATCCCTGTAGGCACAAGGCCAAATGTCTCTTGTAGCTGTATTACTGCTGGGGTAATATCTTGTGTTAATGATAAATTATTCATATATCCATAGTGTGCTAGGTATTCTATAGACTTATTGCATAGGGCAACCGGTATGAGTACTAAAAGTACAACCAACATCTTTTACAGCCAGTGAACATATGAAAGGCTATATAAACAATCCCTTGTTTATAAGGTTAAATTCTTCTATCTCTGTAATAATCTGTATCATCACCTTCCTCTACTGGGAGATGTACATCAAGTGGTAGTTTTCCGCTATTTTGGGGTGGTAGTGATGGGGGTTTATCTTTAGAAGGGGTTTCACTGGGGGTGCCCTCAAAACGAAACTGCCTTTTAGTATTATCAAGAAAGTATTTATTTATTACATTTGTTTTAACCCATTCATCTTTTCCTATGTTGATAATTTTTATCTCACTATATATATCAAACATTATTTCACTTAAAAGTCTGACTAAATAATTCATATTTACTACATCTTGAAAATCTGTTGGGTCCTTACAGTTTTTTAGTTGCTTTTGGTTACAATCATATATGTCTCCACGCAGTAATAAGCTTTCCAAATTCCATTGGTCTAATCTTACAGCATCTGTTCCTACAATTCCATATCCAATATTATTTAATGTTAAACCTCAACAATTAATACCATTACTTTCTATAACCGGTACCTGTTTTACTATTGTTACATCATTTGGTTCAATGCCAAGCTCAACATTTGATATCTTCCTTTTTTTCGCATTAAATACCTCTCCTTCAAGTTGTAATACAGAAGAGGTTTTTTTTTCTTAGAGTTTCCAAGTTTACAGCATCCATAGGGTCAACTGGGTCTCCAATATTGGAAACTCTCTTCTTTCTCATATTGTATTTATATTTTGTATAAGGTATACTGTTTTCGTCCACATAGCTCTTTGTCGCTGCTTCAGGTGGTTCCAAAGGTATAGCCAAGTTACAAAGTCTTTTAGTTTGCATATCATAGTTACCATCGGGTGTTAAATTGAAACCTTCACCCTTAGGCCCTTTTAAAGCACCGATCTTTGCATGGGCTTTTAGGCTACGTCCAAACTTGTCAATAGTCATCATAGTAATGCTTTAAACCTACTATTGCCTGTCCCCTTTATATATTTAGCCTCTTTCAATTCCTCTATTATACTTAATATTTCATTTGTATGTACTCTATTACCATGTCAGTAGACATAGCAATGTGTTGCAATCTTTGCACCAACTCATTAGGGTCATCCCAATGTATAATGTTATGAGACTTTATTTTTTTCCATTGCATTCCTTTTCCGCTGCTAGATGTAAACAAAACCTTAATAATTGTATTGTATTTGGTAGATTTACTTGCTTTAATTCTACCATCAAATTTATACCCTTCCCTATGAGCATTGGTATTAATCATAATACTTTTATAAGTATTTAAATCATCAGAGTTATATGTTGTACTGTCAGGGACTCTTTTAAAAGTAAGTTCATACAACCCTGGGGAACTTCCATACCTGGTACCACCAATAATTATATTTCCATCAATATCAAAGTCCAAGGTTTTATCACCAATCATTAGTTTGTCATTTTCATAGCGTGGCCCAAAAACATTGTCAATCATTCCTTTTTTTCCAGCATCTCTAATAAACATAGTCATATATTCCTTTGCTCCTGGGTTTTTAAAATATTCATCTATATACTGGGTGGTTGAGACTAAGTTTTCTTCATTAGATACCAAATTTGACAGATACCTCTGGAGGTTGGGAGTTGAGGATCTTAATGGAACAAATTCCTCCTCCTCGTCTCCTCTTACTTTTGGTGTTGATTCAAGTGATTCTTCTTCTTCAAAGTCATCATACTCCATTGGCTCTTCTTTTTCCTCTTTAATACTCTTTTGTTCAGTCTTAATATTTATAGCATCTTGTGGATTATTTTTCCTAAGTTCCTTAAGTAAAGGTTTATACTGTTTTTCTAACAATATATCACTTTCTTCTGTTCCATCTTTAAAGATCTGATACTTGCGTTTTATAGCATTTCTCAGCTGAATGAGCTGATATTTGAGTTGTTTACTGTTTCGCTTCATAGTTGTAAATGGTATATTTCATTATTATACTTGTAAATTTAAGGCATTTCCACTTGTCTAAAGAACAGAGCATGCTTTTTATATTTTTTAACATAGTCTATTATATCCAACAATGAAATACCTGCCCTAAAGTTTAATCCTTTATAATAACTTTCTTCTTTACTATCAAACTTTGGGATTACATAATGTTTTGTATAGCTTTTAAATACAAAAGTTCTTTTCCAGCCATCTCTCCACTGTGGTATTTCTGCTACTGTATACTTGTCATTTTCAATGGTTTTTTCCATAAATTTCTTCAATAACTCCATAGGTCTAGGTTCATTAATATGTTGTAACAAATAAGAGTTTAAAAGCCAAAATTCACTTGGGTTAGCCCCTGTAAACGATCACCACTGCTCAAATAGGCCTCTGTTAGTTATACTATATACTCCATTGTTTAATGAAATACCAAATTTTTCACACTGTCTTGGCAAACATGGTAGGGCTTCTTTGAGAAGGCAAACATGGTAGGGCTTCTTTGAAAAATTCTACAGTGTATAACCCTTGACAGAGGTTATTAACTCCATTATATGGTTTATTTCTACGGCATTTAGGTACACTATCCGGTACTTTGGAATACCCAATATTATAACTGATATCAATATAACAGCCATTGGATTTTATCGCCTTTTTATAAACAGTTAATGGGGATCTAATTGGTATTGTTCTCTCAGTTAACAGTATACACCTTGCAGCATAGGGTATTTTACAGCCATATTCCAACATTTCATTGCATATTTGTGTAAAGTTTACACTGCCGTGAAGGTTACGTAGCGGTAATACTTTACCAAACAAGTCAGGGAAAGGTCTAAATCTTGATAACATATTTTGGGGGTCTCTTATCGTTCCATTTTGCATGTCTTCATGGTAAATTACTAGCTCCAAAGGCACACCTCTTTCTTCACATTTATTTAAAAATGCTAACCATGTTCCTCGGTTGTATGTTCTTTCACTCGCAGATATCATTAATAATACAACAGGTGGTAGCATAGCCGACGGTCTTGGCTTTTTATGCCGCCAGCATCTTTTATTAAATTGGAATCCATGAGGAGGTTTTCTACTGCAATAGTTCCCGCAAAACTTTTTTTTATCATTATAGTAGTATGAACATAGGTTTGATTTTACATTATGTAGTTTGGTGTTAAACCCTCTCAGGTCATTATATGCGTAGATCCTAACCATTATGCCTCTGTCACAAAACTATCGATCCCAATTCGATACCTTCCCTTATATGGATCAGAGGTCTTATAAATCACTAAAAACCCAAAATTATCCTGCCATGCTTTCCCACATAACTCTTTAAATTTTTCAAAAGACATGTCAGTTGTGACATGGTCATTGTATATGTGTTTTAAATTC
The DNA here is from genome assembly GCA_035578135.1 of Flexamia atlantica. Classification (NCBI taxonomy): domain Eukaryota; kingdom Metazoa; phylum Arthropoda; class Insecta; order Hemiptera; family Cicadellidae; genus Flexamia; species Flexamia atlantica. Next base: position 223,052 of record JAQJVK010000032.1, read on the forward strand.
ATTTCATCTTGTTTAAATAAAATAACAAAATTACAATTATCTCTAACTAATTGTTTTGGTATGGCACTGTATGTTTGTCCCAGGTAAAATGTATCAATGTTCTTATGCCTTGCCATTGTGAAATAAATTTTAATTGAATTATGTTTTTCACAAGAAATGTCATCAAAGATCATAATTGAATTAGATTTAGCGACATTAGGGTGTATAACTAAACTGTTGTCATCAAACGCAAAATATCCAATCTCTTTGGGCAGTACTTTTTTTAAAAATTGATACTTTGGCTGATATAGCGATTTTGAAAATACATAAATATTCTCAAACCTTAATCCATTAGGATCAAATAATAAATTAAATAAAACATTTGTCTTTCCCGAGGAACTAGGCCCACAGATAATGCAAGGTAGAGAGTCAGGTAATAAAAACCCATGTTTATTCTTTTTAACCATGCCAGACCCAATGTACTGATCAAAGTTTCTAACAGGAAATTCAACTTCCTGCCTCTCAACCCGCATTGTCAATGATACAATTACCTAATTTACAAGTTAATTTATACCCTCTAAATTATTCTTTTAAGACTGAGTTTGACGGTTATTTTATTAAAACGGATACAGCTGCTTGCGCCGGATATCATTATGTGGGTACCCTCATTGTAAGCAGTAAACCTTAGATCCGGCTATTATTTAAACTGTTTAAGTAGTGAGTGTCACATCAAATGGTCACACCAGATGGTCATATGCGGGCATCGTTACAACAGATGGTCATATGCGGGCGGGGGCATCGTTACACCGAATGGTCACAAAGACCAGGTGGTCAAAGAAGCCAGATAGTCATCTACCCCTTATGTCTGTAGATATTATTTAAATTAGTTATACAAGGCCTAATTTGGTATTACGCCAAGTCCTTTTTGTCAATCCAAGTATCATGGCTACTATCAAATCCTTTCCACCTCACAAGTAATTTAGAACCTTTTCTCTTTAACACTTTCTCAACCAGATAGATGTTACCTGTTGTAGACTTGCTAATCTCTTCTGCGTAAAACCCCCCTTTAAGAACCTCTCCCTTTGAGTCCTGAAGAATATATGTAACTGGCTTTGTTGGTTTAATAGCATAAATCTTAAATGTTTCATTAGTCCAATTAGGAAGGTATCCCTTTTTAAAGGCTTTCTTATGCTTACTGATTCGTACATTGTCACCAAACTGAAATTTAGTTTTTTTAATTTTTAACTTATTTACCTTATAGATTTTCTTTAAAATATCTTTGTTTTTGTCTGACATCTTTTGGTTTCATACCTATAGTTTTATGTTTAGTATTATTATAAGACTTTACTATTCTTGGAAGTATATCTACCCATTTATAACTACCTTGTGCTGTAAACTCTTTCCACATACGTGTCTTAAGTGTTCTGTTAAATCTTTCTACTATACTCGCTTTAACCTCAGAAAATGTATGGTAATGATTAATTTTATATTTATTCATTAAAAACCTTACATGTTTATTAAACCATTCAGTACCTTGATCAGTTTGGAGATATTTCATTTTATGTTTTGCAAGAATAGGCTCTAAGGCCTTGGCAACTGTAGGTCCTGACTTATCCTTTAGGGGAATAGCAAATGCAAATTTTGTTAGGCAATTAATCATAGTTAAAATATACCTATAATTTTTATCTTTAATATCTTGCATTTCAACTAAATCTGCTTGATAAAGATCATTAATACCTTTCAATGTTACCTTACGCCTAGGATAATGTACCCTTGCAGGTCTATGTAACTCCTCAGCTATTGCCCTCTTTGCATCCATTTTAACAATGACATACATATAGTTAAATTGTAAGTTTTATAAGAAGAAAAAACCTGTTATATCAATTTTATTTTTATTTTTTATAAAGTCATGGCCCCACCACCGCCATGACCCGTGGAGGCCAGCCACAAACAATCTAGTTACCTCCTCCGTATTTTTAAGTTTTTTTGTTACCCCACCGGGCAGTTTGATTGAATGACCCAGAATTTTTCAAAATTATTCGGAGCCAAACTATCAACTTTGCCCTACCATTCAGGTTTACGGGTTTTTTCGAACCACGCCAGTGACCTCCATTCATACCGGACTTTAAGTCCTTGTCTGTGGCAGACGCGGGAAATCATTTTCTACGGCAACTAAGCCAACCCACCATCCACATATGATAATGTTATACATTTTATATGTGGGTGTCTGTCCACAGGAGAAGTTTTCAAGACTCAGCTTTACTAACTTCTCTCTCTCTCACACACACACACACACACACACACACACACACACACACACACACACACACACACACACTCACATTTACACAGTGGGGTATTTTTACAATATATTTAAAACCACCAACAAATATGGTTACAAAACAGCTAGGCACTCAACCCTGGTGGGGGCCCCTGCTCCCTCCCTCCTCTTGGCTCCGCCCATTATTAAGTGGGGAGAACCAATAAGGGGAACAGCAGCTATTCTCACTAGGGTTTTCATACAGTGTACAACTCCAGTTGTGAAAATGTTCTTTACAGTGATGAGTTTATTTTACCATTACTTAGTGAGTGATAACGAAGACCATGCTTATCATGAATATATTCAGATTGAGTATCAAATAGAAAAGTTGAAGAAAAGACAAGCAATATTACATGATAGGATTGAATGGTGGGATTAGGTGAGTTTTTGAATTTTGTATCCATAGGGCACTGTATCATTGTCTTCAACTATTTTCCTCTTGGGTCCAGTAATTTTAAACACTTTTGTTTCATTAATAGTTACAATGTCTCTGTCTTTAGTCCTCCTGATTCGTTTCTCTTCAATTTCCAATGTTTGATTTACTTCACTTAAAACCATTTCTTTAAGTTTATTAAAATTTAGTACTTTAGATGTTTTCAAATTTAATGTTAAACCTTTAATTTTACAGACTGAGACAAGGGCTTGCTTGTTAGTTGACCATACAAGATAGGCATAGGTTTTAGGTCCCCCAGAGACAAACTCAGTAATATATGACCCCGGGCCATACTCTAACAATTCATCGGTCATTTCACCTAAATAGTCACCTGTAGGCACTCTGTACAAATTTCCCTTATAAACGTAAAGTGCCGAGTCGGTGTCGTAATATAAAACTTGGCCTCCTAAAGCGTCAAGGTGCTCATAAAGCTTAAGTCTCGCCTGTGCTGTAGTATAGGCCGCAATTACAACATTAACATTTTTCAAAGGCTCGCCTACATCTTCCAAATACTCCCAGCTTACAACAACAACTTCATCATTAACTAACTGTAATCTATTAACTTGAATTTCAGGTGTAGTAAACATTTTAAAGAGCGTTTTAGACTCTCTGACAATGGTCGCCTTTGTCTGGTTTTCCCTTGGTCCAAATTTACCCCAAAATAAATTTAGCATTAATTTAGCCAATGATCTTAAACCTCCATTCTTAGAAATTTTATCCTTTTCTAATTTTATTCCTTCATGTTTAAAGTAATCAGATATATATTTTTCCTTGTCCACTTCAGTTTTACACCACTCTGGAAACCCTGATGCCTCCTGTTTCATTTTTAAAAATTTATTAATAAAGTCAGTAAACAATCCTCCTTTCTCATATGTTATGCTACCTTATACTCCCATAACTCATACATGTCAAGAATAACACAACCTTTTTCTACTGCTTTTCTAATTTCATCCATAGTCCAAGTTTCCACTAAAGCCCTCTCCTCACTTTCATGCTCACAAATACCCTGGTTTTGACTTTCACCACATATCCTACACAAAACAAACATTAATTTATTATTCATTTTTGCTGGGAGTACCGGGTGGTAGAGATCCCTAGGGGGCAGGATTTTACATTTCAGTAAACCATCTACTTTCATACCTCTCTGCCTACACTCCGTATCACCCACATAAATGGTTGGGTGACCTACAGGATACTTACCATACTTACAAACATATGGGTACAGGGAGCAAACATCTACATACTGGATTGATTCCCCATCTTTACACTTGTAGTAGGTTTTTGAATTCCCAGTCCTACCTCCAAAAAATGATTGTCTTGGGTCAAGGGGAAGGGTATTTAGAATAGGCAAACTATCTAAATGTTTTAGGTTATTTTGTTTTTTTAAAGCTCTAAACTCACACTCCCACATTTGTACAACATTACCTAGTTTTTCCATTTTTTTTAAAGTCCTTTCATACCTTAAATGAAGTGAATCAGAGGGGTCCTCTTTATTAAGAGGTGCCTCTCTGTTATACGGAAAGCATTTTGGGCACCCGTGCCAATAACATCCATGGAATTCATAAATATTTTTTCCATCAAACCCATCAACTTTCAATCCCTTAATTTTAACTTCCTTCCCTCTGCCCGCATGTTCAATTCTGACCCCTCGCTTTTCCTCTTCCCAACTTAACCACTGCAAAGCAATAGCAGATTGATTGTCCGTCAGTCTATAACCATTTTTAGGGATCAAGCCAATAGTATTAGGTTTCAAAAAGTTTCGGCGGAAAGCCAAGTTACAAGCACTAGCAATGGTCACTGCCTCAAGAAAAGGATCAACATTACGCTCTTGGAGAAATATATGTCTAAATTTAATACAAGCTTGAGCCAAGATTTCCACATCGGAAATACAATACTCCAAAATTTCTTTTTCAAAATCAAACACATAGTTTTCTACTACTCTTTCATCATACCATTTCTCAAAGTCTTTATAATTTTTCATAACTAAATATAATATAGACAATAACACTTTAAATCAATTAATATAGGAGTATTTATCATTACAAACAATAAAACAAAAACTGGTTAAAACACTTTAAATACAAAACAGTTCTTCTAAAACCCGAACTACTTTTTCAACAGCAATAACCAAACACGCAACAGGTTGCCAAGTGGCATCCAGGTAGTTGGCTTTCAGCACAAATCTAACCGGCCAGTACACAATTAAGCACTATAACAAGTGAAAATAACACATCTATTATAATATTGGTATTTTCTGTTTAGGAACAACGATCTGCGTCCAGGGGGCGGCACGGCTGCATAGAAATGCTAGTCGTCGTTCGTGAACAACTCGATGAAACACTCCGGCTGGTAAACAGGATTTTCCAAAACACCAGCATCGACCGGATCCCCGACGTCGCCCCCTCCGTTTGGTATGAGATACGCACGACGCTTGAAAGAATCCTCGTCGCCAACGGTCCGCAAATAGATACCCGTATTAACCATGACCCCCTCCAAAACATTCAAGAACCACAAATAATTGAATGTGGAATTTGTTTTTCCAATTTACCTACTGTTTTATTAATAAGTTGCCAACATTTTCTATGTTTAGTTTGTTCAAGACGAATTGCAAAATGTCCTTTCTGCAGAAAAACTATTACAGGGCGTGTAAATATTTTTTTCAATTAAATTAATCATTTTGTATAGTCCCTTTTCAAATGTAATTATTATAAACTCTTTAATAAAATACCTTTTTTATATTTATATATTGTTTTTTTCTTAACCCTTAATCTTACAATTAGCCACAGCTACCTCTACATTTATTATATCCTACATTATATATATACATACACTTTATATAGTAATAGTTATATAACTATAAGGTTTTATACTCTGTATAGTTGGATGCCCTGCTTGCGCGGGAAACATACCGCACTTTTTTCCATAATGGCCGCCACTTTTTTTACAGGCTAGGGGGCGGGGCCTCAATCCCTCTCGACCAATCAGAAGCCTCCATTTCTTACAGGTCAAGGGGGGCGGGCGGGGCCTCAATCCCTCTCGACCAATCAGAAGCCACCATTTCTTCCTGGGGGGGAGGGGTGGGGGGAAAATCCTGCATTCTGATTGGTCCCCTAAACCACTGCGAACCCTACTCATATTCTAATCTACTATTTACCAAAGCAAAATAAAGACTTCTCATTGTTTCAACTGGACATATATCTCTAAGAAAATAGAATAATCTGATTCCTGACAAAAGCTTCGTCTTTAACTTGAGAATATGACTTTTCCAGCTCAGTTCACTATCCAAAATTATGCCTAAATATTTCACTTCCTTAACAATTTTTATCTCGCAACATTTTGAACATGTGAATTCTGACCTTAAACATTCTAAACACTTGTACATTATTTTTTGGCTAAAATTTACACAACCCCTTAAACTAAAGTTAATAAAATTTGTTTTCTGGGCACTAAGTACTAATTTATTTTTACAGAACCACCATTTGAGGGATTCTAGATCAGACAACATTTTCCTTTCATTCTCTTGCCAAGAATTACTTATGTAACAAAGGGCCGTGTCATCTGAAAAGGATTTTATTTGACCATTTAATCTAGCACCACAGAGGTCATTAACACGGATTAAAAATAAAGTTGCTCCAAGTACCGAGCCTTGTGGGACCCCATGTTTAATTATTCCTAGCTCACTAAATACCCCGTTAATTTTTACACATTGTTTCCTATTGCTCAAATAACTTAAGAACCAATCATGAACTACACCCCTAACACCACTATTATATGACTTATCTAACAAAATTGAATGGTTCACAGTATCAAAAGCTTTCTGAATATCAAGGAAGAGCCCACTAACACATTTGTTACTATTTATACCAAAATTAACATTATTCATGAAGTCTAAAAGAGCTGTTTCTGTACTGATGCCCACTCTAAAACCGTACTGGTTCTCACTGAAAAATCTTGTTTTCTCTAAAAACTTGATTAATTTTGATTTCATAATTTTCTCTATTATCTTAGAGAATGAGGATATCAGAGATATAGGACGGAAATTTGAACAAACGCTGGATGAATTATTTTTGTGAATAGGTACTACTACTGCTTTCTTCAAACTCTCAGGGAAAATTCCTTGAGATAAACTCAAATTCACTATGTATGTAAAGACATGAACTATTCTAGGATATATCTGTTTGATCATTAATGAATTTATGCCATCTATGCCAGGCGACTTCCCGTTTTTCAAATTCTTTATTACGCTAACTACTTCTTCACAGGAAACTGGCTCAATAAACAGAGATGATTTCTCATGGATACTATCAAAATTATTTTTATAAGGAAAATTATAAAATCCATCTGGGAGTAAATTTTGTTCAACCGTTTTTTCAGCAACAGAAATAAAAAAATTATTAAATTCATTTGCAATAACTTTTGGGTCTCTAACTAAATCATTATTTATTTTCAAACAGAACTTATCATTCCTACTATTTTGACCCGTCAAATCTTTTATTGTACTCCAAGTTGCTTTTTGGTTTCCAATGTTATTTTCTAGTCTATTTTTATAGTAAGATGATTTTATCAATTCAATCTTTTGTTTTAATTTGTTTCGAAATGCATTATAATATAATCTAAATCTGTCATTTTGTGGTCTATTTTTTACTTTTTTGTACAAAAAATTACGCTTTTTAATTTGATTACATATATAATCATTTATCCAGGGCTTCAATTTACGGCACTTATTATTAATAGTACAAATTTTCTTACATTTTATAATACAACCCTGCAATTTATTTTCAAAAATACCATAAGCTAGAGAAGCGTTATTTTGCTCATAAACATCCGACCAGTCCATATCAGCCAGTAAGGCATCGAGCCTGTCGTAGCAGATAACAGTGTGGGTGAGTGTGGCGGGCTCGTCGTCGGCAGCGCGGCGTCCGTCCCGCTCCCACCGTAGCCGCAGCGATGTCATGTAGTGGTCGGTCCTTGTCGGCCTTCACCACCGCTGCCTCCGCCGTATACGGCCGCTTATCACTAGACCATCTAGCCAATATGTGGTCGATGCACGAACATGTAGTTCCCGTTACTCTTGTAGGCTCGTTTATAAGAGATTCTAACCCAAAACCAGCCATCGCTATTTTATAATTATCAACATCATTATCATCATATTTTAACAAGTCTACATTCATGTCACCTATTAAAACTAAATTTTTTATCTGGTTATTGCTATTAATTAAGGAGTTTTCAAATTCATTTATAAACGATTGAACAGTATAACTATGCATTCTGTAAATTGCTAATAAAACAAAATTATACTCATTTATCTTCAGATTTACTTTGAGTATATCAGCTGATGTAAGATTTAATTGTTCATTATGTATAAGAGTAACGTTAGAAGAGCATTTTACATATACCGCTACGCCTCCAGCATGATAACCTTCATTCGTACACAGTATATTTACCCAGATATCCGCCATTTTGTATTTTTCACAAAATATCTTTTATCTCCGAAGTTTGTGAATTGATTTTTTTGAAACTTAGTATGTACCTATAACTAGTCAAGGTTAGTTTATGAAAAAATAATCAGCATGATCGAATAATAAATTTCAAAATGGCGGCCGTTTGAAACCTTTAATTTGAAATGTCGGAAAAACTTTACGTATTACAAAAAAATATGAGGAATTAAAATTTTTAGAAAATTTAATTTCTTGTCTATTGACACCAGAATTGAAGGGTTGAGTGGATGAAGGGGGTAAGTAACATTTTTGTAAAAATTGAGTTAGATGCATCGATGAAGGGTGTAAGTGATGCTCTATTTAGTACACTGGGTCCCATAGTCCAAAGTATAATAACAGCTGAGTTATTTTCTTAAGTTAGGGGTTAAGTGCAGGAAATGCACGCAAATGGAGTGTATGAAGGTGGTAAGTGCTTCACTTGCCCCCTTCATCCACTTACTGTTTCACTTACCCCCTTCATCCATAATGCTTTGCGCACTGGCCTGCTCAGGACAAAACAAGAACTTTTTGATAAAACTACTCTATCAGTACATGGTGTCCAAAAAAATGTTCAAAATAATTGACCACAAATTCCCCGAAGTGGGCCATAGCTATTTAGATTCGGATCGTAATTTTGGTCGTATCGAGAAAGAACTCAGAAAAAATGAAAATGTGTACGTACCGGAACAGTACAGAGAGATTATTTCTAAATCAGGCAAGAAAAACTTTGTTGTGGACATGTCATCTCATTTTCGAGATTTTGAAAATTTTGCGGAAAAACTGGATTTAAAACATAATAAAAAGGATCGAAAATGTCAGATTCCGAGATGGAGTAAAATGGATCAGGGTGGACGAGTATGGAAGTTACCTTTTCAAGGAGACGTATGACGAGTACACACCATTTAGGAAGGTTTCCCTGCTAAAGCAGGATAAAAAGGACACAAACTCTAAGAGTAAAAAAAAGGTACCTCAAAAGATGACTACAAGTTCTTCAAAGACTGTGTGTATTAAAAGGAAGGAAAAACCATACGGAAATGTGACCAAAGAGAAGATTAACAATCTGAAAGCCCAACTAAAGTATGTTAAAGAAGAACATTGATGGTTTTATGAGAAAGTTATTCAAGAACAAGAGGGAAAATACAAGGAGAATGAAGTAGAGAAAGAAAGTGAGGAAAGAGAGTTAACGAGAAAGAGTGAAAAATTAAACATGAAAAAGAAGTATGTCTTAGTAAAAATTGCAGAGATAAGATTGATAAGTATCTAATAAAAGACTGTTATTACTTACGAATTCTTAAAACATTAGTATTAATAATATTGTGGTATTTGTTTTGCTTAACTGACTTTTAGTTACCATTTTCTTTACAAATTACAAGACAACACATAAAGTCTATGATAAAAGACTTTTAGTAAGTTTACTTGTTACATTCCAGTTTATTTTGGTGCAATAACCTTATTTACATGTATTTAGTATGGTAAGATGTTAAAATAAAGTATTGTTTTTTTATAAAAATTTTTTTATTTTTTTACATCACTTAACTCCTTCTTCCACTCCGAAGCATTGTCTCTTTCAGTGGATAAAGGAGGTAAGTAGTAAACAAGTTGAAAATTTAATAGTAAGGAACATTTCAATTTGTATCAAGTGTTGTCCAAAAAATCTTACTTCTCTGTCCCTCCTAATGCCGTTTTAAGAACTAAATTAAATAAAAAAAGAAATTAGTTATAACCTAAAAACTTTAGGTCCATTTATCTCAAAAGTCACAAAATGTTACTTACCCCCTTCATCCACTCAACCCTTCAATTATGAAAATCGGTTAATAAATAGCTGAGTTATGGTCAAATTTATCTACTGAGGCAGCGTAATTTACCTATGTCAGCGCATGACTCAATGCAACAATGGGCCATTCTCCTTCCAATTTATGCTGCCTCGTTGGATAAATTCGACCATAACTCAGTTATTTATTGACCGATTTTCATAATTCTGGTGTCATTAGACTGGAAATTAAATTTTCTAAACATTTTAATTCTTCATATTTTTTTGTACTACGTAACGTTTTTCTGGTATTTCAAATTAAAAATTTTAAGCGGCCGCCATTTTGAAATTTACCATTCGATCATTCTGATTATTTTTTTATGAACTGACCTTGACTAGTTATAGGTACATACTAAGTTTAAAAAAAATCGATTCACAAACTTCGGAGATAAAAAATAGTTTGTGAAAAATACAAAATGGCGGATATCTGGGTAAATATGCATTTTAGGACACACCTCCACAGGAACTTTTTTGCTTATTTTTACCCAATAAAAAAAAATTATGGAGTTTGGTGGCGGACTTTACAGACACCCTGTATACAGGGTGAGTCTCTACTGACTACATTAATTTTAACAGTTGATTCTACTTATCAAATGGAACACAAAAATGTATATAACCCCTTATCTGACTTTAACCGTTTAGGTGTAATGGCGTATTTTGTGATTTTTTTAAATTACACGACTTTGCACTATTAGTTCGACGGTAAAAACCAAAAAAATGTATTAATGAGATATAAATTAATACCATTTGAAAGAAAATTAAATTCCCTTCAAATTAAACATAGTACCAAAGTAATAACTCCTTAAAAAACGTTTATAAAATAACATTAAAGTTAAAAATTGTAGTTTTCAGAATTTTTCCCTTAAACTTCAAGGCTCAATTAAAGCAGTTAAATTTGCCGTTTTACTATGTCCAATTACATAAAAAACTTCCTTATTTATTTATGTTTAAAATGATGTATAAATAATAAGGGGTCATAAGAGGAAACATTTGAGTATTTCTTTAAAATGTTGTTAAGGTACATTATAAGGATTGACATCATCATTCGGTATTAGCTCTAAACACCAAATTTATTACTGTTTATTTGTCTCTAATTTCTTTACCAGCTGAATCTGTTGACTAAATCAGCTGACAGGGAATAAAAATGGTAATAATCAGCTGATGTTTAATTATTGTATTGTAAAACTGTTTATTCATGTTCTTGTCAATTGTGCACTACAAGTAAAACGTAACTGATGCCATTAAAGATAGATATCGTTGTTGTTTCGAGTTGTCATGTCATTACCAATGAAGAATAGGTGGACATTATTGTGGTTTACGGGTTCTGTGACTATAATGCAGCGGAATGCCGTCGCAAGTACCGTCGCCACCGCTATCCAAACAGAAGGCTTCTCAGTGAACGCACCTTTGTTAATGTTCATAGCTGTTCCTGGTACATGAATCTTCTAATCATGTAAGGTTTAAATTAAACGTCTAGATCGGACTCTTTGCAAGCTGGCTCATAGGACCTTCGAACAGCCTTAAATGGCATTTAGTACCTGGACTTACTTGCTGAAACATTACCATTGCTCCTTAAAGACTTGGATTTTCGTCAGCGCATTATCTTCCAAGGCGAAGCACTCCCACACTACACTTCAGTGTTGATGTCCGTCAGCATATCAGTGATACAATAGACATGTGGATTGGAAGATGAGGAACAATCGCTTGGTCTCCGTGGTCTCCAGACCTCATACCCCTTAACTACTATGTTTGGGGGCACCTCATTTCAAGTTTTTCGCGTACCAGTTTAAAATGTAGAAGGGTTAAGGAACAGGTTTTTGACAGCTTGTGAACCTCTACTTGATGAACTGACTTAAAGGCGCCTGTGAGGGAATTCAGGAAGATATTTTGCATGCATATCAGGGTAAACGGTGGATACTCTGAAAATCTCCTAAAATGATGAAACCGGTTGACGGATGAGATATAAATAACAGTATATGTAAATTATAAATGATGTGTTTATTTTTCATATAACATCTGCTGATCACAATTATTGGAATCCCCAATCTGCTAATTTAGTTGATAGATTCAGTTGTTAAAGAAAGTACAGATTTACTGCAATTTATCTGGTGGATTTTTTAACCAATGCGATGAATCATAATGATGTACATTAACAACGTTCTTATGAAACTCCAACATTTTTTACACTTACGACCCCTGCATTCATTCAGAAGCCTTCTGTTTGGATAGCGGCGGCGACGGTACTCGCGACGGCAATCCCTTACATTATAGTCACAGAACCCGTAAACCACAATAATATCCACCTATTTTTCTTTTGTAAACGACATAACAACTCGAAACGACAATGATATAATGACAACGGCATCAGTTACGTTTTACTTGTAGTGTACAATTGAAAAGAACATGAATAAACAGTTTTACAATAAAACAATGAAATACCCCCGTTGCAGCAGACCTGCATACTCAGCGAATTTCAAGTGCAAAACAACATATTTCGATCCAACATAGCGAGATTTGACATGTTTTTGTAAGCTCCATAAGAATAACATGGGGAATGAGTATGGAGGTTTGCTGCTACAGGTATATTAAAACTGGGTGGTTTTAATTCAATATTTAGTAGATCTGAACTAGAAGAAGCCATTTACCAAGTTTTATAAAGATATGTTGAGAAATAAGCGAGATATAGAATTTTACTTATTTCCCATAAGGTTAACATTGGGACAACGTACTGTGTTTACCACTTTCAATATCTCGGCAACCAATGGACATAGAGCCATGATTCAAAATACTAAATTGTTTGTTTTTTTGGGCTGAATTCAATGGTGCCAATAAAAATTTGAAAAATTTTATTTTTCTATGTAAAAGTCTCAAAAAACCCATTTTTGGGGGGGTTTACCCCCCTTTACCCCCCCTTCCGGTGGTCCGATCGGGCTGGTTTACGAACTCGTCCGAATAATTACTACTTTACACGTCTATGCCAAATTTCATTCCGATTGGACCATTTTTGCGCAAGTTATCGTGCTTAAAGACACATATATATATATATATAGATATATATATAGATATATATATATAGATATATATATATAGATATATATATAGATATATAGATATATATATATATATTTATGAAAGTGAACGAATGGTGTTTTTGGCATCTGAGGACCTCAAAAAGAAAAGTTATGATGGTTTTAGGCTTAGGTCTTACCATGAGACCTACGGTAACAGCTTCTTCCCTATAGGGGAAATTCGCTAAAATCAGCTGATTATTGCTATTGTAATTCCCAGTCAGCTGATTTAGTTAACAGATTCAGCTGGTAAATAAATAAGAGACAAATAAACAGTGATACATTTGGTGTTTAGATCCAATACCGAGTGGTGATGACAATCCTGATAATGTACCTTAACAACATTTTAAAGAAATTCTCAAATTTTTCCTGTTATGACCCCTTAATATTTCTACATCATTTTAAAAATAAATAAATAAGGAAGTTTTTTATGTAATTGGACATAATAAAACAGCAAATTTAACTGCTTTAATTGAGCCTTGAAGTTTGAAGGAAAAATTCTGAAAACTACAATTTTCAACTTGAATGTTATTTCATAAACGTTTTATAAGGGGTTATTACTTTGGTACTATGTTTAATTTGAAGGGAATTTAATTCTCTTTCAAATGGTATTAATTTATATCTCATAAATTTATTATTTTGGTTTTTACCATCGAACTAATAGTACAAAGTCGTGTAATTTTAAAAAATCACAAAATACGCCATTGCACCTAAACGGTTAAAGTCAGATAAGGGGTTATATACATTTTTGTGTTCCATTTGATAAGTATAATCAACTGTTAAAATTAATGTAGTCAGTAGAGACTCACCCTGTATATATATATATATATATATATATATATATATATATATATATATACTAGAAGAACCCGTGGCTTCGCTCACGATAAAAATTAAACATACACTATCACCCATCAATTATATAGTTTTGATTTCCCATTTATTTTTCTTCACCCATCAATTATATAGTTTTGATTTCCCATTTATTTTTCTTGTTGTAGAATCTACTTCTTTAAACATATCAAATGTACTTCCATAAAACAAGAAAAATGATTTTAGAAATTCGCTCTTATAGCTCTGGACAGCCTTACTGGCGGGTGGCGAAAATTGTAATCTCCCAAAATGTCTGCTAAATAAACACATGTTTTGGTAGAACTGTCAAAACTTTGTTTACGTTTCACCTCATTTACACTACAAAAGAATGCCCTGCAATATTTCACCGAGAGATTTCTTACGCAATTAAAATTTCTAGAAAATATTTGTGCAATGCATCAGCTGGTCTTTTAGTTTGGCAACCTTTCATTTTAAAATGATTTGTTTAAATTTAAGAATGTGTTTCCACACTTTTGTCGTTGTACTTCATGAATTGTGTTGAGCTTGCAAGCATTTAACATTAGTTGCACTTGCGGTTGCAGCAAAATATTTTCTTGTGCAAAGTACCTCTACATAAACAAATGACCATGTGATTTATAACCAAAACGTTGCAGATAATAAACACTAATTACGACAACAGCGCACTCACTCACCCGCCAGTAAGGCTGTCCAGAGCTATAGTACGCAGGTCTGCTACGACGGGGGTATTCATTCTTGCATAAAGTGTCTGTCTATATATAACAAATGTGACCATATCCAGCGCCCCACCTACAAAGCCCAAATGGTGTTGCTGCCTTGGGTAGACTCATGCCCATATCGACGGTCCTTCCTCTTGCAAGTGCTGTTTGCTTGTATCGGCTGTCCAGTCGATCTTGCTGTCAGGTGAAGAGGATTGCACTCACACACTTAAGAAGCTAATTTACAGAGACTGGCTCACCCGAGGCAAACGCCAAGAAGAATTTATGGCCTTTTCTGCTTAACGCACGGTATCTGAGCTTGCCCTGATGACGATCATGGGGCACGATATAAGGAACGGCACCCTTGGCTTTTTCGACGACACTTTGAATCTGCTCGCATATGTTGCATAGTTACCCTTAATTAGAACTTTATTATGCACCCCCGTCGCAGCAGACCTGCGTATTAGAAATCCTATTTCTTTCCTTCATGAAGGCATACGTGTTAAAGGAACCGTAGAACGTGGCTTGAAATTTTATTCACTGTAAAAGATCATTTCCTTAAGGTTTTAGGGTCTACCTTGAACAAAAAATTACATGCCACTCCAGCAATTATTAAAAAGTGCTGTCTTACGTTTTTAGACTCAATATTGAACAAAAAGACTGAATGAGCCGTCCCGGCAATTGTTTTAAAGTGCTGTAGATAAAATTAACTTTACAGTAGCACACTCTTCCTCTTATAGCAGTTAGTTGTCATAAAAAAGAAGTCCTTCAAGAATAAGTGATCAGTGATCAGTTATTTATTTTATGTTATACTACATACCAGAATTTTATATAGTGTATTGCACTTAAAATATATGCAAAAGTCTAATTCATTAACCATCTGGTACCAAGTACCAAATCTTCATGTAAACAAATACAATTAAATAGCAGAAAGAAACACCATTTACATCACCTGTTTTAAATTATTTTACTTTCATATGTTTTGTTAGTAAACAAATCCAATTCAAATTCATTAAAAATCCCTGACATGGGTACCTTCAAGACGGTCCCAGGGCTAAGCCCTGAAAGTTATCAAGAAATTGATGGTGTATAAACCTATTCCATGAAATTCTACATGTATGTACCAAGTTTCGTGGCCATCGGTCCAGCGGTGTCTGAATTTATATATATATATATATATATCAACATCCTCTTTTATACTTATAGATATATATATATATATAAATTCGAATGAATGGTGTTTTTTGCTTCTGGTGGCCCCAAAACGAAAAGTTATAATGGTCCCGAGCTTTGGTCTACCATGAGACCTACGGTAATAGCTTCTTCCCTATAGGAGAAATTCGCTAATAATGATACTTTTTATGTAGGCTTAAGCTATAGTTTCAAAAGTTAATCAATAATTATCACATTGACTGCGGGCCACATATGTATCCCTTTACTACTCATGTGATGAATTAATATTGCAACACGTACCGTACCATAAACCAAAATGAGGGGAGACACAAACAAACTATACTGCTGAAAAGCACGATTTCCAAACTACATGCAGGCAACAGATCAACATTTCCAGGCGAAGTGCTGGGGTATAGTAGCTGATTCATTTTTATTGGTCCAACCATAGCCTGGAATATGGCCCCATTTGGATCGTGACAACGCCAACTAATTGCCACTAATAGCTTCTTAGGTACTTCTGGTATGCTGGCGGGACATCCGTGTTCCAGCCACTTGAGCCGCTAGCGTCCGTGTGTTTATGTGATAAATACAAAACAACAAAGTGTTCCTTTTTATTGTTACAGTTTTGTTGAAAATATGATAAAAAATTCACATAAACTTATTTTTTAAATGAGTTTAAATAAAACTTACAACATCGCCTGTCTCCAGGATCCCGACAGTCAGGTGGCAATCATGGCTCTGGGGATTGGGGAGCAAGTACTCTGCCGGATCAATTTCTGTGAAACACGAAATGGCTGGGCATTATGTTAATTTTACAAACTGAACCGATAAAAGCTACGAGAAAGGTGTGCGAACTAAAAAAATTTAGAATTTTGACTCCAGTTGAGCTACCAAGGCCCAAAAAACCCTAATCCTTAAAGTACTGTACACCAATGAACTAAGGTACAGATCTCATACCTCAGTGTTTTGTTTTGTATATTAAATGGTTTTTTTTAATTCAAGGTCAAAAGAATTTTTTTTACAAACCAAATAAATGATAGGTATTAACTTCAATATAACACCTGAAAAATAGGTAGGGCCTAAATACGGTCATGCTTTTTCCAGGACTCCATCCGAAATCAAAATCTTTTTCCAAAATGATGGAAATTTGGCGCTGTTTCTGGGAATGGTAATTTATTTTTCAGAAATGGCCGGAAAACCCTGGAAAATCGGAAAAATTAATGATTTCCAACTTAGATCATGTACATAACATACTCATATTTACCCTGAGTGCAAGCTGAACAAGAATATGCAAAAAGTGTCAAGATCCCATGGAGCCTATTACAGGAGTATGCCAAAAAAGCGTCGTAAAAGCTTGCACTATTAGCCATCCTGCACTTGATTCATTGTCAGAGTCGTCTCCCTGGTCAACAGAGGATTGGGACATACTTAGATAAGGATTGTCATCTTGTAATTGGTTTTGGTTGACTTTTAGTTTTACAGTAAAGTATTGTTTTTTTGAATGAACATATAAGTGTTTGGTTACAACTTTGATGAGAAAAACACAACCTAAGTTATACTGATGATCAAGAAATCATTTACCATTACTAATTAACCATTTGAGATTATTAAGAATTGATTGTTCCGATGGTTGGAATAGATTCTTCACTTTTGGTATTCAATGATGAACAATTGTAAACATGAATAAATAAAATGGGGTCGGATATCAAAGTTTTGCCTGGTTATGTTAGCTGAGGTTGGATTAGGTTAGGTTTGGTTAGGTTACGTTACATTGCTTCATTACATTAGAATTGGTTTGTATGCGTAAATCTAGATAAGGATACGGTTCATGGAATTGTAAGCCTAACACAATTATTGGAACCCAACCTTATATTACCTTAAACTTTTAAACCCATGACCTAACAATATCCAACTTTTTGAGTCCCCATTTGACCTGCCTCGAGGACAAAAATTTATTTTGCATGTTTCCTGCCATTTCTGAAAAATTAAACTGTTAAGTTATTTCCGGATTCATTGTACAATTTTCTAGAGTCTGAAGAACAAATTTTCAATTTTGGATGGGGTGCAGTACTGAAAAATTAATTACCGGCTAGGTCTCATTATATGGTTTTTAATTAATGTTATTATTAGGGTAATTATGCAGTTTACAGTACTCCTCCCTAAATTGACAAATAAATGTTTTTTTCAAAATTTAGGAAATAACGCCCTGATTCCGGAAATGATAGTTTTTTCCGCGGAAAACGTCGGAAAATCGGAAAAACAAATACATTTTTTTGCTCAAAAGTGGGTCATGTGGGTATTCTAATTATTCGGGAGAATGAGCTGAACAAGAATATGCAAGAATTTTCAAGATCCGATGCGATAGATAATAACGGAGATACGGCCGGAAAAGTCATAAACTTAGATTTGCACAAAATAGGACAGTTTTAGGTGAGTTACGCTAAACTGTGGGATTTAAGGTTAGGTTTGGTTAGGTTAGGTTAGTTAAGGTTAGGTTAGACTATGATGGGTCAAGTTAGGTTTGGTTTGATTAGGATGTAAAAATATGTTAGGTTTGGTTAGGTTATATTGGATTTGGTTAGGTTGTATGAGGTTTGGTTGAGTTAAATTATGATTATAATATTACATTCTTACTTTACCAACCATATCATTACCTCACTTAATGTTTTAAACCAATCCTAATGAAACCCAAAACAATGCAACTTATCATAACCAAACCTAACCAAACCAAATGCAGTTTTCCCGAACTCCACCTGAATCCTGAATCCTCCACCCGAAGTTGAAAAATATTTTTTTTCAAAATGTAGGAAATAACGCCCTGATTCCGGAAATGATCGTTTTTATCCGCGGAAAACGTCGGAATATCAGAAAAACTGGGAAAAGTCTTTTTTATGGAAATAGGTCATGTTGGTACTTAAATTAATCGGAGAACAATAATATGCAAGAATTCTCAAGATCCGACGGATATTGACGGAGATACGACCAGAAAAGCGTCGGAAAAGCAAAAAACAAACTTTGTCTAAAACATATCATGTGGGTACTCAAATTAAAGGAAATTGCACGCTAAACAACATTCTGCAAGAATCTTCATGATCTGACGTACAATAGTCGAGAAAAAAAGCATAAAAATCATAAAAAATTGATAAACCGACTTTTGTTTAAGTTATTTGACCATGGATTTGGCTGGAATAAATTAGATAGGGATTGGTTATGTTAGTTTAGGTTATATTTGGTTTGGTTTGGTTAGGTTAGGTTAGGTTACATTAGTATTGGTTTAAAACCTTAAGTTAGGTGTCTAAGGAACATGCCAACCTTAGTCAGTAACAAGGCTACAAGATCGCGCCACTATCACCACGATCATCACCAAGGAGGTTATATTACTATACTGGAGGCAGCACTCCATAGTAAAACAGCGTGCCGGCTGTTTAGAACAAAATATCACAAAAATGGTACATCAGTTAGTACCAACCTTTGCAAAATACCTCAATTTCACCGACTTCCCAAAATGAACGAATCAATCGAGTGATTCAGTCGAGTCACGACTCAATTTTGAGCTTGGTTCATTCCGGTCCGGAAATCAATAATATTTTAAACAACGAATTAAACACTCATAATAAACTGCTAACGAGTACTTATTGGGTGATTTTTGTTTGAAAATAACTTCACCTAATTTATTTTTGGGTATATCTTTAATGACAAAATAAAGTAAAAATAGCAAAACAGATACCTGGGCTAGAAGTAATTGATATAATCAGTCACTATGCAAATACGAGAATTATGGTAGAAACTTGGCAGGTAAGCAACATAAATAGTAGGGCAATTTTCTTTTAGTGTTACAATATTGCTGAGCGACAGTAATGTTTGTATAATAACATGACTGATGGCAAAATTGTACATAAGGAGTGAAGTTGTCATTTACTGGCCGGATACTAACACTTACATATTGAACTTTAAATTAATTAATTATTCTTTATTCATAGGTTTTAAAAAATAACATTTTCTATTCTATTATTTATATAATATCGCATTTGGCCTTACCTGTTCCAAGGCAAAGAAACCGTTCAATCATAATGAGAATCAGATCAACATGATTCAACTCTCCGAAATGATTACATCAGTTTTTGAATCAGTTGAATCGACTCAAAGAACGGTACATCAGGTAGTACCAACTGCGGCACGCTTTCCAATGCTGTTTGTGAAGGCAGTGCTACCTCCAGTATAGTAATATAACCTCCTTGATCATCACACTCATCCCTCACTCATATTCAGGGTAACTTCCTCCATGAGGTACCTGTCTTATTAAAGTGATTAAGTGATTAAGTGGATATGGTTGGTAAAGTAAGAATGTGATATTACAATCCTAATCTAACAATACCAAACCTAATTTAACTTAAACAAACCTAATACAACCTAACCAAATCAAATATAAACTAACATAGCCTAACATAGTCTAACCTTACCTAAACTAACCTAACCTTAAATCCCACAGATTAGCGTAACTCACCTTAAAACCCATTTTGTGTACATCTATGACTTTTCCAGCCGTATCTCCGTTAATATCCATTGGATCTTGAAAATTCCCACACATACTTGTTCAGCTCATTCTCCCGAATAATTAGAGTACCCACATGACCCATTTTGGAGCAAAAAAGTGTTTTTCCGATTTTCCGGTATTTTCCGACGTTTTCCGCGGAAAAAACTATCATTTCCGGAATCAGGGCGTAATTTCCTACATTAAAAAGAGTACCTGGTGGACCGAGCCTTGCTCGGTGTTATTTCATGTTTACCAGTTCATCCAGTTACTATAAAATATTTCAATGTCATAAAATTGATAAATCGAAACCTTTTTTATTGCTCCATGGACTCTTCGTCCCATTTGCTGTATTTTCCCTTGACGGCTGTAGATTCCAAACAGCTGTTATGATTACTTCATTTGTTTACACTTTCCTTGTTTATTTTCGTTGCTATCACGGCAACCCATAAGGCCAATGTTAAAATTTTACAACTTTAAAATTCGATTTATTAAATTATTAGATTTTCTCTGGCCAAGTAATCTGCATAAAAGACGTTTTTGAGTCATAAATTACTTATTTCCAGACTTTGAAGGAAATCCTCGGAGCCGTTTTTGAGATCGTTGTGCAAGCAAGCAAGCAAGCATACAAGAACGGACGATAACATTGCTCATATAAGAATATAGGATTTTCAATTTCGGGAGGAGTAGGTATACGTAAACTGCATACTTACCAAATTAATTACCGGCTAGGTCTCATTATAAGGTTTTTAATTAACTAATGTAATTATTAGATCTCATAGTGGGAAATTATGCATTTCCTAGTACCGGTATTCAACATAAAATTTAAAACATCCTAAAAAATATATTGAGAGGTTTTCCAATTTAGAAAAAACGTGGAATGGCCTCCTACTGTTTTAGGTTAAGTTTAATGTGCATAACTCAAAAAGGAACTTCCCATCTTCTTTTGTTGTTGTGTTTCCTTATTTTATCACAAAAACGATCTAAGCCAATTATTACCCACCTTCTTCAGCCATTGCAGAACGGTTTATTATTAAGACCACAGTCCACAGTTCAAGATTTCAGACTTCGTTGTGTTATGACACATCAGGCAATGGCTTGGTGGCTTGGTGGTACTGGTACTGGACTGGTACTGTGGTACTGCACTGCAACTGCGACCAGTGCGACCTTGCGACCGCCGACAGCGCTTCCAGCGTCAGCTGATTGTCGGGCCAGCTGTCGTCTTGACGTCATCTGGGGGTTAGCGGCTACTAAAAAAAACATGAGAGACTGGACAAACGTTTTGTAATCTTTAGATGGTTATAACCATATCAATATGACATAACTCTTTTTCAAACAGTAGATTTAAGTTAAAAATAGTTCAAATGAAAGCCAAAGATCACTTTGAGCGTTTTAATACCAGAAAGTATAAGGGGCATAATTAGAACCTGAAATGTAACTCTTTAAGTTCAATTAATTTAAAAAAATACATTTTCTGTTGAATGCGGCTTTACAACTAACCTTTGACTGGTCGTATTTAGATTGGATGAACAATGGTTCAAATTGAAGTCATGATATCACTGAGCCTTTAAGACCATAACGAACGTCATACTGTGATTCGATGTCCCTGATGATTAAGAGTAAACCATGTTTGACAGCTCCGCCAACGGAGTAGGCCAAGGCCACACTAGTATGGCCTTGAGTAGGCCATGGCTCAAGATAAAACAGACGGACTACAATTTTAGCATTGGGCTTAAATGGACGGCGCGGCGTGGACCTTGGGTTTTGGTTCCAACTATACCATCCAGCAAGTATCGGCGGTGGTTTCGAAACAGGTGATTTTTAGTGGGTTCTTGAGAAATATTCGTTTGGATACAATAAATACAATTTGTTCTATGCTAGATAGCCTGTTGCTCGAAATCGAGCAATATTTAGGTACCGATAGGATCAATTTTAGTAATTAATATATTTTTTGCAGTTATTAATGATAGCGCTTCAAGATTAGGAAGTTGTGCATGGACATGGTCGATACCATCGGCTTCTTGGATTCAGTCTTGTTCATCCAAAGTTAATAAAATATGTGCATGTCGTAATCCACGTGTCTGAAACTATATTTTGTATATCAGCATCACACAATAAATTTGCATTTCCAAATAAGTGTTTTTTTTATTCCTGGTATTAGCTCCTTTAACTTGCTGTGAAAAACTCTTGCTATTTCAGGTTGAAAATGTTTCGAGCTCCAGGTTCCAAATTTCAGACCACTTAAGATTACATGTCGTTGTTACGAATAAAAAAAGGTATCCCAAACCGTTGAACGATAGCTATTACGTCCAGGTAGTTTTAATTCATATTTTGTGGTGATCCTATAAATTGAGAAGGGAGGATTACCCAATTACTTCAAATACGTCAGTTTTAGTGGTTAGCTTGCTGTTTGACAAAGTCCATTTAAAAACATATCTACACGCAGTTGGATTTTTCCGAATTAAAGCCAAGTCGAGTGCCTTCTATCCTCACATACATATTAATCATCCAATGTAAAAGAAGCTTTTCGGACCTATGCAGAATACAAAGAAAATCCCGTACAGCAAGTCGAAAAGAGGAATACTGCAACATGTGGTTGCGTACCACAAAGGTTCCTTGAGCATGTTTCAAACCTACATGCCAGCCATTATCTCCATTTGGAAGTGTAATAACGTTATATAAATATACCTGAGGTACTTAAATTGATGGTTTTCTGCAGAAAATAGTCTCAATTCGATTATAAAAAATAACGTGAATTGGAAAGTTATATACACCTCCTACGATGGATTCATCTATATTTGCTTCAGAATTCACCATCGCAAATGCGGTGTTGTAGGATCTGATGTTGTTTAGGTAGTTTTTATTTGTTTTTTGTTTCCCAGTAATTGACTCCGTTAATGAGATGTTTAGTACATTTTTATTGGGTGTATTCTTCTAAATTCACTTCACTTTTATGGCAACACAGATTAAATGTCCTTAACGTACCAGTTTTTTTCACCTTAAAGTGTTTTCCTCTGCAATGATTACAAAGTAAGTCCATATTTTCTAGTGAGAATGGTAGTTCGTCGGCAGACATTCGCTTTCCCCAATTTCTAGGAATCTATGTCGTGTTCTTATTCATTGATCAGCAAACGAAAGTTTCTCTTTCTAAGTATCAAGTTTAATTTATTTTGAATATTTTTTTCCATTTAATTAGTTAGCTAGAACTTGTTTGCAGAACTAAACATTTATTTGTGACAGGTAAATAAAAACAAACCTTTCACCAGCTGATTAAATGTGAGTGAAATTGTGCATATGATCAATATGTAAACAAATAGTATCTGCCATAAGAATTATATGGTAACTTTAAGGGCCACTTGTGCGAAGCCCTTAACATACATTGAGCTTATTTTAAGGGAAGCACAACTTCAGAGAGCTCTTTAAAATGAAACAAAAAACATTAAAATCGGTTAAAAATCTAGGAGGAGTTCTACTCACAAAATAACCCCTACCAAATTAATCTACTATATATTTGTCAAATACGACTCACCTATCATCGCACAGCCCAAACTACTTGACCTAGAACCTTGAAAATTTGCATGAATGTTCCTTTTAGGGCATAGGCATCCGCTAAGAACGGATTTTACAAAATTCGTAGTAAAAAGGGATTTTTGGCGAGGCCGAAGTTTTCAAATTTTCCCATCTAAAAGTGTGTTGGACGATTTTTGTTTACATTTTTAATGTTCATGAATCAATCAGCTGGTAGTTAGCTTCAGAAATGTATAGGTTGATATAGATGATAATAAATTGATTTCTTTCATCATGGCTTCATTGTTTTTTGTTGATTTATTTCATGGACATAATCATGTACTATATAAAAGTTACACTAAGTTTAGATAAAATCTACCATTAATTAGTTAAGAGGCACCATCTTTATTTCGGTAGCGGGAGTTATCGTTTTTACTGGAGACATTTCTAAAAACATTTTTCTGTTTCATGAGAGAACATTTGACATGTTGTGAAGAGTGATACAGTATGTTGTATTTTTATCGTGGGCGAAGCCACGGGTCCTGCTAGTTATGTATAGATATGTTTCTGTATTTTTGGCCTGTGAACTTTGACCTCGATATTCAAAGACGAAATTATTCCTTATAATTTATAAGGAAAAAAGAACTGAAGGATTATTCTTTCTTTGAATAAGTTCAAAGATGCCCAAGGATGTCACTCTAGCATCCGCCATATTCTTGATAACACATCAAATAATTTTGTTAATTTAAGATAATTTTGTTTTAATAATACTAGGGATCAATCAAAAACTTTTGAGTCGTACCCTACTTCAAGGTTGACAAGGTTCATGCCTAATTTCTTATTTGGCGGCTGGACTAGAGTTGACCTAGGTTGATGGTTTTTAGCGAATTTCCCATATAGGGAAGAAGCTGTTATAATAAGACCTAAGCCCGAGACCATGATAACTTTTCGTTTTGGGGCCCCCAGAAGCAAAAAACACTATTCATTCATTTTCACATACATATATATATATATATATATATATATATATATATATATATATATATTAGAGTAATTGTGGATGATTAGGGCTACTAATATAGTGATAAGATTAGTTTTCATAACAAGTACCCTTTTTTTATTTAAAAAATTATTTTATTTATAAGATATCTTATAAATAAAATAATTTTTTAAATAAAAAAAGGGTACTTGTTATGAAAACTAATCTTATCAATATATATATATATATATATATACATATATAAATATGTGTCTTTAAGCACGATAACTCTCGTAAAAATTGCCCGATCTTAATGAAATTTGGCATAGGCGTGTAAAGTAGTAATTATTCGGACGAGTTCGTAAACTAGCCCGATCGGACTACCGGAAGGGGGGGTAAAGGGGGGTAAACCCCCCAAAAATGGGTTTTTGTTTTTTACATATAAAAATAAAAATTATCAAATTTTTGTTGGCACCATTGAATTCAGCTCATAAAAACAAACAATTTAGTGTTTTGAATCATTGCTCTATGTCCATTGGTTACTGAGATACTGAAAGTGGTAAACACAGTACGTTGTCTCTATGTTAACCTTATGGGGAATAATTAAAATTCTATATCTCGCTTACTTCTCAACATATCTTGATAAAACTTGGTAAATGGCTTCTTCTAGTTCAGATCCAATAAATATTGAATTAAAACCACCCAGTTTTAATATACCCGTAGCAGCAAACCTGCATACTCATTCCCCATGTTATTCTTATGGAGCTTACAAATCAAGTCAAATCTCGCTATGTTGGATTGAAATATGTTGTATTGCATTTGAAATGCGCTGAGTATGCAGGTCTGCTGCAACGGGGGTATTTTTTATTATAATGCGGGATATGTTAGCATGAAATTACAAAGTTAGAAGTCTGTAGGTCAACCGGAAGTTATCAGTCAGACGAATTTTCTCCTGTCAGCTGGTCAGCAAAATATATAGTTCCCTTTCTGATGGATTTCCTAAGCAGATGCATCTTATATCTTGTGGTTAATTTACATCAAATGTCTGACATTTCCTTATCTAAATTAGTTATAAAACAAAATAAAAGAATACGTGACACTTCTTCCCGTTTTCAGATGACGTGATTTATGGATGGCCCCTGACCGTTTATTTTTATAATTTTAGCTAATTCATTATAGTCCTAGCATTATAAAAAATTAATCTTACAGCAAATGTTTTTTAGTTTCATTTCGATTATTGGTTGACGGGCAGGGATATATAGGCAGACGGGGACTTGAGTTTTGACCGGTTGAGACTTAATGGGGCAAAGGTTGGTTTTCATAAGATAATGGTTTATTTTGCTCATCAAACACTAGTTTTTTTGTGAAAACAACAGACCATGTACCCTCACCAGAGGGAGACTCGCATCAAAATTGAAAATCCTCTGACAAAAGCCAAGCCAGGCAGATCATCCGTTTATAAAGTTGCTGGTGGGGCTGGTTTAAGTTTGGGATTATGAGAGCAAAAGAAGAAATAATTATATTGTTTTTGGCAGTTATAATATAGAATGCCTCATTATTAAGTTTTTGGTTTTAGTGCGATGTAAGTCGTGATGCTAGTTGTAATTTACACATATTAATTTTATTCAGGCAAAAGCTGTGATAGGGAGCCTACTGATAATATCTTAGACTTGTCCCTAGTCTAAGATAATATACAACACTAGACAAGGAACATTAAATAATTCATTTGATATTCCAAACATTGTATTATGGTAAGAATAAGTACATCGACTGAAACCAGAAAAGTACTGAATTTTCAGTTATTCTTCAGTCAATAATAAAAATAATAATTCAAATTCAAATTCTTTATCTATAGCATGCGCATGCGACTTACATTGCAGTGCTTTTCATATACCTCTAGCTAAAATAGTGCGTGGAAAAAGTGTAAAAATCTTTCACTTCCTGAAACCAGCACCATACTTTGTGAATTGACTAAATACATATAAAAGAGTGAAAATCAGCCGGGAGGCAAGCTTAAAAATATTTACGTCGCGGGTAGTGACGTCATCAATATGGCCGATCAGCAAACTTAATAATGTCACATATCTCGGAAACCACTCAACCAATTTTGACGTGAGACATCTTATTTGAAAGGTCTAATCATTATCTATAATAAAGGTTATTACACTTTCAGCGGTAAAATCAGCGGTTTTTTGGTAATTTGCAAAATATTATTTTTTTATAAATATTAGTATTATTATGATGTATTAAAATTAAAATTAATAATAAAATATCCCCGTTGCAGCAGACCTGCATACTCAGCGAATTTCAAATGCTTAAATAACTCATTGGGACGGGGCCATGAATAAGTAAAATCTACGTAAATCCCAAAGTGAGAATACAACAATTTTCTCCATAAGATAATAACATGGGAAATGAGTATGCAGGTTTGCTACCAGGGGGATTTAAAATTGAGAGATTTTTTGCCACAATCCAGTAGACATCAACTAGATGAAGCCATTTACAAAGTTTCATTCAGATATGTTGAGAAATAAGCGATATATAGAATTGTATTTATTTCCTATAAGGTTATCACAGTACGTTGTCCCAATGTTAACCTAATAGGAAGTAAAAAAATTCTATATCTCGCTTATTTCTCAACATATATGAACGACACTTTGTAAATGGCTTAATCTAGTTTATTTCTACTGGATTGTGGCAAAAAAATCTCTCAATTTTATATTACCCTGGCAGCAAACCTGCATACTCATTTCCCATGTTATTCTTATGGAGAAAATTGTTGTATTCTCATTTTTGGATTTACGTAGATTTTACTTATACGTGGCTCCGTCTCAATGATTTATTTAAGCATTTGAAATTTGCTGAGTATGCAGGTCTGCTGCAACGGGGATATTTTATTATTAATTTTAATTTAAATACATCATAATACAAATATTAATAAAAAATTAATATTTTGCAAATTACTCAAAAACCGCTGAGTTTACCGCTGTAAGTGTAATAGCCTTTATTATAGATAATGATTAGACCTTACAAATAAGATGTCTCACGTCAAAATTGGTTGAGTGGTTTCCGAGATATGTGACATTATTAAGTTGGCTGAGCAGCCATATTGATGACGTCACTACCCGCGACGTAAATATTTTCAAGCTTGCCTCCCGGCTGATTTTCACTCTTTTATATGTATTTAGTCAATTCCCAAAGTATGGTGCTGGTTTCAGGAAGTGAAAGATTTATAGGTATTATGTTGTTTGTTCCATGCACTAAAAGTTATTTTGAGAGAACAACTCTACATAATTTACATGCTATTTACATTATTTTTCCATACAATAAACATCACATTTTTATAAATATCCAAATTGTTTTTTCATACAAAACCAAACTCTTCTTGACAATACATTAAGGTTTTTTATTTTTATTTTTGTAGATGGGCGTGCTCATAAACCATTGCATAATCTATATCCAAAAAAACAAACAATAAACTAACAAATAAACTATATCAAAAACAAAAACTTAACAACACACTACATACATAAAGGTCTATACAATATGCAATACAAAACATTAATTTCAGGTCTTACTCCATGCATCTTATTTTTACTTTCTCCCCCCACTCTTGGTCATGCCTGCCTGTCAAAACTGTATACTTCAAAGGACAAACCAACAACCTCTTTCTGACAATTGCTTGATCCAAAGTTAATGACTATGTCCTCAAAATAATATAATTATTCTAATTAAACAGCAAATTTAATTTACCTCATCCCAATGAATGTTTATGTGTAATGTGTTGTTATTAACATAAATGTGCACTAACTACTGGATACTAACAAACTAACCAAACAGGTAGGTCTACATACTAACATTTTTATTTTATTCAGGCTATATAATATTTATGAAAACTTTTTCCTTATGAAACATGCATAAAATGTGATTTTAATTTAATCTTTAACTGATTTTTATTTTTTAGTGTTCTTAATCCCTCAGGCAGTGAGTTCAGCAAATTAGGTATTCTAAATTCTAAAACATTTTTCCCATAGCTATTATAATGCCTAACTGTTCTAAAGTTTCTTTGCCTCAGATTATAGTCGATTTCATTTAACAACCTATACTCTTCTTTAAAATAATTTCTATTCAAATCAGTGAACTTAGCCAGTGCTTCAAAAGACATTATGCCCAAAGGTTCTCTAGGAATGCCATTGAATAAAACCCTTACTATTTTATTTAAAATATTTACCAGGCGTTGCTTAATGTACTCAGGGGTTAAATAATAAATAGTAATACCATAAAATATTGTACTTTGAACTAAGGAAAAATAAACTATAATAATAATAATATTTAATGTTGCAATAATCAAGACTATAATTATAATAACATTAGTAAAATACATTCATTGGGGTCTGGAAAAATATGCTTCTCAGTAAAGCAAATAATTGTTAACTACCTAAATATCTAACAAAAAAGTATAATAATTGTATATATTCATTAAAAATTTATAAAAAAATACATTTAGCCTATGAATAGGGTTACCATACGTCCTCTTTTCCCCGGACATGTCCTCTTTTTGAGACTATGTCCGGGCGTCCGGGCGGATTTCTGTAAAAGCTGCTAAATGTCCGGGTTTTTAAAGGAACGCAATATAAGAATATATAATTAGAGCAAACGATTTTTTTATGTTTGTCCTATGAAAATGCAGTACTTATTTAAGATGACAATTTTTTTATATTCTACGATATAACACTTTTTAATTTTAATTTTTACTCTTTAGAGCTGTTGTCATTTCGTTATCCTTTAAAGCAATAGTTATTACTCTATGTACAAGCACTGGCGTTGCATCCTTTCCTTTTTTTTATTAACAACTGTCTGCCGTCTGACATTAGACGTCTGAGATTGAAATCAGGGAGGTAGCGGTTTATGTTATGTTATGTTAGGTTATGTTTTTGTTGTTATGTTCCAAGTTAAACCTATGTCAAGTCGTTTAAACCCGACCTATTTTAAGCTGTTCAAGTAAACGTAATGCCTAAAAGGAAGTGCACTTTTAATGAAGATCTGAAAAAAACGCTTTAATAGCTTTAAAATTGGAAGAAATGAATTTGAAGCCGAAGTCTAGTGTCTAGTGTGTCCTGCCGGCACTTATGTTTCTGTTGCCAATAATGGTAAAACATTTATTGCTTTAGAATATTTAACTTCATAGATATTCTATTTAACTGTATTAATAATAATAAATTATATAGTTTGTGAAAAGTTATTCAAGCATTTTATTCAGACTTTTTGCTTCTCTCTCAAAATGATAGGTATCAAATTAAATTAATCAAAAGTAGTTTGATTAAGAGCTTACATGTTTTCCTACAGTTTACAAGCTTTAAGTATATTAATTGATGTAAATAACTGATTCTTAGACGCTTGAAGAACGTTTCAAACTTTCACAACAATATATATAAAAATCTCTAACCATCAAAATTATGGGGGTGGGGAAGGACTCTTCATTTCCCTTCCGCCGGGTCCATATGTCGATGTGTCCTCCTTTTCAACCTCCCCCATATGGTAACCCTACCTATGAAACATAGCTATTTTATAAAATATAGGTATATTGTATGGTAAAAATAATATTCCTCACTGTAAAAAGTATCTAAGGTAGCACAGCTTAACAGTAATGATTCCATGATACAAATGAAATTCCAACAAAATATGTGTGTCTTGCGGGGTATATAACGTTCTATAAATTGTTTATAAGATTACTTTTTCTCAATCTCAAAGTTTATGAATGTAATCTCAATATTTAATGTGTATTAAAGATTGCCATAATAGTTAATTTTGTTGTAAATATTGCCTTGTTTCGAACTAGAATGACTTTTGTTGATATAGATTTATGACATACTTGACGAATAATCAATTATATGTACATTGTCATCAGACTTCATTGGAGTTATGAGGCTGAGGTAGTTATGCGTTTTAGAAGAACAAAACATGGTAAAATATTCTGACAAGATCGGCATTGTTCTAAAGGATGGTCGCTTGCGACTGCATCAATGTTCTTTTTGCATCTGCAACATTTTCTGTTCTTGGTGTGTGTCAACATGTGACTTTTCATGTGGAACACGCACTCCCCACAAACAACACATCGGCTGAGTTGATTTTTGGCATGCATCGACATATGCCTTTTCAAATGCGGTCGTTGAAAAAAGGCCTTCTCGCAGATTACACATTTAAATGGCCTTTCGCCAGTGTGCTGTAGCATGTGAATTTTCAAGTAATCTCGCCCTTTTAAAGTTTTCTGACAAATATCGCACTGGAAACGCGGACGGTCATCAGTATGCACCAACATATGCGTCTTCAGAGTTTGGGGCAGTACGAAGGACTTTTCGCATATTTGACATTGGAAAGTGCGCTCACCGGCATGGGCCAGCAAGTGAGTCTTCAAGTGAGCAGCCTGAAAGAAAGACTTTTCGCACACTTCACACTTGTATCGCCTCACACCACTATGAATCAGGAGGTGTGTCTTCAGTGCGTGTTGCAGACTGAATGCCATTCCACACTCCTGACAAACGTAAGGTTTCTCCTTCGAGTGTGATTGCATATGTGCTTTCAAATATGCTTTTTGAGTAAACGTCTTATCACAAGTGAGGCACTTGAAGGCCCGCATCTCTGAGTGTACCACTTTGTGCTTCTTCACCGACTGCAAATCAACGAAGGACTTCTGACATATTTCACACTGATAAGGACGCACGCCGTTATGTCTAACCATGTGATGTTCTAATGATATAAATCTAACAAATGACTTCTCGCATACAGCACACTGATACGGACGCTCCGTGCTATGCACGGACATATGACTTTTCAACTCACCTCGTTCAGCAAATGACTTATGGCATATGTCGCACTCATGAGTGCGCGGGCGGTTCTCATGAATCCTCATCATATGGCCTTTTAAATTTCCCAAAGTCCCGAAGGATTTCTCGCACTGAGGACACTTGTAAGGAAGTTCTCCAGCGTGCATTGCCAAATGACCTTTCAAGGTTTTTCGATTTGCAAATGACTTCTGGCATATTTCACATTTATGAGGGCGTTCACCAGCATGAGTGACCTGGTGGCTTCTGAAATCTTCAAGACTTTCGAAGGACTCCCCACACCTTGAACACCTCTTGTATTCTCTATGTGTCAATGTGTGATTCTTCAAACTTTTTTCTAATCTAAACGATTTTTCACAAATTCCACACTTGTGTTCCCCATCGTGTGTCGCCATATGACGTTTCAAGGTGCCTATATCTGCAAACGACCTCTGGCATATTTCACATTTATGAGGACTCTCTCCAACATGAGTAACCTCGTGTCTTCTGAAGTCCACTAGACTTTTAAAGAACTCCTCACACTTTCGACACTTGTAGATACGTTCTTGAATGTGTGTCAAGACGTGCTTAATTAAACTTTCCCTTTTTTTAAACGACTTCTCACAAAATGTACACCCGTGAGCTCTTTCATTACTATGGGTCAAGATGTGGATCCGCAGAGTTGATCGAAAGGCGAATGATTTCTCACAAGTCGCACACTTATACGGGCGCTGCCGTTCCCCCGTATGTGTTAAAATATGACTCTGCAATGTTCCCCGCCTTGCGAATACCTTCTTACACATTTCACATTTGTAGGGTTTCTCCCCGGAATGTAATCGTGAATGCAATTTTAACGATTGCGATTGGGAAAACGACCTGTCACATTCTAGACATTTATAAGGCCTCTCCCCCGTGTGTGTCAACACGTGACTCCTCAGACCCATGGGTGTAGCGAAGTGTGTCTTACATATCAGACACTGGTGCGGTCTTTCGCCAGAGTGGGTCAACATGTGATATTTACGAGTAGTTACATGAGCGAAAGACTTCTCGCACAGCCTACACTTGTACGGACGCTCCTTGGTATGAGTCAACATATGGGTTCTCAGAGTACCTGGAAGCACAAAAGACCTCTCGCAAACCCTGCATTTGTAGTTGCGCTCCTTGGAATGAATCAGTGTGTGATACTTTAACTGGGTGACTGATCTGAAACATTTATCACAACTAGAACACTTATAAGAACATTCTCCTGTGTGTGTTAACATATGAGTGTTTAAATTACCGGATGTTGTAAAGCATTTCTCACACTCAGAGCACTTGTAGGGCCGTTCTCCCGTGTGTGTCAAGATGTGGGTCTTTAAGTTTGAAATTTGCCAGCACTTTTTCTCACATATTGGACAAACATAATAATCCTTCCGAGTGTTTTCCGGAG
The DNA here is from genome assembly GCA_035578135.1 of Flexamia atlantica. Taxonomy (NCBI): domain Eukaryota; kingdom Metazoa; phylum Arthropoda; class Insecta; order Hemiptera; family Cicadellidae; genus Flexamia; species Flexamia atlantica. The sequence continues at coordinate 256,129 of JAQJVK010000032.1, forward strand.
CAAGGTTCAACTTGTCTTCGTTTGCAGATGTAATCTTGGAAACTGGATGGTTTGATTCTGGAACAAGGTCCAACTTGTCTTCGTTTGCAGATATCATTTTGGACACTGAATGGTTTGATTCTGGAACAAGGTTCAACTTGTCTTCGTTTGCAGATATCATCTTGGACACTGGATGGTTTGATTCTTTACAAGTTGTAACGATTATTAGTGTTGATTTTATCGCATCTTTTCTTGAGGGGATCTGAGGAGATTGTGAAATATAAGGTAAGATTATTCATAGATTTTTCACACTGATTAAAGCAGTATTTATTAAATTATTTCAAGGACCCAACAGATCAACATAAGAGTACTTTTGCCCTTTTCTTCACTAACTGAGCACGAGTTGATATATTTTGAGGTTTTTGAGAGTAACTAGATATATTTCTTCTTGACTACATGTTATCCTCGAAATATAAGACCCACTTTTATTCTATGGGCTGTTTTTCTGCAGTTCTTGTGTAAGTTGCACTGTAACAAAAAGACAAAACTAACTCACGCTGCATTTTATTAAACAGTAAACTAAAACCACGAAACATTTAAACTAGAAAATCTTATCTCATTTCCAGACCCTACTTATTTTTCAATAAATTTCGCTTAACTTGAAAATATCAACCACAGCAAAAGGTATGAAAATACCTGAGTGCCATAGTGATCCTATTTGTCCTAAAGGATTACATATGTTTCAAAGTTAAAACCTCATTCTTTAGATCATACAAGAACACTATTCAAACATTACAAGATTCCGCCAGTTTATTAAAAAATACCCTCTCTGAGTAATGATTAAACAGTGTTCTTGTACGATCTGATTATAAGGTTTTCATCTCGAAACAAACGTAATCCTTAAGGGCAAATAGGATCAATCTGGTAATCAGGAAAATTTATACCTTTTAGAGTAATCATGGTGGGTCAGAGACAAGATAGTATGAAATATGGACAACAATCGCCACTATATTGATAAAACATATTCTGGTCTGTATTTCTCAACACATTCACAATGAAAACCGTTAAATTCATATGAAACCCCTAAGATAGAGGCGTAAAATTGTACCTTGGATTTTTTTAGAGGGCAAAATTTCCAGTACAATGAGAATAAACGTGTTTATAATATTTTACATATGGTTTTTTACTATGGCAAATATTCGCAAAAACCAACACCAAAGAGTTGCCAGAACACCGGAAGTGTCGGGGTTTGGCCTCCGCCCAAGACAACATGACTGCAGTCTATAAAATTGTATGGTCAATGCTTTTATTTTTAGAATAAAAATAATCATGGAGCGCCCCAAATACAGACTACACTGCCTGTAATTAGGTACGAGCTCTTTATTTGAACTTCTGCTTCTTCAATTACTATAGCAGATGAATAGATTGTTTTTTTTCAATTTCTTATCTCCAACTTCGCTTGGTATCGCAGTTATCAGGTGGAGCAATCAACAGTCAAACTTAAGTAATACTGTAGAACTTGGTGAATTCAAACTTTTAGGTGAATTTGAACTTAAAAAATTTTAAATTTGAATATTCCCTCCGACCCGCAACATTTGATCTGTTAGCAATGCCGACAAACTGTTGATAATTTTAATAAAAATTAAGGATAGTAAATAAGGATAGTTCTAATTTTTAATAAAAATGATGAGAAATTAGTGGCTTTGGTAATAAAAATCTCTGAGAAAAGACTCAGTCCAAAATCCACTTTGAACACGACATTTTCATAAGGCAGAAATGCCAACCGAGACCACATCCGCTAAATATTACACCACCAAAGGTATCCATAGAATAAAGTAATTCACAGCTTATCGCCTTTCGTCTATAAGCATCCTCAAGGTCATTGTACTTTAAATTTGTTCGCCAAAATGATTCCATTATCCTCCGAGCTTAGAATGACTTAAATGTCTAACCCTCAGCATTTTAACCAATCTGATAATGTAGGTTTTTGTTGCTTAATTTTCAGTCCTGATTCATTTGCAGTTAAGGTCTTTTTATGTAATCCAGCGATTCCTAATTGGGACCCTATTTTTGAAATGGGTGAGAAGTGAGTTGGTGAGTGAATGAGTCACTCATCTCTGTAGTTATTTGTTTCTATATAAAAATGAAGACACAGCTAAAAATAAAAATATTCCTAACTAACGTAATGAATTCAGCCCAACATTATCTTTGTACATAGCTTGATTAAGCATTTATTCTTAATCATTCATGATTTTAATATAGATATGGCATACATTGAGTAATTCACCAATTCAAACACTTTTACACTTACCAAGCAATAGGCTGTTGAGTAAAAAAGTTTGAGTTAACAGGAAACAAACTTCTTCTTTTTCTTCTTCTCCTCTTGGAGGAAATATAACAATAGTAAACATGAAAAGCCTTTCCAATTAGGTTATATTTACTTTTTGATACTAAAAATTTAAATGTGTTTGGATCATAGCCTTTGAACTATTTAGAAAATGCCTAACAACTAAATTAACCTATAAATATACCAAAATTGATTAGTTGAATACAAAAAATTAGCTGATTCCTGTAATTGATAAATGTTTACATCAGAGACAAGATATTATGAAATATCAACAATAATCACCACCATTTATAAAACATATTCTAGTTTCACAGTGTCGTCTGAAACATGGACATCCCGGGAGGTGGTTTGAACAATGCTAACATCTTTGACAGGTGACTTGACGAGTTACTCTGTACTCACTTCTCACCCTTTTCAAAAATAGGGCCCCCGGTGCGGACACCAGAGTGCCGTGTCCTTCACAGATGTGCCGCAAAATTTTTGCAACACTTGGATGTACTCATCATTTGGATTCGTGGATAAATATTTTGCTCGTGGACAGCTTGATATTTCCGGCAATATTCTAACTCAATACTTAATGGCAATTGGCAATAATTTTACTTTTAACGTCATATTTCTGAAAGGCTGCGTCCTCTTTCATTCCTGAAAGAGTAATGGGTCCTATGACCCATTACTCTGCCAGTCTTTTTATTCTTGAAATGCACCGCAGTAAAAACATTTTTATTAGCATAAAATGTTACATCGGGAGGGGATGCCAGCGGTTGCAATCGTGTTCTTTCCGACTCCTACGACCGGTCAATGTTCGTCTTCTTCTCATCGGTGGCATTATAAATGCACCAAATCCAAAAATAGAGTTACTCAGGTTAATATAACTTCAAAATACCCCCGTTGCAGCAAACCTGCATACTCAGCGAATTTCAAATGCAAAACAACATATTTCGATCCAATGTAGCGAGATTTGACATGTTTTTGTAAGCCCCATAAGAATAACATGGGGAATGAGTATGCAGGTTTGCTGCTACGGGTATATCAAAACTGGGTGGTTTTAATTCAATATTTAGTAGATCTGACCTAGAAGAAGCCATATACCAAGTTTTACCAAGATATGTTGAGAAATAAGTGAGATATAGAATTTTTCTTATTTTCCCATAAGGTTAACATTGGGACAACGTACTGTGTTTACCACTTTCAATATCTCGGTAACCAATGGACATAGAGCAGTGATTCAAAATACTAAATTGTTTTTTTTTTTGAGCTGAATTCAATGGTGCTAACAAAAATTTGATAATTTTTATTTTTATATGTTAAAAACTCAAAAAACCCATTTTTGGGGGGGTTTACCCCCCTTTACCCCCCCTTCCGGTAGTCCAATGGGGCTGGTTTACGAACTCGTCCGAATAATTACTACTTTACACGTCCATGCCAAATTTCATTAAGATCGGACCATTTTTACGCGAATTATCGTGCTTAAAGACACATATATATATATATAGATATATATATAGATATATATATAGATATATATATATATATATTTATGAAAATGGACGAATAGTGTTTTTGGCATCTGGGGACCTCAAAAAGAAAAGTTAATGATGGTCTCGGGCTTAGGTCTTACCATGAGACCTACGGTAACAGCTTCTTCCCTATAAGGGAAATTCGCTAAAACACTATGAGATATCGTAAACTACATTGTAAAGCTGGTAATTGCCATGTTTAAGAACTTTAAAACTTCATAACATAACCTAAATTACATAATAAATCTTAAAAAAATAAAACTGTCGAAAACAAAGCCAAACCAGCTGTAAAAATAAAAAAACTGCTCTTTTCGAAAAAATTAATTGTAATTCATTGCTGCTATCTGTGGTTTACCTGAAGAACTACTTCAGATCTTGGCCATATGTTTAGTTTGTAAACAAAGGAATTTGAGCTTACTCAAATGTCGATGAAAAGTGCCACTGTTCCGAAACTTCAGCCCTTTACTGTACTTTAGTGACGCCCTTTTTTAAAATTCTGAGACTTGTTGACAAATCTACATAAAATTCCCTTTAATTTGATACCTCAAACGTTAAAATCGGTCCAGCGGTTGTTGCGGTTGGACTGTGAAAAGAAAGCCGCTTGCGTATTAATATATAGATGTTTATTCATACTAAAATTGTAGTTTTCATTTTCCCTTTTTCCATTACAACAAGCTTTATATATATAATAATTATCAGTCCTGCCCTACAAATATTATGTCACAGTAAACAATATATATAAATAACGATATGTAAATAAAGTGTGCCATTACTAAATTTGGATTTAAGTTTTAATGAGCCATGATGTAAAAAAAGTTAGTAATCGCTGATCTAATCATTATTACTATCAAAGCTTTTATTTAGGCCTAAGTATTAATATTTTTATTTTGTTTTTGTTCCTTTCTTGATTTTTCAAATCACTTATTCTATCCGGCACCTCCACCATCTGTGACGGATGGAAAGGCTTTACTTGCTGGCAAAACAGAATAGGCCTAAAGCCCTTTGCCATTATGGGGGATGTAGCTCCATATTAGGCCTATGAGTGTGAAGTAGTCAATATTTGAACAATTATCATCATTTTAAATCTCTTAAAAGTCTTCTTAAAAGTTAAGAAGACTTATGATCTAGTAATTTTGACTTATGACTTAGTTAAGAAGTTTATGATCTTTGGTTAAAAGTTTGAGGTTAAGTGTTAAAACCAGTTTTGAAAAAAACCTTTGGAATTAAAATTATTGGATAGGCCTAGTCCTAAGTTAATTCACATTTTTGTATAAGAAGTTCAAATTTTTTCATCCGTCCCTTGAGGCCCGAACTATCCAAGTTCCACCCAATACAGTAGAGTCCCACAAACCCGGACTAATGTGGACCGAACAGTTTCCGGGTTTGTGAAAATTCCGAGTTATCGGGAAATGAGTAAAAATAAGAAAAAATAAGAATAGTTTCTGTTATTTCTATAAGAAATCATTTGTTTATTACATAGTAAAAAATATAAAAACTATATAAGTTACAAAAAAAAACTTGAAGAAAAAATAAAACTGTTTTAAATGTGTCACATTGAATCTCAATGCATTTTATTGCTCTGGCAGGCTTTTTGAGTTATCCAGAATTCCGGGTTTGCAGGACTCTACCGTATAGTTTACTGTTGAAATTTCTACATAGGCCTGCTACACACTGTTGGGACAGTATAAAGAATGAATCAGCTAAACGAATAGGGAGTTTTTGCAAACTTTGGCTGTCTAAACCAATGCAGTAAATAAAATCAGCGGATTTTCTACCTTTAACGCCTTGTTAAAAATAACGGTTAATGCTTTTCTTGTTGCTTCATCGTAGATGGTATAAACTCACTCATGATCGATATGGTATCAACATGAATGGTTAGGTTTGTAATTCAATCTTTCGGTATTGAAAAGACCCATTAGGAATAAACCTTGAACTTGCACAAGATTTTCTTTTCATGACATGTTCGGTGACATTACGAAAGCCTTTTGCAGCACAAATTTAGCTATGAAACCTGACCCAAAACTGATATAATGTATGTTCCTGATATAATATATATGTTCCGAGTTGAACATATGTCTCTAATTTGTAGGTTATATGTATAACCTACAAATAGGTACAGATAGCTACAAATAGGTTTTATAACCTACAAATTAGAGGCACTGTTCTGATTGGAACTCGCACCATATTTTGTGATAAAATAAATATAATAAAATAAATGCCAACGAACAAAGTTGTAAACTGATTGTAAAACAATCAACCACCAAGTTACCTCTGTTGAAGGAATAGAATCACGACATAATCACAGCACGAAGGCCAACTGATGACAAATTAAATTTAACGTTTAACTGATGTGGTAGGTGAGTTAAGCGATTTAAACATTGTAAACGATTTACAGCCATATTTTTCAATAACTTTGCACCTAATTGCTGGCTGTAACCTGTAACTGTATTTTTCTCATATTATGTAAATAAACAAAGCAAGCACAGCACAACACAACCAGCAAAAAAATGAGATTGTTGGGAATGGAATAGGAAAAATAATGTTCTATTTCTGGGGAAAGGACAAGGAGGTTATATTACTATACTGGAGGTAGCACTCCATAGTAAAACAGCGTGCCGGCTGTTTAGAACAAAATATCACAAAAATGGTACATCAGTTAGTACCAACCGTTGCAAAACACCTCAATTTCACCGACTTCCCAAAATGAACGAATCAATCGAGTGATTCAGTCGAGTCACGACTCAATTTTGAGCTTGGTTCATTCCGGAACCGGAAATCAATAATATTTTAAACAACGAATTAAACACTCATAATAAACTGCTAACGAGTACTTATTAGGGGATTTTTGTTTGAAAATAACTTCACCTAATTTATTTTTGGGTATATCTTTAATGGTAAAATAAAGTAAAAATAGCAAAACAGATACCTGGGCTAAAAGTAATTGATATAATCAGTCACTATGCAAATATGAGAATTATGGTAGAAACTTGGCAGGTAAGCAACATAAATAGTAGGACAATTTTCTTTTAGTGGTACAATATTGCTGAGCGCTGAGCGACAGTAATGTTTGTATAGTAACATGGCTGATGGCAAAATTGTACATAAGGAGTGAAGTTGTCATTTACTGGCCGGATACTAACACTTATATATTGAACTTTAAATTAATTATTCTTTATTCATAGGTTTTAAAAAATAACATTTTCTATTCAATTATTTATATAATATCGTATGTGGCCTTACCTGTTCCAAGGCAAAGAAACCGTTCAATCATAATGAGAATCAGATCAACATGATTCAACTTTCCGAAATGATTACATCAGTTTTTGAATCAGTTGAATCGACTCAAAGAACGGTACATCAGTTAGTACCAACTGCGGCACGCTTTCCAATGCTGTTTGTGAAGGCAGTGCTACCTCCAGTATAAAAATATAACCTCCCTGGGAAAGGACAAAGAACTAAACAGTGTGACCACCAATATCAGCATAGAATTAGAATTACAAACTATTTACTTTGTATGGTTTGTGTTGGTTTGTGGTTTTGTTTATCAATCAACAATAATGATAAAAATAAGTGAAGTAATTAACTTGTTTGATCCCCCCAGAGGCGGCCGGCTTTCGGCTGTTCGGGTGTCTCTGGCGACCCCGGGTTCCCGAGCCAAGCTGTGAGACTCTTCTTCTCACATTTCTTCCAGACCCAAGGCCATTCTTCCCATCTTTTGGGCCTTGGAACGCAATCTTTCTTCATTTCTGAGCAAACATTGCTCCACCTCATCTTCTCTTCGATTCCACATGGGCGTCTTTCCGCCTTCCTTCGACCGGCGCCCACCGGGAGTCCTTGGGAGTGTCTCTGTCTGTCACAGGAGCTGATATGTGCCTCGCACTGCTGATGGGTTCTTTTCAGTGGACGTCAGGAGCCAGCCCCTTCGAGCCCTGGTCAAGGAGTGCGGCGAGAGTGCAGAGTTCGGACTCTGCACTGCCACGGTGAAACCCCGGCACGTCTGCAATCCGGTGCCGGCAAAATGAGGTCCCGTCCCCGGGGAACTAGGGTGGGGGCATCGTCCCCCCGGTGTAGGAATTGGTCAGGCGAGGGTATAGGGATCACCCTCGCCGCATGATGCGCTGGTAAAACTAATACGCTTTTATACCAATTTTGGACCCCCCCATCATGCTCTCCACATACTTTGTATGACTGAGTGAAAATTTTTTATCGTGCCCTTTAATGTCCCTGGCCTCCTATTTCGTAGATACTGTTTTTTTTAGTATCATATTATGTGTTTTAATATTTTTTGAGACGGGGGCAACATTTTGCAAATATTTATTTGGTTGTTAATGGGTTCTAGGTATTTTTTCCTTATTTTCAAAGTCACGAATGTCACGACCCTAACTTGTCCCTAGGGTCCACTCTTCAAATATCGTGCTATTTTTAGAACAATTATGCGTGCTTAAATAAATAATGCTATTTTTATATATCAACACTAATTATTAAACTTACAAAAAAAGAGTATTTAATAACTGTTTATTTATTGCAAACTGAGTATTACGACAAAATAAGTCTGTCCCTCGATTTTAAGTCCCGACCGTAACGGCAAAATTTGGAACTTTGGAACACGACAGTGGCGAGCCTGGTGGCGATAGAGTCAGTTGGTTTGAAGAGACAGAGGTGAACGGGAGTGTTTTACGTTGCTCCAGAGATTTTTCGTTGTTTTTAAACTTATCAAGATTGATAAAGGTAATTTTGTGTTTTTGGTAATTTTGATGTGTCAAAGACCGTACCAGGCGTTTGTTACAGTAGACATGGTGTTAATTTTTGTTGATATGATATTTTAATTGCTTCGGAAACCTAGAAGTCCACTTTGTCTCCTCAAACATGAGATGCAGGGCTACCACCAGAATAGGGACGAATAATTGTAAAGTCACTGACCGTATTTGTCACGACCGAAACCATTTTTGTCACGACCATATCGATTGTACGGGGTACGGTCGTGACAATCATTATAAATTTCGTTTTAAATTACACTATTCAGTTGAAGTGAAAGACAATTTTACCTTATAACAGTAAAATTGAAGGATTTATGAAAAAGTAAAATTGTAGTTTTTGAAATTTGTAAATATTGAAGGTAATGCTTATATTTTATTATAAATTTTTGTGGAATAGAGTACAGTCAACTCCCAAATAACCAGGGCATTGGTCCATTAAAGTGCCAAGGATAATTTAAAATGATAATTTAAAACAAAGGCATTAAATAAATTGAGTAAATCGACCGGCGATTCTCTTTTGTCCCAGACCGTACCCCTTGTCCCTGACCGTATCTATCATGATTTGGGTTATAAAAGTACAAAAATTGATATATCATCATGTAAATCTATAATCACACACAAAACAGACGCCCCTATGAGGACATAAAGGTTTTTCATGTAACAGAAACAATTGCTTGAAGCTAGACAAACTTTAAGAGATTTTTTTGCTTTTTCTCGATTTTTTTTAGTTTTTCGATTTTTTTTAGAAATACCAAATTTACTAAAGGCTTAATGAGCTGTTTATTGCAATATTGCCCTAAAACTAAATCTATTTACAGCAAATCATATTTATCAAACCACATTAAATATTTTTAATCTTCATTTTTATGTTGGTTACGGTCAGTGACAAAAATTCGTGTTCTTTCATGAAAGATGCTGTATCATTGAATATACACACAAGATTTTGTGTTACCTTGGCTAATCTATGAATCTTCAATTGTCAATCGATAAAAAAATCAAAAACGTTTTGAAAAAAAAGAAAAAAAAATTTTCGCAAATGTTTTTTCTAAAAAGGCACGATAAAAAATTTTCACTCGACTACAAAACAACGTAATTTCCGACCGACTTTATTTTGAGTTAAATAATGCTGCTATAGTGCGCCATGAAATTGCGATATTCGAATTCACTTAAACAGCTGATTTCCAATATAAATTATATATAGGTTTCAGCTGTTCAGCAATTTAGAAGATCGTTATTTCATGACACCTAGAATAGAAAAGAGATGGCTATGATAGAAAGGTTTCTTAGGTGCCGTCTATAAATTAGTTCGTCTAAAATCAGGGGGAGTCCAGATTGCAGATAACGGTATGATCGTGTGAAGGTTAACGCGATGGCGTAATTTTTAATTTATGTTTTTTAAGTAATTATTGGAAAACTATCAAAACTAACGTTAATTAAATCAATATAATTAGTCAGCCTAGAAAATTCATCATTAAATATTTTTTAAATTGTAATTTATTTATAGTTTATGTCTTATTATTGGGAAGCGTGCCGGAGCAAGGCCATACTAAAAACACAGTTTTTTTCAGTGCGGCCTTGGGCGGAGTGAAGCCTCGACAAGCAAGGGGAAGAGATGATGCTATGATGACCATCGAACTCTGAACATGTTTACATAATGATGATGCATTTTTTGCGGACGAAAATAAAAATTCGCTATGATAATAAGTACTACGATTAATATTGAACGAATCCCTGGACCTCACTAAATCCTGTCACTAAATCCTGGTTATTATAGGGAGAGGTCCAAAAATGCCCAACATTTTATTATGTAATTTATAAACTGTCCCCGACTCTCATTGGACGTGACGTACAACTGTACAACCTTCTCATTATGCGTGCAACCCCTGATGTAGTGTAGGGTTTATAAATGAAATATTTTTGTTGTGCCTAGAAACATAATATTATACTAATAATTTAGAGGTATTGACAAACCAAAGACTGCGAAGTTGAAAAATCGATGGGAGTGAGACTCAAGTCTGGTTTTGGTGGTGAAGAGGGGAGTGGAGTTTGAATCTCACAGTCGAATCGACTATCGGCTGTGTTCAATCGGCTGTTTTCAATCGAGTAAAAAGTTCTCACCTAAAGACTTAAAGTTACATTATCTTTTTTATGAAAGGGGAAGAACCAGACCGAAAATGGCTGGTGAAAATGGTGACCTTTTTCTAGAAATAGGAGTTTAAAAATGTAAACATTTTCTAACAAAAAAGGAATGACCTTTTTAAAGGCCGTTCCACGAGTAAAAGAATCGAGTAGTCTTAGTCATTTCCAGAAAACATTCGTCCAGTCGGGTTTTTACAGTAATCGGCTGTTTTCAATCGGTTGCTGCTATCATCATCGCTGGTAGAACGAGATCGAGATAGAATCGGGTTGGCTCGCTGAGTGCGAGTTCGTGTGCGAGTCAGTGTTATGACAGTGCTAGTGTGTCAGTGTCGTCTGTGTTTGTGGTTATTTTGTCAGATGATTGTGTTTGTGCATAATTAACGCTGTTTGTGGCGTTATTTGGATTTGGATTGCATTTTTGAAAAGTGAGTACCAAAGATATTCAATTTGATATTCATCATATATCAAGTTAATGGTAGTAGGCGTGCACTAAAGCAGTAATTCTTTTTTATTGACGCCAACTGAAAATTTTGTTTTGATTCCATGAATTAGGCCTAGGCCTACCATTTCCCTGATTAATACCTATATTTACCAAATAACCAAAACACTAGTTTAGAAAAACTGTTATCCAGTCCTCAAGTACCGCTTGTAAATAATAGTAAGTGCCAGGAATTTTCCTTTCTAGATAGTTTTGGTAAGTTTGCAGATCAATATGAATGCTCTTTTTAAGGAAATAATATTCATCCTTAGTTTTCTCCTAAATCCATCATTCATGGATAACTATGACCATAGCTATGACCGGAAATTTATAAAATGTCAAGTGTGCAAAATAGTCGTTGAAGAGATGACAAATGAAATTGAAAACATAAATCCGACTTTGAAATACAACAGTGGAAGTTATGTCCTAGAAAGCAATAGCAATCAGGATAAAACTCCTTTGATGAGAAGATCTGAAGTATTTCTAACAGAATTGATGGAAGGTTTGTGCTTCTCTAAAATTAATGATTATGTCAGAGCTTACAATAAAAACACTGGAATGTTGGAGGTAGTTCCTCTTGTAGTTAAAGGCAACATGAACCCTATATTGAGTGAATATGATATAGTCAAGGATGGAGAGTACGATAGTTTACCCTACTATTGTGAATCAATAATATCTGAGTATGATGAACAAATTGTTAAACTGTTCCAAGAAGAGTCAGCAGATATCGTTTCAAAACTGTGTTATTCTTCTGACATCTGTATGACAAAAGTTAATGATGAGTTGTAAAGTTTTAGGTAAGCATAATCCTGAATCCTGAATTGATTTATTTGCCAACTGTTTCTAGATTTATCTGTAATTTTTCTGTCTGTTATTTAGCTAAATAAAATTTATTTTTCAATTTTATCCAGGCCTATTAAATATACACGTAGGTTAGTCACTTGTTGCACTTAATTTAACAGGATGCCCATTACATAGTAAAGTACTAAAATCAACACTACCGGTAATCATATATGCGAGCTTGTTTCCTCTTTTATGCAACTCACAGATTAATTACATAACCAAGGTTAGCTTACTTTGGACTTTCGAGAAGGGGCAAGTTCAGCAGGGATGTTTGACAAAGAGATTCTGCTTGCAAAAAAACCGCTTCAGCTTCCGAGCGCTAAAATATACTTTGTACTTAGGTCAAGTTAGGTCGATTACCAGCAGCTGTAGCCTAAAGAAAATTTAGTAGGGCTTACACGTTAATAATAACCAAATTCCTAGCTGCCTTAGTGACAGGCGGCGTATGTTATGTGGGTCTCGCTCTGTTCAGATTGCCTAAATAATATTCTTAGCTTACAATAGACCCCCTCTCATCTGGCACCTCAGGACCGAGTCCTGCCCAGATAACGGGGTATTAGGTTAAACCGACATTCCCAAAAAACCCATTACGTCTTTACCATAACTCAACATCTAACTGTAAAGCCAATTCTGACAACTGAAAATGTGTTTTAGGCTCCTCGGTTTTTTAATATAAAAAACAACCCTTAAAATTTGTAATTGTTTCAAAACATTAGGCTACCTATTTCTTTAAGCTTTCTCACAGAATTGTCGATATCCTATTGATCATGTGTGCTTAAACAAATGTGTGCAGATAAAAATCGCCCAGTTTAAAAGATCTGTACAATGTAGTCTGGTTAGACCAATGTTAAGTTATTTGATAACCATTGATATGGGCGTCTTACTAGCCTGACGGTTAGCATCTTGGGTCTTCGGTTTTAGAGGTTGCGGGTCTGATTCCCGGCAGCCCACAAAGCTTTGAGGTATCGGACCACTTTCCCCTTATTGGTGGATGTCTCTGGTCTAGTTCCGTTGGTGTAGACAAAAAATTGGGAGTCTGCTGTATTTAAAACTTTCAAAGCAAAAACAGTTTGTAGGGTACCTATTAAATTAATTACCCTCCTGTTCTTTGCCTTTACACTTGGCCTAAATCTTTTGCATTTGACATAGCTTTGTCGCAGATGATTGTATTATTTTTGGCTTCCACAGTATAACTTACTATCAAAGGAAGCTATACTATTAAAGGCCCCTTACAATATAAGGGCCGCCGCAGCGCGCTGTATAAGGGTGGCCTCCGTATAAATAAATAAATAAATAAAATTGTATTGTCATTCAGCCCATACAAAGCAATAGAAAAAGTCAATGGTATCTTACATTATGTTTATAGCAATAATCCTAATATATACAAAATGTATTACTAAGTTACCGTACATCATGAATTACATAACTTTCAACATAAAATTACATCATAGACCATAGAAAACAATGGTATTTCATATAAAACATAACAATAATCCTACTATATACAAAATGTTACACTAATGCAAGATGAATTAATTGTATCAATTAATTTCAACAATACAGTACACCTCGGATTATCCGGATTAATGTGGTGGAACACCGATGCGGATAACAAAAAATCAGGATCCGAGGTCATTACAGTATCGCCTGGATAGCGATCGCGTACCATAGCCCCTGCTAAATTAATGCTGCAAACGGCGTGTCAAGACTGTACAAGTCTTTCAAGCTGTACAGTCTTGAAAAACTTGTACAATTTTTACGCATTTTAACAGTTTACGCAAACCATTTTTCTAACTGCGCTCGATTCTTCCTCCAGTCACTAACAAACTGTGCTTGACTCAACACCCAGTTCCTTTGCTAATTTTTTACCTGATTTCCCCGTGTCAAGTCTTTTGACAGCATTCAGTTTCTGTTCTAAAGTTAAAAACACATTTTTCTTTTACAACCACTCACCTTGAAACTCAATATCAGTTCACACAAAGAGTTCACAACTATAAACATGTAGCCTAAATTGGCGGCAATAAACTTGCGAAATTGCCATAGGCTAAGACTTTGCAGATTACAGCAAGTGCCCTAAGTAGCAAACCAAAAAATTTTGTTACAAAAATGATGTAATGTAGCCTACTGTTCAATTATTGTGATTCCAATACACACATTGTATACACTAATGTATTGCATTTACATTTTACTTTTAGAAGGCGCATTTCACTCGTGAACTCACTAAAATTACGTTTTTCCGTGACTTTAATTTTTTAATTTCTCGGCTGGACCGGTCCGGATAATCCGGGATCCGGATAATGTGGGGTCCGGATAATCCGAGGTGTACTGTATTTACATCACATTTCATCGTATCAGAGTGACAGCAGCCTAAATTACAATATCACAGCAAAAGTATTCATTTAAATCATAGAAAGGATTACAAGCTAGCCAGTCATGTACCTTTGTTTTAAATATGTTTATTGGAAGATTTTTAAAAGATACTGGTAGCTTATTGTATAGTTTTTGTCCTACAATTTCGTAACTATCCAGAGATTTAGATAATCGGTGGTAAGGAATATAAATGTTGCTACTGTTTCTTGTATTGAGTGAGTGGATACTATTTATCTGTTGTAGCTCTGGTAACTTCTTTTTTGTGTAAATTAAAACAGTAAAAATATATAAATTGATTACAGTCAATACTTTCTCTTGTGAAAACAAAGGTTTACAGTGAGCTCTATGAGAAGATCCAGTGATAACCCTGATAGCCTTTTTTTGCAGTAACAAAATATTTTGTACATGACAAGAATTGCCCCATAATATGATTCCATACATAATAATTCTTTGAAAAAAGGCAAAATATGAGGAACGGACATAAGTACAGAATCTGGTACACTTTTTTTTAGATTTCTTAACAAATAAATTACCCTGGAGAGCTTAGTACTAATATATGTTACATGTTTTTCCCATGTCAACTTAGAATCAATGAAAGCACCAAGAAACTTAAACAAGTTGAACCATTTGAATACAGAGGATCCCTATCCCTTAGGCTGAAATGTAAATCTACGGTTTTACCTTCATTAAGTAAAAAACCATTTGCCCTAAACCAATTACATGCTTCTGCAAGAGTATTATCGGTAACAGTTTTAAGGCTGTCCAAGTCCTTACTGATATTTATAAAAGTTGTGTCATCAGCATAGAGCACAACTTGTGTTCCTACAACTCCTGGTAAGTCATTGATCATGACAAGAAATAAAAAGGGCCCAAGGACAGAACTTTGTGGAACACCAGTTTTAATTTGCGCAGTTCTGGATTTTAATTTATTAACAGTGACTATCTGCTGGCGATTTGATAGATATGACCTCATGAAATTCAAGTTATTACTTCTTATACCATAAAAATCTAATTTACTTAACAGCACTTCATGGTCAACACAGTCAAATGCTTTACTCAGATCACAAAAAGTGGCCTGAGCAAAGTCCCTATCTTCAAATACTTTATGAATGAGTCTAATTAAATCATCAATGGCATCAACAGTGGATCTGTTCTTCCTAAATCTATATTGTGAGGTACATAGCATGTTGTGGTTTTCAAAATACATGTACAATTGGGAGTATATGACAGCTTCAAAAATCTTTGCAAAAGGAATGATGGAGATTGGCCTATACCCAGATGGGGAATCTTTTTCTCCTTTTTTATATACAGGGACTACCCTAGATATTTTAAGCTCAGGAGGATAAAAAATAATAGGTACCAAATAAAAAAATATAGGCCTATAATACCAAAGTACCATGAATTCTTTAATAAGATTCGTGTATTTGCAATATTCATAGTATGTTCATATTTGTGGCCATCATAATGTAAGATTACAACAATTTTGCCTTATATTAGGCCTAGTCTGTTGCAAAAAAAAACAAACACAAATACTTCTCTCTAAGCTTCATGTGAATTTTTGTGACGCCATCAAATTGTCAATTGTATCCCTGCCTGAGTTAACAGAGACTGATTGTTAATCAATTTTTGGTTGTTCCAGTAACTCAATCTAATAGCCTAAAAAAAATTATTAACTTAAAACACTTTTACAATACTTGGCTTCATAAATAAAACTTAAAGGAACTTGATTGACTAAATATGTCTAAACTTTTTATTTAGGCCTAGGTATAAATTGAATAATAAGCATATCAGTATTTTGTATTTTGTTCTAAAGGTTGGCTGGGGTACCGGTACAGATTGTTAAAAAGGCAGAGGCTATCAAATGAAAATAGCTTTATCACAGTTATTTTTATACACCATTTATTTGTTGCGTCCTAAACATCTGTTGCTCATCTGTCGGCTCCCAGTTCCTGGTTCAGACCTTCCCTCACACAAAAACTCAGTTCTTATAGATGGTGGGAGGAATTAACATCAGCATTGATTTATTGATTGAGCCCAATTGCCATTTTCTTGGTTAGGTTTGTTGTGATAATATACAAAGCTTAAAGACTAAATAAAATGTCTATTTTATGAACATGGACGATAGAAGATCCAGTAGGCCTAGACTCTCGATAGTTATGACCCTTGGTACAGTAGACACTCCGGATAGTTCAACACAGACTGATACTGCAAACATTCAAAGACTACAAAATATTTTGTTCAGTGATATTTATTGGGATCTATATTACGATAACAGTTGTTAGGAATTCATCTGCTGTGGCACCCATGTTGGCTGTCAGCTGTGGGAGTGATGTCATCATTTAAATACCCACTACATTCTCTGTTGCTGACTTGTTGCTAGTGTAACATCAATAATAAATTAGCTGTGGAATGGTTTCTTAAGGATGGTGATATTTAATACATTTAGGAGATGTATAATATGTACAACCATTATTTTCAATGCTTCTAACAATGTGAAATCCCATAAAATATCCCTATCGTATGGTTAAAAATTCTTACAGTTCAAATTCCCTAGGCCTGCAGCTAAAATTCCATCGATATGGCCCCCCCCACCCTCTGAGCAAGAACCTTAACATGTTAACCTTAACAAGGTTTTTACGTGTTTAACATTTTGGCATTAGCAAATGTTCTTTCCATTAAAGTGTAATGTACTAACTTACATTTATATATATATATATATATATATATATTATAATGTTCAGTTCATTGATAATTCAATTTTGTAAAATTATTAAGTTGGCAATATGTTAATGATTTAGTACAATAAACGCAATTGGCTGTACCCCGCAACCCGTACCCAAGTCAACCAATCACAATCCAGTTTAGATCCGTCTGTCTATCTAGTGCATCCTCACCTCAGCTCTTAGTTCTGTTCGCCCCCCTTCTCCTTCATGTTCATTCCGCAGGTTACAGTCCCATGCCTTGTTACTATACAAATAATGTCTTTTATTCATTTCCCGGTTCCCCGGTATCATGCTAAGTTGCGATATTACATTGGCGACGAGGATGGGATCGAACCCACGCGTGCTAAATCAGAATTGCACGTGTGGCAATATCCTCATCATCCTTGGGAACGTTTGCACTTAGATTTCCTAGGTCCATTCAAAGGGAAAATGTATCTAATAGTTATTGATGCCCATTCTAAATGGTTGGAAGTGTTTGAAACCGCTTCAACCGCAGCTCAACATACCATTGAACATTTGCGATCATTATTTGCTAGATTTGGACTCCCTATCTCAGTTCATAGTGACAATGGTCCACCATTCAATTCAGTAGAATTTAAAAGATTTCTTGATTACAATGGTATTAAACAAACCACATCAGCCCCCTACCACCCTCAGTCAAATGGCCAGGCTGAAAACTCAGTCAAATACGCTAAACAGAAGTTAAAATGTGCATTTAGGGATAATGTAAGCAATGTTTCTGTGGCATTAAGTAGAATTTTATTTGATTACCGCAATTCAGTTCATGCAACCACAAATGAAACACCAGCCAAGTTGATGTTTAATCGATCATTAAGAACTAGGTTTGATTTGTTAAGACCGAGTTTAAATAATACAGTGCAGCAGAAACAGGAAAAACAGAAATTGTATGCGAGAGGTAGAAAAACAAGATATTTAAGAATTAATCAACATGTGTTGGTTAGAGATTACAGAGCTAATGATAAATGGGTTGAGGGTATTGTGGTTAGGCAAATCAGTAATGTAATGTATATTGTAAGAATAAATTCTGGGTTACTGTGGAAAAGACATATCAATCAGATAGTAGCTGTTGACTCAGGAATAGCTGAAAATGCAGATGATAGCCTAAATGATGAGCCTATGGCACAGTACAAACAGACAATGTTTTCTCCATCTCCAGTGTCTGTTCCTAACAACCAAACTAGCTCTCCTAGTCCGTTACCAGCACCTACACCTACACCCCGTTCACCTATACCTACAAGGCTAGACCCAACCTCTCCTTGCAGTCGTCAATCTGTAACCAATCCGGTTAACCGTCCTTCGCCTCCTGTTCCATTAAGGCGATTGAATCGACCCAAGAAGCCAGTTGAAAGGCTTGACCTCTAGAAAGCTTTAAAGGCAATGTTGATGTAAGATTTTATGTTGTGTTCATTAGGTTATGGTTTTCTGTCATTATTTTTTTATTGTTAATCATTCACTCTGTTATAATTAAGTATGTACCGCTTATTATTTTTGTCAATTTGTCACATAGTTCCAAATTTGGGTGGAGAGATGTAATGTACTAACTTACATTTATATATATATATATATATATATATATATATATATATATATATATTATAATGTTCAGTTCATTGATAATTCAATTTTGTAAAATTATTAAGTTGGCAATATGTTAATGATTTAGTACAATAAATGCAATTGGCTGTACCCCGCAACCCGTACCCAAGTCAACCAATCACAATCCAGTTTAGATCCGTCTGTCTATCTAGTGCATCCTCACCTCAGCTCTTAGTTCTGTTCGCCCCCCTTCTCCTTCATGTCCATTCCGCGGGTTACAATCCCATGCCTTGTTACTATACAAATAATGTCTTTTATTCATTTCCCGGTTCCCCGGTATCATGCTAAGTTGCGATATTACATAAAGAAATACTACCAATTTTACAGTGTTAATTCGGTAGTAATACTATAGTTTTTTGTAGTTGTTTTGTAACCAAAAGTATTTTATATTTTGAACATACACAGTCTAATTATGTCGATGTGTTGTAAACATTTTTTGTAGCCTAATAACTTTATGCCTAAATATTAGGATTTAGGAAATATAAAATATGAGAAATTCAGAAAGTTCCAAATAACAGGCAGAGATTATTTTTCCCCGTGTAACTTAGGTTAACTTAGGGACCTAGACATTTTTTTCACATTACGAAATTTATATTCAAATTCATAGGCCCAACGGGTTTTTTTTCGCCAGATTGATTATATACCGTAATTATTGAGCAGAGCTGAGATGAACATAGATAAATTGTCAAAATGTCATTACAATCCAAATACAATTGAAAAATGTACATTGACAAGTATAAAATTAAATAAATTTAGCTGACAAAAACAAAATCACCAAAGGGTTAAGCAATGTTGGAGGTGACCCCTCAATGGTGGGGTCCTTGCGATGGTACGCCAAAAATTTGAAAATGTGGTAGGTGGTACACGAGCGCCATAAGGTAAGGAAACATTGCTTTACATCATCGCAGGAGTTAAGCTTGCAGTAACCTCCGCGTATTTTTGCTTCTTGTTGACTTACAAATTTTTTAGTGCAAAGTTTATCCTCCGCCCTTGACATAGCCTATCTATATACTAATAAAAGGTTTTCTTTTCACAGTCCAACCGCAATAACGGCTGGACGGATTTTAACGTTTGACGTATCAAATTAAACAAGGCCGTAGCCAATGGGGGGGGGTTAGGGGGTCAGAACCCCCCCCCCCCGAAATAGCAGAAATAGCCTTGAAATTGTAGTAAATGGGGGTGGCTAGGGGGTGAACCCCCCCCCCCCGAAATAGTCAAAACCCCCCCCCCTAAATGTCTGGGTAACAGACTAAAAGGGTGCAAAATGACAATAAAGGGGCCTGAAAAGCACACATGTTTTATGTACACATGTTTTTTATAAGCACAGGAAATTTTATGTATATTTGTCAACAAGTCTGAGAATTTTAAAAAAGGGCGTCACTAAAGTACAGTAAAGGGCTGAAGTTTCAGAACAGAGGCGCTATTCATCGACATTTGATCAAGCTCAGTTTACTTTGTTTACAAACTGAACATATGGCCAAGCTCTGAAATAGTTCTACAGGTAAACCACAGATAGCAGCAATTAAGTATAATTAAATTTTAGAAAAGAGCAGTTTTTTATAGCTGGTTTGGCTTTTTTTTCAACAGTTTTCTTTTTTATGTTAACTGAGGTTATGTTATGAAGGTTTTAAAGCTCTTAAACATTGCAGTTACCAGTTTTACAATGTAGTTTACGATATCCCATAGTGTTTTTTAAAGTGATTTCAATCCAAGCAAATTTATTTTTGGATTTGGTGCATTTTATAATACCATTGATAAGAAGAAGACGAACATTGACCGGTCGGAGGAGTAGGAAAGAACTGCTGGCATCGCCCTCCTGATGTAACATTTGATGCTCCTTCCAACCCCAGACCAATGAACTAAAAATATTTTCATTGCGGTGGTGGGTTGCATTTCAAGAATGAAAAGACTGGTATAGTAGTGCGTCATTTACGCGTTTTTGCCACAAAGGAAATGTTGCCTATAAAGACAGCAGCCGTTCCCTACAATATCTGTTTTGGCGATAATTATCAATAAGGTGCAGCGGCAATCCTTAAACAAAGGAAGTCATTGCTCATGGCGCCAGTGTTTGCTCTCGGTCAGCTACATGTTGCTGTAAGCAGAGCGTGATCTTTTTCCGGTGTTAAAATATACATTTCAGAAAAAAGAGGACATGGGAAAATGAAGGTGTTCCCTAAAAAATCGTTTACGTTTACCAGAATCTACTGCGGTAGATCAAATTAACTTTAAAAGTTTCAGTAGTTAAGCCATAATTTTGTTAATGAAGTTAGCCCTTTGATTAAACTATGAAAGTATATAAGTAGGCTGATTATTCTTCATTCTTTACCATATGATTTTTGCTCGATTTCGAGCTACGTGTTATCTAGTTCTAGTGAATAAGTCTTAAGAAAGTCATGTCTAAAGAATTTGTATGCCAAAAATTGAAAACTAGCCCAAAATAAAATTTAATTTAAGTTGACATGTGTAATCTAATTAAATTGTCAGCCAATATGTATTTCAGTATCATAATAAAAATGTCTTAAATTTGCTAATTTTGTTAAAACAGTTCCCATATTTGTCCATCGCCTGGTTAATTATTAATTTGGTTTCAAAATTGTTTGAATAATTGACAATAATTTGAATAATTTGAAGAACCTGTTCTATAGAAAAGCCTGTTGACGAATGCTTAGATTATATCCAGAGGTGATAACCATATCAATTAAGAAACCGACTTGTTACGCATATGACAGCGCCTTGTTAGTGATTTTCTTTGTCAGCGATTAACAGTTATCAAGCAGTTGTCTCTTGTGTAAATTTAGGTTGCCTAAACATTCCTTTGTTTTTAAAGGGCTGCTTAAGCAGTGTTAGTAGATAGTTTAGTTCAGTCAAGATCTCTGATGGTTTCTCCCGTATTTATTTATGGAAAACTTTTGGGGTGGAAGTGATTTTTGTTGTTCGTCTCTTTTGGGGTGAAACAAATAACATAATACAAAAAGGCAAAATTTTGGACTTTCTTATAAAACTTTTGTTTATAACCTGAAAACTGTAAATTTAATGTAATAGGTTTTGTAAACATGAATCTGCAACAAGAAAGCACATAAAAATTCCATTCAGAGCCAAAACCAGATTTTCTACTGTTTGAGGAAACATTTAAAATTCAAGAGGAATTCTAGAAAACGCCTGATTGCCAAAGTTTCATATACAGTACTGATAAATTAAATTTATTCTAATTCTTATTACAGTAGAGCGCCGATTATCCGAACTAATTGGGGACAAGGGGTGTTCGGATAACTGAATATTCGGATAGTCGAATATGAAAAGACAACATTTTAAACTTATGTATGTAACGTAATTCTTAGTAGTAAAAAGGCTAAAAAAACTATCAAAGAAAAATTATTCAACTGATTTTATTATGAAATCTATCAGAATACATTGATATCCCGGCGCAACGGGAGTTTCAGTTGGCGCGCGAATTTGAATTGCTTGTGAATCATGTTCAAAATATTAATTATTACGGTGTTCGGTTAACCGACGGTTCGGATGACCAACGTTCGGATAATCGGCGCTCTACTGTAATTAAAACAAAGTAGGCCTAATATGTAGTTTGCTGTTGTGAGCAAGCATCTAATATGACTCAAACAGCATTAAAAGGGCTAACACCAATGATCCTGAAACTCCTGAAAATAGAGTGTCAGATTATAAGGAAAGGCTCATTAACAACAATAGCCATACCTATATGTTTTTATGTCTAGGCCTATCATTTATACATGAGGTCCAAATAAATCTATATAGTAATACGCCAAATTTTCTTTTATAGTCCTAACTCGATATCGACTAGGCAGATTTTAATGTTTGAGATGTCCATTAAAGGTATTTCTATGTAGATTTTCCAATAAGTCTCAAAATGTTAAAAAAGAGCTTCACCTAAGAACAGTAAAGGACTAAACGTTTGGAATAGTGCTGCTATCCGTTGACACTAAACCAAACTCAATTTACAAGCTGGCACTTGACCGATCGATATTCAGTCGATATTAGCCTAGTTCAAAAACATTATGTTTCGTCAAACGGGTTGCGGCAATGTCCTTGCGACCCGCGTGAAGGCGTTCGTCAGCAGAAACGTTTGCAGTCCGGCCTTTTTCTTATACCTCCACCACTCCTCACTCACCCCCGCGCCTATACTGCCCGCGTGAGGCCCAAGTGCCAGCTTACAAGTCACCAGCTGTACTATGTTTTTAAATAAACACATAAACAGGTTTGAACTAGGTTGTTCTAAAGGTTAACCCAAAGATGTATTAAAAATAAGGGTTGCGAGTGTAGCTGCAACAAAGTAAATCTAGTTAGTATAGTTTTTATAGAATTTTATTTAGTTTTAAATGCACGATTACATTTTAGCGAATTTCCCCTATAGGGAAGAAGCT
Source organism: Flexamia atlantica (assembly GCA_035578135.1). Lineage (NCBI taxonomy): Eukaryota > Metazoa > Arthropoda > Insecta > Hemiptera > Cicadellidae > Flexamia > Flexamia atlantica. The sequence continues at coordinate 279,296 of JAQJVK010000032.1, forward strand.
ATTACCGTAGGTCTCATGGTAAGACCAGACCTAAGCCCGAGACTATGATAACTTTTCGTTTTGGGGCCACCAGAAGCAAAAAACACTATTCGTTCGAATTTTTATATATATCTATCTATATATATATATATATATATATATATATATATATATATTTGTCTGTTAGCACGATAGCGGCCGTAAAAATTGTCCAATCTTGATGAAAATTGGTACATACGTGTAAAGTGGTAATCACTCAGACGAGTTCGTGAACCAGCCCGATCGGACCACCGGAAGGGGGGATAAAGGGGGATAAACCCCCGCAAAAATGGGTTTTTTAAATTTTTATATAGAAAAATAAAATTTATCGAATTTTTGTTGGCACCATTGAATTCAGCTAAAAAAAACAAACAATTTAGTATGTTGGTTCACGGCTCTATGTCCATTGGTTACCGAGATATTGTAAGTGGTAAACACAGTATGTTGTCCCAATGTTAACCCTATGGGAAATAAGTAAAATTCTATATCTCGCTTATTTCTCAACATATCTTGATAAAATTTGGTAAGTAGCTTCTTCTAGTTCAGATCTACTAAATAATGAATTAAAACCACCCAGTTTTAATATACCTGTAGCAGCAAACCTGCATACTCATTCCCCATGTTATTCTTATGGAGCTTACCAAACATGTCAAATCTCGCTGTTGGATTGAAATATGTTGTTTTGCATTTGCAATTCGCTGAGTATGCAGGTCTACTGCAACGGGGGTATTTTCTATGGTGAACATTAAAGGAAGCTGTCACAATACAAACGTCAAGTGACAATTGCTTGGAATGCAGCTTAACTGGATAATTGGAAACTCTATACCCCTCCCCCCTCTATACCCCTTTTATGTTGGTGTATATGGCAGACCTATCTAGCATCAAATAGCTAGCTTCAATTTGCATTCCTGACTGGCAAATTGATTTTAAGCACTCATAAGTTCAAAATTAATTAAAAATTAACTCTATACTCCCTCCACTTAAGAAGAACGAATAATAAAGAATCCTTTATTTTATTGTATCCTTTACGACAGCATGGATAAATCATCTTTAAGCTACAGAATACATAAAAACATATAAAACAGTACAATAATAAAATTTAAAAAAATAACTATTATAATAATGCTATGTGAAGGAGGCCTCAAAACTGGCCTTTCATGCCTAGGGGTTCCTAGATTTGTTCGTAACTTTGATATTGTCCTTATTACTAATCGTCATTGAAACTTGTACATTATGTACTGTACATTTTTAAATTGTAATTTGTAACTTGATGGATAAATAAATGTTTCATTTAAAACAAATACTACAAATCAATACTAGGCAAGTACTCTTGAACACTACGCTATTTTCTATTCCTTTAAAATCAAAAAGTCTAAACTTTTTTCTGAAAATGTGTATTCTTCCTGACTTGATGTACCTAAATGGGTAAGCAGTTGAAAAGCTTAAGGCAGAACAAAATGTACATTTCCAAGAAATGTCGTTTGATGTTTGGGTACAATTAAGTTAGAGTTGTGTCAAGTTATAACGGGTGGTGTTGCACTTCAGAAAAAAATTTTTGTTCTTCGCGAATTAAGAAATGCAATAATGTACGTACAAACAATGAAATGTCAAAAGGCTATTTGCGGAAAATGTAAAATAATCTGTTAGTATTTTGTAGTGTGTATCAATATGAGTAAGAAATTAAGTGTAGGCAACATATCAATGTAGAATTTTCTTTTGAATTAACTTATATAGGTACATATAAAAGCAGGGGTTTTAATTTAAACTGAAGATAAAACCAAAGAACTTGAGTAAGTTTTTTTTTAAGAGGGCCACTACGCTTAAGTTGACCATGGTATTGCAACGCAGCTGAGTAAGCTTAGTGTTAGCTCAGACACAGGTCCTCATTCTTTGTCAAATCCCAGGTCCTTAACGAATCTTGAAATCTTCTTGACGATGGTTACCTGTTCTTCCCCTAGGTCACTCATTGGTAGGCCAAGGGATTCCCATCTTGTGTAGGTGTCCGCGGGAATTCCCAGTGGCCGCTGATGAAGCCGACCACTTTCTGCAATGTCCTTATATTTAGTCTAAGAGTATCTACTGCCACCTCACCTGATGGTGCTCACAGTCTCCTCTTTGACTTTATATTTCCTTCTACTTGTTCCCAGCTCCTTCGATGTTCACTTCCCATCCACTGGCGAACGGTTCTCCGTTCTGTGCTGTAAGCAACACCGCACGTTGTCTCTGGACCAATGAGCGGGCTGTCAGCTCCTCTGTTTTCCCACATGTCAGCTCCCTCATTGCCAGCAATTAATTCCTTTGTGCCTTGGAACCCAACTGAGCATTACCTTATTGCTCTTTCTCAGGGTTTTCACGGTCTGATGACAGTCTCAAACTGCCTTAGAGGTTAAGTCGTAACTGTCAAGTGCCATCAGTGCAGCTCTGCTGTCTGAGTTGATGTATATGGTGTGACCTTTGAGGCCACATTCCACGCACATTTTTTCACACTCAGACAGCGCAACAAGCTCCACTTGGAATACGGTAGACGTTTTCCCCAGGCTTATTCCGCAATGCACCTTGGGTAAATGAGTAAAAGTACTGAACTACCTACAGAGACAATGTTTGAAATCGACTTGGCTCTCGTTAATAGTAGCTATTAATTTGCATCTGCCTCCTTACAACTTTTTTAATTATCGTGTAATTTACAGGGCTTGTAACGGGTTATTTTTTATTTTTTCGTTATTTTTTGCTCTTGGTTATTTTTGTTATTTTTTTGGAATTTTGGTTATTTTTTATTTTTTTTTTTCAACCTCAAGAACTGCTACAAGCCCTGCTTACACTATTCATCTGACAGATGATGTCGTAGCAGCATTGCGACAAACGAATCTCGTCAGCCTACATTACATGAAAATAGGGTGACCAGACGTCCCGTAAAAACGGAAAAGTCCCGTTTTTTAACGTTGCGTTTCGTTGTCCCGAAAAACTTTGTCGGGACGTCAAAATGTCCCGTTTTTTCAAAAAAGTAGGCTATATATAAAAAACATACTTGTTCGCGATTCCCGCTCACAATGAAAATACAGATAGAATATTTTCACTTGTGAACAATCAGTGGACTGAAGAAAAAAACCGAATGGAAGTAGAGACACTTTGAAGCTCTTCTTCAAGTATCATGTAACTTCAAAATGGATTGTTGCCAGTTCTACAACTGTATAATAGAGAAAAGGACATTCTTAAAGTTAGCTGGAGCAAGTGACAAGTACAACAAAACTTAAAACGTTCAATGAACTTATTTTTTGATTTTGTAAAGCTGTTTTCCCAGCGTAACAATTAACGATAAGAACTTAAAGTTTAAAATAATCATGGTATTTTTTGATCCTACTATTTTTTATATATTACCAACTACATAAGTAATTGTTAGAAAACCTTCTTTCTTTTATAATAAAATGTTAAGATCTTAAAATGTGACTTGATTATTTTTAATTCTCAGTATGTGGCGATTCAAAAAATTACCTTTCATGGCTGCATGCCATTTATTGTATTCTTGAGGAAAAAGTGTATCAATCATCGTGCGCTGCTGTAAGAAGTTCAATAAATCAGCCATTCCACGAGTAACAGGTGTTACACCAGACAACAAAAAATTCAAGTAAAAATCAAGAAAATTTTTTTTATGTATCAATTATGCCTGAGGATACTTAATTTCTAACCCTTTAAGAGTATCATAGAGTAAGATTGTTACTAGCAAATTAACCATGAAAAATAGTGCAAAAAATAGGGTAACGGGTGTTACAGTAAATGACCCTGCTATTTGAGGTGTCAGTGATTCTCTTCAAAACTCTGTGAATTGAAATAAGGTAGAATTTTGAAAAAAATTACATAACTACCTATTTTAAATTCCAGGCTTTAAATTGATGTATAAAAATATTTAATTCAAACATTATTCTCAGATTTATGAGCAAATATTTCTGGTAACGGGTGTTACAGTAATAGTAACGGGTGTTACGCGTGTGAAAAAACCGTGTATATTTCCCAAGATAATGAGTTTTGGAGATAAAAAATATAACAACATGATTTGTTAACACTTCTATATTGCATAGAAATTTCCTTTACATCAAAAAACTTAGATTAACTTACAAAAAATACAACTTAAGGGGAGCATTTGCGGAGTTACTGCAAAAGCCTTGGGAGGCCCTATCCTAATGAAATATATGGTAAACTAGAACTAACTAGGTCTCCATTAATAAAATCTTCAGCCTGTTTAAATTACATTTACTTTGTTTTTAAAAATATACGTGGTAGTAAAAAAATACCCTTAGGTTTTACATCAAGATTTGCCAGCTGACCAAGTTCACCACCATAGTTCCAAGTTTGACCACTTGTTTAAGTTGAGCGTATGTTATGACTACATGATTTTAAAACACTTCTATAACGCTCGCAAATTACCAATACATAAGAAACTTAACCTAGGCCTATAGACTAAAACAAATTGTAACAAAAAGCGCTTGCGGAGTTACCTCAAAAGCCATGGGAGCGCCCTGTCCTAGTAAAATATGTAACTAACCATAACTTACAACATTAAATAAAAACTTCAGACTCTTCCAAATACATTTAGTGTAGTGGTGTAGTGTAAGTTTCATTAACTGAAAGAGTTATTTTGATATTTTATTTCTTTCTTCGGTTTCGCACCGACTACTTGTTGCCTTCTGGGAAGTGGTGAGAGCAGGGAAATTTAGCTCATTTTACAACAATGCTAGTAATTTTGGCAGTAAGCTTATGCCATTGAGATTGGTACCAAACTACAGCTTGGCTCTTCTTCTACACAGGGATATTTTTCATTAAGGTAAGAAATTATAATTTATTCCACAGTAATTAAGATGAATGTGAAGCGCTCACTGTAACACCCGTTACCAAAATAATACAAAAGTTTTTATAGTGGCAATGGTTTTACACCTTGCTTCTTCAATTTCTCTGAGAGTGAGGTTATGTTCAATCCTAACCTTATGATATCAATTTAACTAGGCAAAATTGATTTTTTATTATAAAAATGTGGTAACGGGTGTTACACTATTTTAGTAACGGGTGTTACACGGTACTTTTCCTTAAGTAATTTTGGAGTTTTCATATTTTCAAACTATTTTTTGTACCTCATATCCTAACCTAAACACAGTGAAAATGTAAACAACTGCATTAGGGTTATTATTTCATCAGGGTTTTAATAGTAAATCGTTTTGATTACCCCTCAACAAAGTTTTTACTGTATAAAAGGGTTCTTTTTATTGGAAGGTGAAATTAAAGATATCTTATTTGGAAGTTTATATTAATATGTTACTTACTCAGTATATCTGATTAGGGTCATTTTTGCCATTTTATTATTAGTACCGTAAAGTTGCCTGAACCATTTAGGGCAATATGCAAAGCCCATTAGCAGGCAACTTTACGGAACTAATAATAAAATGGAAAAATGACCCTAATCAGATATACTGATTAAGTAACATGTTAATATAAACTTCCAAATGAGATATCTTTAATTTCACCTTCCAATAAAAAGAACCCTTTTATACAGTAAAACTTTGTTGAGGGGTAATCAAAATGCTTTACTATTAAAACCCTAATGAAATAATAACCCTAATGCACTTGTTTACATTTTCATAGTGTTTAGGTTAGGATATGAAGTACAGGAAATAGTTTGAAAATATGAAAACTCCAAAATTACTTAAGGAAAAGTACCGTGTAACACCCGTTACTAAAATAGTGTAACACCCGTTACCACATTTTTATAATAGAAAATCAATTTTGCCTAGTTAAATTGATATCATAAGGTTAGGATTGAACATAACCTCACTCTCAGAGAAATTGAAGAAGCAAGGTGTAAAACCATTGCCACTATAAAAACTTTTGTATTATTTTGGTAACGGGTGTTACAGTGAGCGCTTCACATTCATCTTAATTACTGTGGAATAAATTATAATTTCTTACCTTAATGAAAAATATCCCTGTGTAGAAGAAGAGCCAAGCTGTAGTTTGGTACCAATCTCAATGTCTCAATGGCATAAGCTTACTGCCAAAATTACTAGCATTGTTGTAAAATGAGCTAAATTTCCCTGCTCTCACCACTTCCCAGAAGGCAACAAGTAGTCGGCGCGAAACCAAAGAAAGAAATAAAATATCAAAATAACTCTTTCAGTTAATGAAACTTAAGATATTTTACTTTTCAAAAATGTCTGTTAAATAAGCAAAAATAATTTTTTATTTTTTTACACTGAGGCTCATTTTGTCATGGAATGGCTGAAATGGAGAATAAAATTCATGGTCTAAAAGCTTCAAAACAGTTTGATACTTACAGTAAATTACAGAGAACCCGGTATAATTAAACACCTTGGTGTGTGATGTGTTGTATCGTGTTTTTTTTTGGGGGGTGGGTTTTGTTTAAGTGTCCCGTTTTTATTCGGAGACAATCTGGCCACCCTACATGAAAACCAAGTCTTGTTGCGTGAAAACCAAGTCTCGCCATCAAATCTAGGCAGATTAGTGATTAGTCTGTCAAGATTTTCTTTTTTACCAAGGTTAAGGATGTATCATCCTCAATGTAACACCGATTTTCTAATTTTTAGCAACATTTTTTGTTTACAAAAGGTTATTTTTGGTTATTTTTTTCTTTAGTTATTTTTTTATTTTTTTCAACCTCAAGAACTGTTACAAACCCTGAATTCAATGCATAGGCTAAATATTCTTTAAAATGAAGAATCTGTAGCCTATAGATCTATTCCTATGGCGCTACCAATGGTAGCTAAAAAAGGTACATTCCCTTTGGAATTCCCTGACTGCTAATAGTGAGGTAAATATTGTTTAAAAATGTTTGCAGATAAAATATAAATTGAATTGACCCGTGTCATTGCAGATTTGAGCCAATTACAGTGAGATACAAATGTGGTGGTCCAGTTCAGTCTGGAAGACTAATGTTATTTTCAACATTAAACTTAGATATTATGGGTCATGTGGCTTAACTCGGGCTATCTTCTACTATATTGTCAAATACCACTCACCGATAATCATACAGTTCATACTACTTGACATAGAACCTTGAAAATTTGCATGGACTTCCCTCTTAGGTAGTAGGCAACCGCTAAGAAAGGATTTTTCAAAATTTCCTCAGGGCTACGCCCTATGGTATCTCAAAGTTTCAATGTTAAATCATAGGAAAACTTATGAAGTTGTCATGTCAATCTAAAGAAGTATGTGACAAATTAAAATTAAACATAAAATTATGAATCCAAGGAGGTTTGTTATTCCTCCACGGATAACCAGGTTGATCAGCTAGCCTTTGATAAAGTTATTAGCTCTTTATATTCATCAGTCATATCTGTCGACATACAATTAATATTCACCTCTGTCTTATATGAATATCTGTCGAAATATAAATCAACTGTGGCATTGAAGTTAGTGAAATTTACTGCGTATTGTGTATGTCCGCTATCATGACCATGAGAAAGGAAAGTGAATCAATTCCCATGGTGCTACCAATATACAACTAGTAGCCCACTACTAGTTGTATACTAGTAATAATAAAAAAACACAACCCCTCTGGACATCCCTTGATCGGTAACAGTCAGGTAAATATTATCATTGACTTTGAATCTCTTCTGAAGAGATTCAAAGTCAATGATATTATTTATAAAACAAAACACGTTCTTGCAGATTGAGTCAGTTACGGTCAGAGACAAATGTGATGATCCAGTTCCCCATGAAGACGTATGTTATTTTCTTTATTAAACTCACAGACAGCATGGGCCACGTGATTTATCTCGGACTATATGCTGCTGGAGGTTGCCTTGAAGCCGTTTTGTCACACACTGTGTGTTCTGTCTTCGCGAGTTACTCAGAGTTCACGGCTACATGCACAGTGCACAGTGCACAGCCTACAGCGGTCTGGTGATGGAATATTCACTGCGGTTGAAAATCCCTAGATGTCTATAAGACATTAAGAAAAAAATTATTACGTAACCATACGTGTTTTATTGAATTGGTCATGGAATGTGTGCTGCTAATTTCAAGCTCCGTTTTGGACAATCATACTCTTATAGTCTTATGTGAACAATGTTATCTTGTGTGTTTACTTGCTTGCACATATCTCTAAAACGGCTCGGAAGATTTCCTTCAAAGTCTGGAAATAAGTAATTTATGACTCAAAAACTTGTTCTAAGCAGATTACTTGGCCTGAGGAAATCTAATAACGTAATAATAGTATATTTCATTACAAGGACCTAAAGTGACGCTTTTCGTACAAGGTCAAGTTTTACAACCGAGGCTGTAAGCCGAGGTTGAAAAATGACCGAGTAACGAAAAGCAGCTTTAGGTCCGTGTGATGAATTATATTTTTCGTTATAGGCTATTGCTCAATACAATACGTAAACTACTTAAGAAAACCAAAATGTTACAGCTTGTTTACCTTTAAAGATGCCCTTTAAAGATACCGTCTTGTTCTTGCTACTTGAAGCAATCAGCTGATTGTTTCATTTGTGTTAGGATAGACTGACAACAATGAACAACTATCGACGTATCGAACGCATGTAATAATCGGTTGGTGAAATGAGCGAGTTTCAAAAATTGATTAAACCTACAACATGAATGTTTCGATAGTAACGATGACTGTTTCGATTATTTGTAATCGAATGAATATTGTTCGATTACTACGACGTCCTCGGCACTTTTTGACTTTTATAGTCCTAGGACTATAAAGAGTCAGCTGGTATCGAGTACATCAGCTTTTAATTCCTAGGAATAAAAAGACTGTATTTAGGTCCGGAAAACATGCATTAAAAACATCTGTTTTTGAAGCAGTATAACGAAAAATGAATTACCTGTTTTAATGCTATCAAGTTTTAACATTGGCCTTATGAATTGCTATGATACCACCGAATTAAACATAGAAAGTTTAAACAAATAAAATAATGATAACAGCTGTTTGCAAACTGCAGCCATCCAGGAAAAATATAGAATTTGGAATAAAAATTGCATTGAGTAATAAAAACATGTACTTATAAATATATTATCGAATTGTATTAGAGTAATAGGTTAAACTGGTAAATGTAAAACAATACCGAGCATGGCTCAATCCACCAGGTACTATTGTGTTTTGGGCTTCTTAATTTAAAATAGGTACATTAAATTAAGAATGGCTGGTTGGTGTAGTGGTTATAGTGCCCTCCTACAAATTTGTAGGTAGCCGGATCGATCCCGAGAAAAGTTAGTAGCTTTTTGAAGGGTTGTTTCTGGAGCCAGCTGCCATTGGTTGTTGGGCTATTAATTAACAGTCCTGTCTAAGGAACGTGCCAACCTTAGTCAGTAACAAGGCTACAAGATCGCGCCACTGTCATCACACTCATCCTTCACTCATATTCAGGGTAACGTTCTCCATGAGGTACCTGTCTTATTAAGAATGATTAAAAAAATGAATGATTAAAATGATTAAAGGCTGAAAACTTTGAAAAGAGCCTGCCCACAGCCGCATTTTTGACTGGCATTCTAAAATCCAAGGGAATTTTGTAAAACCGATTAAGTATGATCATTTAGGGCCTAAGAGGAACCTAAATGCCTAATTTCAGGATTCTAGCTAGGTCTTGTGGTTTTGGAAATAAGACCTAGAGATCGATTGGTAGAAGGCTCTTTTGTAAGTTCTCAACCTGTTGAAAAAAACAAATTTTTAAGTTTTACTCAACAACTCACTGGTGAACTTATAATTAAAAACCTATAACCATGGTGCGCCAAATCATTAACTGACTAGTTAAACATTATCCGTACCTTAGAAATATATTAAGCCTCAAAATATTTTTAGCGTATACCTTGATAGTACAGTATAAGCTTGGCTGTATAGCATATACCTTGGTTTGACAGCAAGGCAAGCCAAATATTTCCTATTGTATTGAAAATATATAAGTTTTATGATGTTTTATCTTGTCAGCAGTGACATTTATAAGGACGTTCAAAAGTATTTGTTTTTTTTTAGACCGAAGTTGGCAACCTTAAAGTAAAAAGGAAAAAGAAAAATTAGCTTAATGCGATGATGGTTACTGGTGTGTTTTCTGAGTTATTTAATAATATAATTTAAAAAAAGTACTATTTTAAACTTCAAAACTCTTACAGTAATAGACCAAGAGCTAGGACACATTTTATTTACCCGAGTTTACCATGATCTTTGTTATGTTCTTAAGTAAACCCATAATCTTGAGACTCCGAAAAGGCAATTCTTAAGGTTGGTGAGTGGTGGGTGTCCGAGTAATGACGTCATCAATATGGCTGCCGCGCAAAAGTGTAACACTTTACAAAAACGAACGTAACTTTGCAACAGAGTAACGTAGAGCAATGATCTTTTTTTAAATTGTTGGTAATAAAATTGCCTTTATTTTATGTCATGTCAACATATATCGTAAGTCTAACGGTTTTCCTGATATTTAACCTAAACTTTACTTTTTGTGAATTTTTAGTACAAAAGTAAATGTTTAAGGCTCAATAACTCCTTAACTGTGACGAAATAGACAAAATATATAAGAATAAAAAAGTTAGATAATGTAATAAGGGTTTTGAAAATACCATTTATGTGGGCTTTTGATGGTGGCTTGTACGATAAATGTGTTAATGTTTAACATTCAACAAATGTATTTTGCCCTGCAACTTCTGTACACATTGTGCAGTAAAATTAAGTAATTAAATAGGTGGAGGTAAATAATTGAAACAAAAATTATTCTTGTTGTAAATGGTAGGTAATATGCTCCTAATCGGCATACATCCATAATGTCGCGGGAAACCCCTCAAAATCACGTTTAAAATGGCGGCTTTTCCCGCCATAAAAAAATCTTGAAAATAGTCTGTCGACTGCATTTTTTGTCAATTTATTTCAAGATATTGACTTTGGACTACCACCAACTATTGTTGGGTGATTGGTTCTTAATTTTGACAGGGTACTCATTTTTGGCCGCCATCTTGGATCCGCCATATTGGATATAAATTATTTGTTCTCATCTAAAGATGGTGTTGTGACACATCATTATAGACTAGATTTTTACCCTGAACTCAATGCTGAAATCCGTTTTAAAAAATCTCGATTCTTTAAAAAGGTGTGCTCAAAAAATGGCACATATACAACCCTATTCAAAAAAAATCAGCCCTATACATTTCTTATGGACATTCCGTGCTTTGAATATTATTTTTGATTATTTATCTCATACCTCCAGTTCTAAATAATATATGCCGCATGTATTAGTCTTAAAATACTCAGTGATTTGATGGCTTTCATGTGAGTTATTGATCATTAAAATCGGACAAGTGTTGGACGAGCTATATTAACGCTTAAAGCAACTAGACAATTAATATTTTCAAAATTGGTTTTTTGTTGAAGATTTGTAGTGCAGGTTCTAAATGGGTCACAACATTCGTTCTGGTCTCAAATTACTCAGTAAATTATAGGCTTTCACATAAGATATCACTCATCAAAATCGGACTTACTTAATTTGAGTTATGAACCTTCATTCCTAATAAAATCTGTTTACTTTCTTAAACTGAAAATAATTAATGACTCATACATAGAAATCCAACAGAGACTCATGAAGGTTTTAGGTCTTAATTAACTCAGTATATTATTGGCTTTCATTTGAGCTTTTATTTATTTAAATCGGTTTAGATTGACGTGAGGTATGGAACTCCAACTAATCTAAAAATTCAATTTAAAAAAATTTCATAATTATTTAAAGATTTATATCCCCAGCCCCAACCATGGACCTGCAGGTCAGAATGGTTTTAAGACAACTGGTGAACTATCAGCTTTCATTTAAGCTATAAATAATGAAAATCAGATAAAATTAGGATAAAGTATAAATCTTAAACCAAAAATACATTTTGAAAAAAAATCATTTTCAAGCTGCTTTTTGCCTTATAGCTCATCCAACATTCGTCCAATTTTAATGATCAGTACCTCTCATAAAAGCTGTTAAATCACTGAGTATTTTAAGACCAAAACAAGCAGCATATATCATTTAGAACTGGAGATATGAGATGAATAATCAAAAATAATATTCAAAGCACGGAATGTCCATAAGAAATGTATAGGGCTGTTTTTTTTTTGAATAGGGTTGTATATGTATATTATGTGCCGTTTTTTGAGCACACCTTTTTAACAAATCAAGATTTTTTTAAACAGATATCAGCATTGAGTTCAGGGTAAAAATCTAGTCTATAATGATGTGTCACAACACCATCTTTAGATGAGAACAAATAATTTATATCCAATATGGCGGATCCAAGATGGCGGCCAAAAATGAGTACCCTGTCAAAATTAAGAACCAATCCCCCAACAATAGTTGGTGGAAGTCCAAAGTCAATATCTTGAAAAAAATTGACAAAAAATGCAGTCGACAGACTATTTTCAAGATTTTTTTATGGCGGGAAAAGCCGCCATTTTTAAACGTAATTTTGAGGGGTTTCCCGCGACATTACGGATGTATGCCGATTAGGAGCATATTACCTACCATTTACAACAAGAATAATTTTTGTTTCAATTATTTCTACCTCTACCTACTTTATCACTTAATTTTACTGCACAATGTATACAGAAGTTGCAGGGCAAAATAAATTTGTTGAATGTTAAACATTAACACATTTATCGTACAAGCCACCATCAAAAGCTCACATAAATGGTATTTTCAAAACCCTTATAACATTATCTACCTTTTTTATCCTTATATATTTTGTCTATTTCGTCACAGTTAAGGAGTTATTGAGCCTTAAACATTTACTTTTGTACTAAAAATTTACTAAAAGTAAAGTTTAGGTTAAATATCAGGAAAACCGTTAGACTTACGATATATATTGACATGACATAAAATAAAGGCAATTTTATTACCAACAATTTAAAAAAAGATCATTGCTCTACGTTACTCTGTTGCAAAGTTACGTTCGTTTTTGTAAAGTTTTACACTTTTGCGCGGCAGCCATATTGATGACGTCATTACTCGGACACCCACCACTCACCAACCTTAAGAATTGCAATTCTGAAGACTATATGTTATGACTAACCCTAAATTAACAACAAATTTGATGGTAAATTTGGGGTAAATAAAAGTGGTCTATCTCTTGGTCTATAAGGATTATATTCGGAATCGTATTAAAAAGAATGGTTGTAAAGCTATTTTTTACTTCCTGTAACTGCGGAACCAACCCCCCCCCCAAATTCCCTGGCTACAGCTTTGTTTAAAACTGTTCTAACAACATTGCAAGGACTGGATTAACATTGTAAAAGAACACACGTAACATAGCCTTATTATATAACTACGCCTTTTAATTGGAGTAAAGGAACGTTTATAATCAAAAGACTTAATCCAACAAAAGGATCGCTCGTGTTTTGCAGGCGAGTCTTGCTGTAAAAGAACATCTTTTGAGTGGGACTGCTAAAAGAATTTCAGTTTTGCTTTCTGAGATGTTTTAACTTTTTATGATATAATTTTTATCTTGATGGAGAGAATGTATATTAAAATAAGCAGTTGTGCCACTTTATTTCGTACTATGACAAATGTTTCCGGCTTGGAAATTCTTGTTGTGTGGATTTGGGTTTGGACGTCACCGTTTCAAAAATTCTTTAAAAGGTTAAAGTATGGAGTTAAGATTTTTAGTTGTTAAAGTGTACTTCCATGTGAATGAAGTGACAGTTTTATGTGTTGAAAATCTAGGAACGACAACATCAAAGTAAATCGGGTTGGTACAAACGAAAATTGGTACTGTAGCAACCGTGACGGTAATTTATATTTTTATGCGAATGAAAGTACTAATAAGCTTGCTTAACAGGTTGTAAATCTGTAAACGACAACTTTATATGAATATATTTATATTTGTGTGTGTGTGTGTGTGTGTGTGTGTGTGTGTGTGTGTGTGTGTGTTTTACATAAAAAAATGTAAAAAATTACTAATTTTTGATTAGACTTTAGACCATTAAATTCAGCTTGAAAAACAAGTTTAGTATCTTGAATTATTGCTCTATGTCCATTGGTTTCTAAGGTATCGCAAGTGGTAAACACAGTACGTTGTCCCAATGTTAACCTTGTGGAAAATAAATAAAATGCTATATCTCGCTTAGTTCTTAACATATCTGAATAAAACTTCATCTACTCGATATAAATTTGATTATTACAAAAAACCTCCCAATTTCACATTTTTATGACAGCAAACCTGCATACTCATTTCCCATGTTATTCTTATGGAGAAAATTTGTGTATGCTCATTTAAGGATTCAAGTTGATATTACTTGATGTGAGGCTTTGTCTAGCATCTACATGATTTATATAAGCATTTTAAATTCGTTGAGTATGCAGGTCTGCTGCAAAATGGGTATTTAATAAACCCAGGTGTCATTAACAAGTGTTTATACCAGTTGCGATGTTGTGAATAGCTTTAAACGACAGTTTCTTATCTTCATTCGCACAAGACTCGATGGAAAGCCCTCCCCTCTCTCCCACCCCCCTCCCCTTTTGGTTGCTCTCCCCCCTCCCCTTCCCCCCTTTTACCTCCCTTCGATTGTTTATACACACGAGTTGTTCCGGAGTGTATTTCACTCAGAGTAAGCGCTGAAAATAGGTCACTCCTTTTTAAAGGAATGTGTACCTTCTGAATAAATATTGGAAAATGCAACATTTGTTTTGTCGTTAAAAATGATAATGTACTTATTCAGAATTATTACTTACGTAATATAGCCTGTAGACATCAAAAAATTATTTTATTTTTTGCCAATGTTTCAATGATACGACTCCTCATCTTCAGGGCGATTTGTACTAAATTCACATGGCCCACATTTCTGCAGTTGTCAAAATTTTAAAAAGGTCGTCCACACAAAAACATTACATGATACAAATGTCACAAACAGTTTACACATACTAATAAAATACTACTGACATCAGACACAAAATACTGTACAGTGAACAAATCATTCCCGGCCGGTTACCGTAGGCCTACTAAATCTTGATGTGAGTGAGTTGTCATATTGACGTCAATTCATGCATCCCTCGACCGAAAACTTAATTGGAAAAGCCATATTTGGAACAAGAGACTCTCCATAAATTTAAAATTAAGAAATCTATCTTGACTATTAAGTAAAAATTCTAAATTATCAACAGAAAATAAATTACTATTATACAAAGTCATTTTAAAACCAGTATGGACGTACGGTATTCAACTATGGGGAACATCCAGCGAATCAAATATTAACATTATCCAAAGGTTCCAGTCTAAAGCTCTACGATACATCCTCCTTGCCCCGTGGTTTATCAGTAACGAAGTACTACATAGAGATAGTCGGACCCCAACTGTGAAGGAAGAAATCCAAAGGTTTAGCGCAAAGTATTTAACAAAATTAGAAAACCATCCGAACCATCTTGCACTAAATTTATTGGACAATAGTAACTGTGTTTATAGATTGAAAAGGTGCCATGTTTTGGACTTAAGTCATCGTTTTTAGCGAATTTCCCCTATAGGGAAGAAGCTATTACCGTAGGTCTCATGGTAAGACCTAAGCCCGAGACCATGATAACTTTTCATTTAGGGCCACCAGAAGCAAAAAACACCATTCGTTCGAATTTTTATATATCTATCTATCTATCTATATATATATATATATATATATATATATATATGTGTGTGTCTGTCAGCACGATAGCGGCCGTAAATATGGTCCGATCTTAATGAAATTTGGAACAGACATGTAAAGTGGTAATCGAATGGACGAGTTCGTGAACCAGCCCGATCGGACCACCGGAAGGGGGGGTAAAGGGGGATAAACACCCCCAAAAATGGGTTTTTTGAGTTTTTTACATATAAAAATAAAATTTATCGAATCTTTGTTGGCACCATTGAATTCAGCTCAAAAAAACAAACAATTTAGTGTTTTGAATCATTGCTCTATGTCCATTGGTTACCGAGATATTGAAAGTGGTAAACACAGTACGTTGTCCCAATGTTAACCTTATGGGGAATAAGTAAAATTCTATATCTTGCTTATTTCTCAACATATCTGGATAAAACTTGGTTTGTGGCTTCATCTAGATGAGATATAATGTATTTTAGTCTAAAATCCTCGAAATTTCAATTTTTGTGGCAGCAAACCTGCATAATCATTCCCCATGTTATCCTTAGGGGAAATAAAAAAATTCTATATCTTACTTATTTTTAAAATTTCTTGACAAAACTTGGTATATGGCTTCTTCTAGTTAAGATCTACTAAATAATAAATTAAAACCAACCAGTTTTAACATACCTGTTGCAGCAAACTTGCATAATCATTCCCCATGTTATTCTTATGGAGATTACAAAACATGTAAAATCTCGCTAAGTTGGATTGAAATACCGTTTGTTGTGTTGCATCTGAAATTCGCTGAGTATGCAGGGCTGCTGCAACGGGGGTATTAGTTGTACATTATGGACTTCTCACTTTGTTGTGAATTGCAAGGTTTGTTTGTTGGCTTTATCGCTGGATAAAGACTATATATTTGCTCATTGTTCTATTTGTAATTGAACAGATTGTAAACCTAATAAAGTGTTAAAAAAATCATGCACCTAGAGCAAATCAGCTGATTGGGGACAGTGTAAAATAGTTTAATGCTGATCTAACTGTTGTAAAATTTTAAATGTAATTTTATCAGAGAATTCTTCTTTTTTGTTGAGTAGAGTGTTGCTGCCATTTTCAACTACACTACTGTAAATAAAATACTCTTCCCATAATTGTGTGCCCATATTTGTGCACATTTACCATCATTGCAATTTTTTAACACCTTTAACGAATTATCAAATTCAGTTTTATGGGAATTGTTATGTTTTAAGTGTTTTGAGCAACTTTTGAAGTAGGGTTGGCTAGGTTAAAAGCATTATGCTCTTTAAATCTCTGAAAAAACATCCTGTTTGTGCTACCAATATATTTTTTATCGCTTGCCACACCACTATTACATTCAATTTGATACACTCCTTTTGAATCGGCCTTTGAAACTTGGTTTTGTTTACGATTGAATGAAATAAGTGAAGAGATGTAAAGTCAAATATAGTATAAAGTTAAGTTAAAAATGGCCTGAATTATCGTTACTTCATTTGAAAACAGGTTTTGCTTTTAAGTCATAGAGACACAAAACTCGCGAGTATTTTTGAAAACTCGACTTGACCCGACTTCAAAAATGACTACTCGCACGCCCCTAGTGGCGAGAAGAGCAACTAGTGTTCTAGCAGGTGCGACCAAACTACAAACAAACCCTCACGAGCAGAATTGGTCGTTTAATCATGTTTTCTTCATTAATTGCATCGACAGAATTTTCTAAAACAAAACAATATTTTAACAAGGGTATATATAAACTTCGGATTATTTTTGGAACGTTACTTGGTACACGGGTTCATGGGGTGGTCTATACTCGCTGTTGTTGGGAAAATTGATTGAATTCACTGGTCTTCTTAATCTTTTGAAGAACCTCAAAAATATTTCTTGTAAACCAGAGTTTAATCAGATCACTTTAGGAGATATACATATCTTTTTTATTCATTGATTTAACTTATTACGCACCACGTGGTTCTAGCTCTCTATTAACCTGTAGTAGATTCCCTAAAAATAACGTATTACCTCGTGTTTTTGAAGTAACAAACTTTTTATATCAATAAAAATTGTAAAACTATAATTGACATTTAATAACTTTTTTGAAGCGTTCGGTATTTTATATTACTAACATTGCTGTTATTTCATTTACAATTCTCCCATTTCCCAGTTTTAATTTGGTTCATCTACGAAGTATGGAGAGCTCTTACCCTCTAAAATTGTACAACTTTCAACAAGTTTGAACGCGGACCCTCAACTGCATGGCAAATATTGTTTCTTGCCTCAATCGCTGAATTCCAATCCGAATTCGATTATTTTGACGTTTCCCCCCAGGTGTTTCGGGTCAGGTACAGTTCTTAAATAGTCAAAATTGTATATCGTTGTTCATCAATTGCCTTGACAACAAAACATATGTAGTTTTATTAGTTTTTCAGACATGTATTGTGTACATTATTTACATTTGTGTCGTAAAGTACTGTCAGATGGGGCCTATAAGGCGCACTGCTACCATTATTTTTCCTACCACTATATGGAAATAATCACATTGTCACACCTGTAAACAGTACGCAAAACGGTTCATTCCTGCTTTCATTTCATTCCCACTCGCTTCCCGCTCGCTAAATCAGGGTTATATTTATTAGGCTAAGTTGGCACACGAGAGAGATAACTTTGACGTCAAACACTAAAGACCAGTTTCTATTGGTCAGAAATCCCATGACACTTACCGTGTTCTAAATTCTAGTAGCGTTGCTTTAAATCAGCTGATTTCACAGTCGACGTTTCAATCTCAACTTCCGGTTCGTTCCAATAGAATAGGCAAACATAACCCCAATGAACTTTTGTAAACATGGTAGTTAATAAGTTAAACTGTTTAAATAATGGTGGTAGGAAAAATATTCTGTGTATTCCTACTAGCACAACTTCAGTCATTGCCTCTCTCGAAATGTTTGGCCGCACTCAGCTAACGCTTAATTCGTGCGGCCATCTACAATTCTCGAGCGGCAATGACGTACTTTGCGATCTTAGTACACAAATAGGTATTGAAATATTCTTCAGGTCACCGGAAAGAAGGGATGAATAGGAATGGAAGGTAGGAGTAGACGGTCTAACCTATTTGAGGGAATATATTTATAACTTCAAACCTGTCCAGCCAACCCCGGTTATGTACCAGGGGGAGGGGAGTAATTGGACAGGGATGAGAAGGTTCTATCAATCCCTCTTCCATGAGTAGCCTACAACTGTATCTACATAAATTGTAGGGTTTATTTTCTTTTTCAAATTTGGGCATGTATTTAACTAAACAAGCTTATAAACACAGTTTATACTGTACATTTACATTGCAACGATTTTAGGCCACATTAAACAAGTCCCGGTGAACTCAAAAGTTACCCTACAAGTTTTAACCACCCCCAGAGGCTTTACTGGGTCTGGGGTGGGGAGGGATCCAGGGGAGGGGGTTTGGGGGGTTGGTTAAGTTCTCCGATAACGCCAAAGGGCGAAGCTTAAAAAGTAGCCTCGTCGTAGGTTTGAGGGGAGTAATTTCATTAATTTCATTATGCCGCCTTGTCTCTAACTTTTTTTCCTTGTTTTTTATAAAACATGGCGTTTTATATTTTTTAAATTATTATAATTTTTTATACAATTTAATTATGTTTGATCAACTGTGTGAAAGTGGAAAATGTATCGATATTTGAAAGTAAGACGACGAGTTGTAGTAAATTTTGTACGTAATATATTGTTACGGGCCTACGGGTTCTAAAATAACGACTGGCGATTTCATAAACTAACTACTATTTATTACTAATCAAGCAGTTACAAAAAGTTAATTTCCTATCTAAACCTAGCTAAGCCTATCTAACCTATCTCAAATACAATGAACTTAAATTGCTACTTACAGCTAGTTATTCTAATAATCTTAATCGCTACTGTACTGAATACTGTCACTATGCACTGTCACTGAGCACTGAGTACTGTCGCACTGTCACTGGTCACTCGCTCGCAGTATCATCGAACCCAAAACTGACTCACATCGGCAGCGCGGCCTCCTTTTATATCTTCCTGCGTCGAAGACGCTAGGCTCAGATCTATACCGGAAGGTTCGCGAAACGCCCCCTTGTCGGCAGGTCAAAGAGGCCGCCGCGAAGCACGCGCCGCCTCCCTTCACCCCGCACTCTCGCACCTCTGGCAGGTTCCAGAACGGAGCTGCGGGCTTCCAGTTGTTCCGTAACAATATGGACGTTCTAGTTACATCCAGTACGTATAGTTTTACGCTCCCTAATGCAGGGCTTGTAACAAGTTATTTTTTTATTTTTTTGTTATTTTTTCACTCTTGGTTATTTTTTGTTATTTTTTGGAATTTGGTTATTTTTGTTATTTTTTTGGGAATTTTGGTTATTTTTTTATTTTTTTCAATCTCAAGAACTGTTACAAGCCCTGCTAATGAAACCATAGAGTTAATAACAATAGTGATCACGTGAAAATATATGTGTTGAACGAAAAGGAATTAATTTTAACTGTACTCCTACTAATTAAAAAGATAATAAGTAAATGTTCTGAATTTTGTCAAGTTTTATAAGTACCTGGTGGATTATTATTTTTTAAGTCGCTCGGTATTATTTCATATTTACTAGATCATCCAATTCATAAAAAAATCAATAATATCTATAAATACACTTTTTATTCCTCCATGCAATCTTCATTCCAAACGTTGTATTTTTCCTTGATGGCTGTAATTTTCCAACAACTGTTAAGATTACTTTATTTGTTTACACTTTCTTTGTTTATTTCGTTGCAGTCATTACAACTGTAAAATTCATTTTATTACGTTTAATACATTTTCTCTGGCCAAGTAATCAGCATAGAACACGTTTTTGTGTCAGAAATTAATTATTTCTAGACTTTGAAGGAAATCCTCGGAGCCTTTTTTGAGATAGTTTTACAAGCAAGCACACACGCACGGACGCAAGGTACATTGCTTATATAAGAGTATAAAATTTGCATTGTTCCCAGATACATGAAGCCTCCTTTATTTTTGCTGAATTCTCTGCTTCATCCTATTAATCCATAATTTTCTTTTTAACTTACTGATATGCCGTAAAGGAAGCATATATTAACGGTGTTACTCTAACTGCTTCAAAATTCGATTTCCTGTAACATTTCTTTCTCGCACAAAAAATATATCTCTCGATATATGGTTAACTAAATAAACAGCTTTTAGTGGCTTGAAAACTCTCAAGTTAAATATCTTAACTGTCAACTTCAGAAACATTGCTAAATCACTTTAGGGTGCAGCAAAAGTCGGTCAATCTACTAAAGCAAATTCAGCAGAATACTCTACAAATAAATTCAAATTCATTACTGTATATATTTTCTTCGGTATAGTTTATTAGGGAGCGCATGCAACATTATGGACATCTTGACTCTTGTACCCAGGAGAAAAGTATCATGTTGGCGGCCTTTTTAACCATTACCAAAAATAACTGATTCAAGATTCAGAGTTGATAAGGATATGATAAAAAATCTTCGAAATCCCGAGGTCAGATTATTAAGTTCAAACGCTTTCGACCTGTAGGAAATGTTATAAAGAGGGTATCTTCATGAAGCATCCTTAGTGAATCTGCACTGATATCAAATCAACTCCCCACCCCTCTTTACCCCCCTAACTCCCCCTCTTACCACCCCTTACCTCTCCTCCTAACCCTCTTACCCACCCCTCACAGTACACCTTCCGGCTGTCTTCAGCAAGTGTAAAGTTTTTTTTACTTCTTTTACTTCTATAACATGTTTTACTACTTTGTGAATTGAACTCGACTCGAAACTGGGAGTTTTTTGCCTCTGGGCTTATTCAGTTTTATCTTTCGTTTCTCATAACGTGTTAAAAAAACATTCATTTTGGGTTTGTTAAATCAACATGCAGCTTGTCTCCTAAATAAAATATGCCAGTTAACTGTTGTAGTTGGTGATTGCACTTCAAACAATGAAATGAAACAGAAAACTGATAACTTAAGCAGCACAAGTACTGAAGATCGGAATGTTGTTTGCTTAGGCAGCGTTAATGTTAATTGTTATGGAATGACTTAAAATATAACTTTTT
Organism: Flexamia atlantica; assembly: GCA_035578135.1. Taxonomy (NCBI): domain Eukaryota; kingdom Metazoa; phylum Arthropoda; class Insecta; order Hemiptera; family Cicadellidae; genus Flexamia; species Flexamia atlantica. Next base: position 300,988 of record JAQJVK010000032.1, read on the forward strand.
TGATTAATCAACATATTGTGTGCTTAACTTTCATGTCTTATTGAACAGAGCGAAGAACAAACGTAAACGGTAGCGTCTTCGAGGAAATTTGTGAGCTGAATAATCATCGTTCCAAATTTATTGAAACGGACCGTGACCCTAAAAGTTTTTTTTAAATTTCTAAACATTATTCAGAGACTCGATTGGAAGCTGCGGTACGAAAACATCAACAAAAGAAAATGGAAAATCGGAAAAAACTAGGAATTATAGGTCTACAACATTGAAGAAACAACCATATCAACGCAGATGTGTGTTCACTGTGGTATTTCAGACGAACGTCCGTCCCTTCAACGAGAAGTTTTCCTCAACGAGCCAAATTTTATAATTCAAGTTCAGGGTAAGGCCTTTCGGGCAATTCAAAATGAAGACTGTGTAGACATTAGTTTTCTACATTGGCATCATTTTACTCGAGGAGAATAAAACGACGAAAACTAGCATAAGCAGGTGGGAAAAATAAAGCAACTCTTTTCTTCGGTTTTGTCACTGTTTCCTTATTATTAAATTATGTTGTGTACATACATTGGCTTAAAAACTTATTTTACATCTAGAATTAGACTAAGTTAAGATTTTAACGTGCAGTTCGTTGGTAATCAAATTCGATGAAGTGGTTTACATATTATTAATATATAACTTACTTGAAAATAACTTATGAATTACTTGAAAATTGATGAATCTACTTTTACTTATAGATTACTCTATAACGAACGGAGATATATGTTAACTTTGGTGTTTGAAACTAGCGTCCGTCCCCTCAACGAAACGATTTCCTCAACGAGCTCAATTTTATAACTCAAATTCAGGGAAAGCGCCTTTTGGGTAATTCAAAATGAAGACTACGTACACTATATAGACATGTACCTCTATGCTATCTAGCCATTCAATAGACTAGAGTCAGTTCAAAAATAATAGGTGGTCGAATTAACGACTTACCCCGCAGGTCGATATGTTACCCCTACTTTCCTCTTTTCCTTTCTTGTCAACTTAGCTGTCATTTTCGTCTGCAAGTCGACAGACAGCAGCGTAATGTAAATAAATAGATTTGTCAGAGGTTTTGATTCACAAAAGACAAATGTGTCATAACAATTTCTAAAACTATTTAATGTTTACGAACGTTATTATTAACCTAATTCGATAGTGGAAATGATTAGAGATCAATAAACACTTTTATTGATATAATTTCACCTGCTATAAGGATTACTACAAGTAACTACGCATCACTAAAACTCAGGTAAATAGATATCAATACAGATCATTAGACCTGTATCGATATCAATACGGGTCAATATAAATAAACAATCATCAATAGAAATCATTTGAACTGTGTCAGACATCAATACAAATTATAGATCTGTAGTGATATCACTACAATATTAGTCCAAATACCACTACGTATCAATAGACATTTTTCTATTGGTCTCTATTGATCATTTCCACAAGGGGAATGTAATTGTCAGAATAACAAATTTTGGGAATGTGTTTGATGCTTTTCCGTCCGCCAAATTAAATGCAATAGTAGGACTTTTTAGACCAACATCTTTTGCCTAGTTCCGGCCACGCTAAAAAGTAATACATTGAATTATGGAATTTCCAACAACCTAAACCTGTATTAAAATATGCCATGATTTACTAGGTTTGGATTTAACTAAAGGAATTGTTAATTATCAAAGAAATTCTAATTGTATTTTAGCCTAATTGTCGTCAATTTACATTATCTGGTAAAAGTAGGAATTTACAAAGTGAAAAAAACTCTGTAAAAAAATTTCAGCTAAAAAGGCTAAACGCAACAAAAACAATGATTTACGACACTTTGATGTAAACAAAACAATGACATCTGATACATAATTTGAATCCTGGATGGTTGGATGGTGATTAACGGTTAGATGTGGTATTAGAGGGGGAAATAAACAAACCCATTTATTTCCCCTTTTCCGACCGCCCATTAATTTTGAATGAACTATAATTGATATTTTAATACGAAAAATTCTTTTTGAATTTCATTTGGTCGTTCTTGTACAAGCGCTAACCATCAAAAACATCACGAACATTTTATATATAAGGGAAGTTTTTGTATTTCGAGAAACACCTCCCCTCAAATCGTAAATTCACCCCTTGTACTCACCTCGGGCTGTGATTTTCAAGAAATAAATCGGTCAGATTGTTGAGAGCCTCTCCCCTCACCCCGAACGCACCCGCCAAATTTTGTAATTTTTTTGATACCGGGCAAAATTAAATTTCAACGATGAAATTGGTGTGTAATATAATTTTATGAAATTCGTTGAATCTCCCATTGGGCCTGATGATGATTGGTGTGACCAATCGAAGTTGATCGCCATTTTCCACCTTTTGAGTGTTCTTACCGTCTTTTATGTAAATTCAATATAGTGTCAAAGTGAACGCAACAGTACGTATCTTGCTGATTAATAAATTATTTAATGAACTACTGTAATAGATTTATATTACAAGTAGGCCTATAGTATCTAGTAGTGTGGCTTTGCCTATTGTCAGTTTTGTATGAAAATATTAAAAGACTATTCGTATACCTAATCAAGCAGTTCCAATCGCTAAATAATGTGGGTGATCGCTAGCACAAACCACCGAAGCGCTCACCTCAACCTGGGTCCAGTTGCCATCCTATACTCTTATATGTTATCGTGCGTGCGTGCTTGCTGGCACAGCGATCTCAAAATCGGCTCCGAGGATTTCCTTCAAAGTCTTGAAATTAGCTATTTGTGTATTAAGAGCGCAAGGTACGTCATTGCCGCTCGATTGTAGATGGCCGCACGAAGCTTTAGCTGAGTGCGGCCAAACATTTCTAGAGCGGCAACGACTATTAGTGCTCGTAATACACACAATATTTTTCCTACCACCATTATTTAAACAGTTTAACTTATTAAATAACCTGTACACAAAGGTTCATTGAGGTTATGTTTGCTTATTCTATTGGAACGAACCGAAAGTTAGTGTGTAGAAACGCCGACAGTGAAATCAGCTGATTTAGAGCAAGGCAAGTAGAATTTAGAATACGGAGAGTGACATGGGAATTCTGACCAATAGAAACTGTTCTTTGGTGTTTGACTTCAAAGTTATCTCTCTTGTGTGCCACCTCAACCTAATAAGTAACCCTGATTTAGCGAGCGACAATGAAATGAAAACGGAAATGAACAGTTTTGCGTACAGTTGACAGGTGTGGCAATGTGACTATTTCCATGCAGTGGTAGGAAAAAGTAATTTACGACTCAAAAACGTGTTCTATACAGATTACTTGGGCAGAGAAAATCTAATAACGTAATAAAATAAATGTTACAGTTGTAAAATGACATGAGCAATGAACATGAGTTGCCATTATAGCAAGGAAATAAACTAGGAAAGTGTAAATAAATCAAGTAATCGTAACAGCTGTTTGCAAACTACAGACATTTTGGAAAAATACAGCGTGTGGGGGAAAGATTGCATGTGGTAATAAAAAATGTTTTTATTTATCAATTTTATGACACTGATATATTTGAAAGTAGTCGGATGAACTTGTAAACATAATGTTATACCGAGCAATTCTCGGTCCACCAGGTACTTTGTCATTAGGCTATGAATTAGTGATCCATCTAACAAAAAGTCGCCGTTAGATGGCATCAAGCTTGGGGCTTGGACCGTTCCCTATAAAAACGTTCAAAAATGCCCATGGCGTAGAAATACACAAAAATACAAAACACAAAGCAGACGACTTGAAAGAATCGATTTTTGAGAAAATTAATCGATGAATCTATTGTAGCACATGGATTCTTTTGAACTTGATTTGCGCATGAATGAATAAGTTCATCAACGAATGAATAGTTATTTTCTGATAAATAAAACAAATACATTAGTGTTTAAAAATTATAAGAGTAATTGCACAAGTCAGTCCAAGAACTTCTTGTCGAAGTTTGTTCAAACAATTAAATATTCTACCATTACCCTGCATGTATATATTTCATTTATTATTATTTGTAAAGAAGCATATTACTCAGTTTGAAGCACTCTAAACCAACAGTAGTTATCATTTTAGACCAAGCAGTTTTGTATTACAATATCCTGTACATAGAACTACAGCTTATAAAAAAGTACATTTTATATGGGTCTCCGGTTTTATAATAAATTACATTTTTTATTAAAAATGAAATTTCTAGTAAAATATTTTGTTCGAACCTGTTTTCCTTCTTAATTGAGAACTGTTTTTACAGTACTGAGAAATTTTTAACCATGCCAATTGCAGAATCCTAAATTTATAATTACAGATATTCTTTTCCATTGCATTTTGCTATATTGTTTAAGTTAATTAACATTATAGTTGTAGTTTATTTGACAATTCACCTGCCTACGAGCAGATGTACTCATTAAGGCGTATTGTGATGTATGAAAATAAATAAATAAAATAAATAAATTTATTGAGGAAAAAATAGTATAATACATAAAATTAACAATTTAACCTGGAAAGAGCCCACAAGGGTGTTAACACCTTTGCATGCGTACGTAAGTATGTAGGAAACTAATTGTAAAATTGAACGGGCATTTTTTGGTGAGCCTTGCTGCCTTGCATCACCTAATGTCCCCGCTGTTTCGCACTCGTAGGGAGGGACACATAACCCAGTTTTGGCGCCGTCGTGTGGATCGATGATCTCAAGGTCAGTCCCATTAATTCTCAAAACTCCCGTTTGGTCCTTACTGTGTCAAGCCAACCGACTGAGCTGCAGTGATATTGGTCATTAGTGTGTTGTGGTTTGGTTTGACAAAATCTGCAGGGCTTGTAAAAGGTTATTTTTATTTTTTTCGTTCTTGGTTTTTTTGTTATTTTTTTGGAATTCGGTTATTTTTGTAAATTTTTGTAATTTTGGTTATTTTTTATTAAACCTCAAGAACTGCTACAAGCCCTGTTCACACTATTCGTCTGTCAGACGATCTCTTAGCAGCATCGCGGCAGACGAATCTCGTCATCCTAGATTGCGTGAAAACCAAGTCTTGTTGCGTGAAAACCAAGTCTCGCTGTCAAATCTAGGCAGATTTATGATTAGTCTGTCGAGATTTTCTTTTTTACCAAGGTTAAGAATGTACTATCCCCAATATAACGCCGGTTTTCTAATTTTTAGCAACATTTTTTGTTTACAAAAGGTTGTTTTTTGGTTATTTTTTTCTTATTTTAGTTTATTTTTTATTTTTTTCAACCTCAAGAATTGTTACAAGCCCTGAATCTGCTATTATTACTAAACTGTTTCTCACTATCAGTTAACTCTCGATTGGCTTTAAAGCCGTTCGTGTCATTCGCATCGTGATATCATAGAATAAATCATCATAAGTACAGTAGTAGTATTTATTCCTACTCTTAGTCGTTCTGTCCTCTTTGGTGATGATCTTATCATCGTTTACTCGCAATCGGTAAACAAGCGCGTACAGCTGGAACAAAACACTCTCCCTAAATTTAAAATTAGAAATGTTTCTTGTCTATTAAATAAAAATTCGAAATTATCTATAGTTAAAAATAAATTTATATTATACCGAGTTATTTTAAAGTCTGTGTGGATGTACGGTATCCTCTATGGAGAACATCCAGCGAATAAAATCTTAATATCATACAAGGATTTCAGACTAGTTCTAAGACATCGTCCAAGCTCCTCGGTTGGTCCGTAACGTCAGTAACGAAGTGTTGCACAGGGACAGTGGGACCCCAACTGATATGGAAAAAATCTCAAGATCAGAGCGAAGTACTTAGCCCTTTAGCGCCCAGTGTTGCCTTTTGGCAACGCCATGTTTCTGTCGATTTTTCTCTAAAATTATTTTGTTTGAACCTCAAAAGCCCACACTTGCCTTTTGGCAACACCCTTTAGTTCAGAAAACGACCACTAGATGGGAGTTTAGTCCAGTTGTCTCTGCATTAGAGAATTTTCTTTAGAGCGACCACACGGTTTGGAGGTTAGTGGTAAGTTGTGTTTTTTCAAGCGATCTTTTACTATAGTACTAGACATTTCGTATTGTGGGAAAAATATCTTATCAATCCTCAGTTATTCTAGTTTATGTTTCTAATAAGTTTTAGTAATTTAAGCGAGTATTTCCATAATTTATATGAGAAAATCGCCATGTTGCCAAAAAGCAACTATGGGCGGATGTGACATTAAATTTCACTAGTTTAATTCAGTTTCTCCATATAACCCCATGCTAATATTAAATTCATTTACAGCTAATATTTTGTGTTAATTATATGTTATTTGGCCATTTTGTATAGGACATGATTTAAACTTCACAATGGACCAAGAATATTTGGACGAAAAGGAAATAGAACGGTTTTTACTAATACCTGATGACAACGTGTCCGAAGTGGGGGACATAGGGGACATTGGCATTAGGGTCTAGCCTGATGTAACCACAAGTGCCCGTAGTTGTTTTTAAGCAACAAAACATTTTTTTAACCTGTGAGGAAAAGTTTGAAAAATCAGTTTTGATGTGTTATTTATTTAGTCCCTAAATAAAAGAAAAATAGGAAAAAAATTTCTCGGTGAATCATAATTTGGGTTTCAAGGGGTTGGGGCGGTCTACCTCAAGTTCCGAGCGCTAGGTTTTTGTATCTTATTCAAAGCTCGCTGGATTTTCATATGATTTTCAATATTTTGGTGTCATTTCAATAAGAATATGTTTTGTTGAGCGCTAAAATTTTAGAATTTTTGATTTTATCCCCGTTTATTTACAGGAATTGTGTGAATCTTAAAAAAATGTAGTTTTTTGTTCCATTTTAAAGCCTCATAACTAACGACAGAAACGCTTTATAGAAAAATTAAAAATGTAGAGCTCTATAAAATATTCTGAAGAACGTGAACCCACTCTCATTTTTATTAAATCTTAAAAAATAAAACTTTTGTCGTCCAGATACGGAACGTCTGCAAGCGTAATTCAGCGCGCTTTAGCCCTAACTTTGCAATGTTATTTCGCCCTGTAACGCAGATTTTTCTGTCAAGGTAGACCGCCCCCTTAACATAATTAGAAAACCATCCAGACTCTTGCTCTTGCCGTTTTGACCTGACGTCTTAATTATTAAGTGTTCCATGAAGAAGTCGACCATATTTTAATTTCTTACACTTTGTAATTTTTTTATTTCGAAAATTTACGTTTACAACCTTATTAAACTAAAAGTAAAACTGATTCATGTATTGCCGTATATCTAGGTATACAATACCATGATATATGAAAAATGTTATTTTTCTAAATATGTAAATACTATGTCGGTTCAATCCCGGGATTGGTCACGGGATCCCGGGATAAACGCTCTCAGTCCCGTAATCCCGGGATTTGATTCTGGGGACTCACTTGACCTGACCGAACAGTCGGACAGTCAGGGTTATTTTCTTCTCTCCGCTTTTGGGCTGTTGTAGCCTCAACAACGGTTTTTGATGGCTACTTTATAGCCCTCCTCCTCATTCCTGTTGGCCCGAGTTGGATTCCATCATAATTCTGGCGTTTTTAATAATCCATGTAATTTTTTGATTGAATTGTAGACTTTTATTTTACTAATGTTATTCGGTGTTTTTATTTATATTTGACTCTTGTAGTTTAAAGCGCCTTGCTCACCATACCACCGTGATAGTTCGTTGTTTTCCCCAGTTTAGCCTTACGTTTAGTTCTCAACTTTTTTCCTGTTAATAAAAAATATGACTGGACTAGATAGCTCTCTAGGATCAGTTTTGTTTGTGAACATTTTCGCAGTTATCTCGGTGCCAATACAGAGCAACCCATTTAGCCCCACGTTCAAATTTTACCTCTTGATTTTCAATGGCGATACCACTTGCTTAGAACCCGTTTTTGAGCCAAAAATTAGTCATTTTCAGATTTATGGAGGAAATTTGAAAGCCTTTTTGAAATAATGCTACAGGAAAGCAAGCGAGCGAGAATACAAACATTTTTATGGAGTGTGATAATACTCCAAGCGGGAGTTATACGAGACATACGGTAAAATCACCTGTTACAAAAAGTAACAGTTACTACATATCTGTTAAAGATTAAAGTAATAGTTACTTGATACCTATTCCAAGTGCAGGTAATTGTGGTGATCAATAATCCTATCCTATACTCTTATATGAGTAATGTTATCGTGCTTGCTTGCTTGCTTGTATGCTTGCTTGCACATTTATCTCAAAAACGGCTCCGAGGATTTCCTTCAAAGTCTGGAAATAAGTAATTTATGACTCAAAAACGTCTTTTACGCAGATTACTTGGCCAGAGAAAATCTAATAACGTAATAAATAGAATTTTAAAGTTGTAAAAATTTAACATTGGCCTTATGGGTTGCCGTGATAGCAACGAAAATAAACAGGGAAAGTGTAAACAAATGAAGTAATCATAACAGCTGTTTGGAATCTACAGCCATCAAGGAAAAAAACAGCAAATGGGATGAAGAGTCCATGGAGCAATAAAAAAGGTTTCTATTTATCAATTTTATGACATTGAAATATTTTATAGTAACTGGATGAACTGGTAATCATGAAATAGCACCGAGCAAGGCTCGGTCCACCAGGTACTACTCTTCTTATATGAGCAATGTTATCGTCCGCTCTTGTATGCTTGCTTGCTTGCACAGCGATCTCAAAAACGGTTCCGAGGATTTCCTTCAAAGTCTGGAAATAAGTAATTTATGACTAAAAAACGTGTTCAATGCGGATAACTCGGCCGGAGAAAATCTAATAACGTAATAAAACTAATTTTAAAGTTGTAAAATTTTAACATTGGCCTTATGAGTTGCTATGATAGCAACGAAAATAAACAAGGAAAGTGTAAACAAATGAAGGAATCTTAACAGCTGTTTGCAATCTACAGCCATCAAGGAAAAATACAGTGAGTGCACAGAGGAGAATCAAACAGAGGTATCTTATAATGTTGTGCTCAGCTGGTGTCGAGGCGGTCGAGGACTTATAAAAAAATAGTTTACCATCAACGCCGCGAGAGAGCAGCACCGTCGCTGCCCTCTCCTAATTTCACTTAACTGTAGCTGGTAACTGGACAAAACTAGTAACAAAGTAACTTTAACTGTAGCTGGATTTAACTGCTGTAACAAGCTAGCACTTGGGCGCAACAGAAGACCCATTTAAAAGCGACCTCTGTTAGATTCTTCTCTGTGGTGAGTGGGATGAAGAGTTCATTGAGCATTACAGAAGGTTTCTATTTATCAATGTTATGACATCGAAATATTTTATAGTAACTGGATGAACTGGTAAACATGAAATAACACCGAGCAAGGCTCGGTCCACCAGGTACTGTACCATAAAAGGACTTAGTTTTTACTGCAATAAACCACACTAAGTAAAATTACCTGTTTCGTAAAAGTAACAGTTACCTAATTTCTGTTACGTAGTAAAGTAAAAGTTACTTTATAATTCTCACAGGTGGAGCTAACAAGGGTGAGTGATGGAGTACGATTAAAAGGTTTAATATTGAATGAATCCCAAGAGACACACCATACTTGGTGAAACTACAAATTACAAATTCAAGTTGCCATACTCTTATACGAGCAATATCTTGCGTGCGTGCGTGCGTGCTTGCTTGCGTGGTTGTATGTTTGCACAATTATCTTAAAAACGGCTCTCATGATTTCCTTCAAAGTCTGGAAATAGGTAATTTATTACTCAAAAACGTGTTCTACGTAGACAACTCGGCCAGAGAAAATCTAATAACGTATTAAAATGAATTTGAAAGTTGTATAATTTTAACATTGGCCTTATGAGTTGCCGTAATAGCAACGAAATAATCAAGGAAAGTGTAAAAAACGAAGTAATCACTACAGTTGTTTGCAAACTACAGCAATCTAGGTAGAATACAGCGTGTGGCATAAATATTGCATAGAGTAATAAAAAGATTGTATTTATAAATTTTATGACGCTGAAATATTTTATAGTAACTGGATGAACTGGTAAACATGAAACAACACCGAGCAAGGCTCGGTTCACCAGGTACTTCCTGTTACAAAGTGAAGTAACAGTTACTGGACATGTTACAGGTGGAGGTGGCGGTTGTTACACAGTGAGTAACGGTTACTGGACATGTTGCAGATGGAGGTGGCGGGTGTGACACAGTGAAGTAACGGTTACTGGACATGTTACAGGTGGAGGTGGCGGGTGTGACACAGTGAAGTAACGGTTACTGGACATGTTACAGGTGGAGGTGGTGGGTGTTATGAAATGAAATGAAAAATGACTTTATTTTCGAAGCGAAGTTAGGACTAGCAAGTCCTCCCTACCACTTAACTTCGGGTGTGACACAGTGAAGTAACGGTTACTGGACATGTTGCAGGTGGAGGTGGCGGGTGTGACACAGTGAAGTAACGGTTACTGGACATGTTGCAGATGGAGGTGGCGGGTGTGACACAGTGAAGTAACGGTTACTGGACATGTTACAGGTGGAGGTGGCGGGTGTGACACAGTGAAGTAACGGTTACTGGACATGTTACAGGTGGAGGTGGCGGGTGTGACACAGTGAAGTAACGGTTACTGGACATGTTACAGGTGGAGGTGGCGGGTGTGACACAGTGAAGTAACGGTTACTGGACATGTTACAGGTGGAGGTGGCGGGTGTGACACAGTGAAGTAACGGTTACTGGACATGTTACAGGTGGAGGTGGCGGGTGTGACACAGTGAAGTAACGGTTACTGGACATGTTACAGGTGGAGGTGGCGGGTGTGACACAGTGAAGTAACGGTTACTGGACATGTTGCAGATGGAGGTGGCGGGTGTGACACAGTGAAGTAACGGTTACTGGACATGTTACAGGTGGAGGTGGCGGATGTGACACAGTGAAGTAACGGTTACTGGAGATGTTACAGGTGGAGGTGGCGGGTGTGACACAGTGAAGTAACGGTTACTGGACATGTTACAGGTGGAGGTGGCGGGTGTGACACAGTGAAGTAACGGTTACTGGACATGTTACAGGTGGAGGTGGCGGGTGTGACACAGTGAAGTAACGGTTACTGGACATGTTACAGGTGGAGGTGGCGGGTGTGACACAGTGAAGTAACGGTTACTGGACATGTTGCAGATGGAGGTGGCGGGTGTGACACAGTGAAGTAACGGTTACTGGACATGTTACAGGTGGAGGTGGCGGTTGTTACACAGTGAAGTAACGGTTACTGGACATGTTACAGGTAGAGGTGGTGGGTGTGACACAGTGAAGTAACGGTTACTGGACATGTTACAGGTGGAGGTGGCGGGTGTGACACAGTAAAGTAACGGTTACTGGACATGTTACAGGTAGAGGTGGTGGGTGTGACACAGTGAAGTAACGGTTACTGGACATGTTACAGGTAGAGGTGGTGGGTGTGACACAGTGAAGTAACGGTTACTGGACATGTTACATGTGGAGGTGGCGGGTGTGACACAGTGAAGTAACGGTTACTGGACATGTCGCAGATGGAGGTGGCGGGTGTGACACAGTGAAGTAACGGTTACTGGACATGTTACAGGTAGAGGTGGCGGTTGTTACACAGTGAAGTAACGGTTACTGGACATGTTACAGGTGGAGGTGGCGGTTGTTACACAGTGAAGTAACGGTTACTGGACATGTTACAGGTGGAGGTGGCGGGTGTGACACAGTGAAGTAACGGTTACTGGACATGTTACAGGTGGAGGTGGCGGGTGTGACACAGTGAAGTAACGGTTACTGGACATGTTACAGGTGGAGGTGGTGGGTGTGACACAGTGAAGTAACGGTTACTGGACATGTTACAGGTGGAGGTGGTGGTCTTGACACAGTGAAGTAACGGTTACTGGACATGTTACAGGTGGAGGTGGTGGGTGTGACACAGTGATGTAACGGTTACTAGACATGTTACAGGTGGAGGTGGCGGGTGTGACACAGTGAAGTAACGGTTACTGGACATAACAGGTGGAGGTGGTGGGTGTGACACAGTGAAGTAACGGTTACTGGACATGTTACAGGTGGAGGTGGCGGGTGAGCCATGGTGTACGACGAGCGGACGCGGCTGCGCAGTAGCTGACCTGACAGTCTCGGGGTCACCATGAGTGGGCCCCGTCTGCCCGCCGACCCGCCCCTGCCAGAGGTGCAGTAGTCGAAACAACCACTCTTGTAGACGAAACACCAACTCTTGTAGTCGAAACGCCCACTCTTGTAGTCGAAACACACACTCTTTTAGTCTAAATACCCACTTTTGTAGTCGAAATACCCACTCTTGTAGTCTTAACACTCACCCTTGTGATCGAAACACTCACTCTTGTAGTCGAAACACCCACTCTTGTAGTCGAAATACACACACCTGTAGTCGAAACACCCACTCTTGTTGTTTAAAAACTCATTATTGTAGTCAAAACCCCCCTGTAGCTTGCAGTCAAAACATGCTGTAGGTTATAGTCGCAATATACATGTAGCTCGTATTCAAAACACACAGGTTTGTAGTATAAACACCTTTATAGGATGTAGTCAAACTACCCCTGTAGCTTGTTGTCTAAACTGCCATCTAGTTTTTTGTCGAAACATCCCCGTAGCTTGCAGTTGAAACACCCCTGTGGCTTGTAGCCAAAACACCCCTGTAGTTTGTGGTCAAAACACACCTGTAGCTTGTCAAAACAACCCAGTACATTTTTGTCAAAGACCTTGTAGATTGTAGTCAAAACTCCCCTGTAGCTTACAGTCAATATACACATGTTTTTTGTAGTCCAAATAACCCTTCAGCTTATAGTTAAAACACCCCGCAGCTTTTAGTCAAAACACCACTGTGACTTGTGATCAAAACACCCATAAAGCTTGTAGTCAAACCTATTCTCCTGAAGGTATAATACTCCCTGTCGTGTTATACAAGCGTATTTTTGAGTAAAGACGTAGCGTGGGTCAAAACACTTACTATCTTGTCAAAATAATTATTCTCGTGAGGTTAAAAAATCGAATTTATTGCTGTAAAACACTCGTTCTTCTGTAGCTTGTAGTCAAAATACTTGTATCATTAACTATAAGTATAAATATACTTTTTTCTTCATAATCAACACTTATACCCTCGAAAAAACTCCCACACTTGTAGATTGTCGTCAAAACAATAGTTTCCATGTAGTTTGTAGTAGGGTATTTCATTACTAAATTACTAATTGCTCTCCTTATTGTCAACCAGATGGCAAAATGGAAGGGCCATTCATTTTTTCACCAACTAAATGATTGTCGCGGTACCTCCGGCATGGTCTCTAACTTCCTTGATTGGAAGTAACAATGCAACTCCAACGGACATAGAGTAAAATTGTGTGCCCATTATTATGCATAGAGTAATTGTGGTCCTCGCGCGGCCGAACTACAGATGAGACAGTTAACAACGCGTCTTAATTGTCTTCCCGCCCGTTTGACTAATTGACTAACGACTGGCTTGTTTCACTCGACTAATAGTCCGGGTAATTAAACGCTGTGACGTCACTCGCCGCGATGAAAACGGGGCCGTCCATAAATTATATAAACGCTAAAATCTACATTTTTAGACCCGCCTCCCTCCAATTGAAAAAAGGTTACATACCTTGAATAACTGTCTTCAATTCACGTAGTAACGCAGCGTCTAACCCCCCCTCCTCCACCGTAATGGTTCATAACGCTGCCGAAACCCCCCTCCCCCATAAGGGTGTTACGTAATCTATGGATGGCCCCATATATCAAATTAAATAGCTCAGTACGCTCAGAAAACCATTAATTTTAGCAGTGTGCTTACGTAGACCACGTGTTTTGACTTTGACGCGTGTATTTGTAATGTTTCGAGTGTAGAGGAATGTACGGTATACAGGGTGTTTGAGAGTATGTTTGTTATTTTAAATAATAGTCCGAGAAATATGACGTGGCCCGTCCTTAGCCCAAAGCTAAAATTAACATTAGTCTAACGGGAATGTTGGGCCACGTAGTTTGACCTGCACTGTAAATCCAGTCACTTGAACGAACATGCATGAGTCACCCTAGCTGCACAAGACTCGACACTCATTTTACTCATGCTCGTATTTATTTACCTTGAAGTACCCCCGGGAGCTTAATTTCATAATTAATAGCCAACGAGTAATAATACTCAACTTATGACATACGATTTAATTAATTGTATGATTTACAGTAATGTACTATAGCTCTAGTCAGCCATTTTGGTGGATGTACGAGTGGATTTTTAAGCACAGACGGGAGACGAAGCATTTTAGGGACTTTACGAATGGATTTATTTTATTCACTTACATCCAAAACTTGGGTTTTAAGGTTGGATATAAATGAAAGACGTCTTACAACACTTAAAATATTTTTACACGTATACTGCAATCATATACAAGACGGTAAATATACATAAAAGATGAAAAATGGCGATCGATTTCGGTTGGTCACACCAACCATCATCAGGCCCAATGAGAGACTGAGTACTTACCGTCTTGTATATGATTACAGTATAGGTGTAAATATATTTTAAGTTTTGTAAGACGTATTTTATTTATATCCAGTATATAGAACAACCCTTATCATGCTAGTCAAGAAGTTATTTAGTTTTAAGGTTGTAAAACAGACAGCTCGTAAGGTAAAGCGATCGTAGCGTCAGTTTGATGGAGACGGAGACGCTCCAACGTTCAAGCGGTTTGAAAAATTCAACAAGAGTTTTATGGACAGAATGTTGCTTGGAGCTGGCTTTTGTTTTACTCACAGCCAATTTTATTGTTGATGAGCAAACAATAAACAATTGACGCTTGACGCTTGGGAGGTCGAAACAAACCCCTCCTCATTCCCCCTCCCCCTCATTCCCCTTCCCCCCTCTCACCCCTTCTATTCCCTCTCCCTCTCCCCCTACCCTCCTCGTCGCCGTCCGAACTACTCTCATGACAAAGTAATGGGGCCCGTGCCGTGTACAATATCACTCAACCATAAACATTTAATTATCTGTTGACCTTACCCTTGAAACGTTTTCATTTCTAAACTTTACCGAAAGAAACCACTAATCAGAACAATTGTATTTGAAATATTTTTGACTTTAAAATTTGGTAAATCTCAAAATTTGTTTTTTTTTGTAGAATTTATCTGCCACAAATCTATTTCGCCCTGTACATCAGTAATGTTAAGTGCTTTGCGCTTGGTGATACATAATTCCAGATGTAATAGTTACTAATATTATATATATTTATTTAAATACAGGGATTATTTTATATTATTTATTTTGTCATTTGAATAGAGGCATTATTATATTTTATTACTTATTTATTAAAAAAGGACTCTATTTTATTTTTGTTAAGTGCTTTGCGCTTGGTGTGTACACATTTCCAAATGAATAAGTTTCTAAAATTATTTATTTATTTAAATAACGGGATTGTTTTATTTGATTTATTTTTTTGTTTGAATACAGGCATTATTTATATTTTATTTATTTATTAAAAATACATTTTATTTTTTACTTAATTAAAATCATTATTTTATTTATTTAAATTAATGCATCGTTTAGTTTAACAAATTGGTTTAAATATAGCTATATTATAATTTATTTACTTAAAGCAGTAAATATTTTAAATTGATCAGCATCAAAATCTTTTGTCGACTATTCACATTGTTTAATAGACATTCCATAATTACAATCGATCAAACAATCCCATTACCACAAGCAACTTATTCATTCTCATCACCAAAACACGAAAATGTATTAAACCGCGACATGACAGTAGTGTCATTCGCATAAGTATTGCTCATCAACTGATGTTCAGCCTGATTGCTGCGTTTTAATCTGAGAATTAATAAAAACCGGCTTTTGAATCGATAACTAATATTTCACTCTCCAGCAGAAATATCGAAACGTGTATGAATCTGGTGGTCTGCAATGTATTTCGTCACGTAATGTTGATATTTATTAAAACTTGTTCTACATTTATTTTTTCATCTGACTTCTGCTCGATTTTTATATGAATTCTATTAGACCCCATTGTAAAATAATGGTATCAGGAAACTGTCACATACTTTCTCCCTTAGAGTAATTTAAAACCAGAAAACCTATAAAATGGAATAAAACAAATAACAGTTAATTATCGCTCAGATACATGACAAATAATTGTTTTATAATCATAAGAATAACATTAAACAACTTACTGAGTCTACCGCCTAACAAAAACATCTATTATTCGCAAACCTGTTGACGTAGACTAATAATTCAAAATACGAGATTTTTTCAATCCAAATTTAATGGTTGCAAGCATATTTTCTTTAGAAGTTACAGATTTTGTGAAATTAGAAAAATATGAATTTTTCAACACTTAAACTCTTATAACTATTCAACCTGAATTTTTACAGTAATGCATTTTTTTATCAAAATCATTAGAGCCGTTTTTGAGAAATTTGGATTTTTGTAGTTTTTATGGAGTAAATACCCTTAAAAATAAAAAATGAAAAAAAACGCTTGGAAATACCATCATTTTATACCTACATGCCAATTTTCATGAGAATCGGTATACTGGTGTCGTCTCTAGCTTTGTTTACATCCACACCACGAACAGACAGACATCACTCCGAAAACCACTTTTTTGGACTCAGGAAGCACTAAAATACAAATAAATCCACTGAAAGCTCAAATTCGAAAATGTTGACGAAAACAATACTTCTTTATATTATACTATGTATAGGGGGGAGAAAGTAAAAGGCTAAACATGCTGAAAATTATTAGTGCAAATGGACCCAGCTACCATTGATTATTTGGGCTAATAATAAATAATCCTAGCAAATGAATCTGCTAGTAAGTGCCAATAATAAATATTTAATATTCCGTTCTACTCTCAAGACTCATTCATATTCCACTTAAGTACCCCTGTTACTAGTGGTCGGCATCTTTCCTGCTCGTAATTCTATTGTAAATATGAACGTTTGTTACTTTATTTGTTTGTCATATTATGTAAGTCAGCTGTTACAACGTATACATTTGCTAAGATAACCACCACCAGCTGCTTGATTTTTACAAATCTAAATTGATCCTTTATAAAAAGTATTAAGAATATTTTACATGTACATATAACCAATGTAAAGAAAATTTTATGAAGTTATGAAAATATCTACTGTCATTTTGAACGTGGGCGAAGCCAAGAGTAGCATTCTGTGTTATGTAATAGTTGTATTTCTATCATGGAATCAATTATTGACAGCTTGGCAAAAATAATTGTAAAGGAAAGAAAAAATAACGGGTTTTATACTTAAACCATTTTACGTAAGACGTTATAATTTTTGTAAACAAGAGCAATTATGTTCATGAATGTTAATGTACGAACTATATATTCTCTATGGTTGCACGTGTATGAATTCGAAATGACTTCGCTTTTATCTTATTCGCTTTTTTTTACGGCTTTTAAAAACTGCCGTATGTATTTAACTGGCACATGTTCTCAGTGGACAAAGTTGAAAACAAAGAAATGTGTTTTAGTTTTCAATAAAGAACGTGACATTTAAAGGTCAATAAAAGAATACCGTCCCCGCATCTGATGGCCCGATATAAAAGATTGGACTCTCCCAGTTAATTTAGTTAATTTGAATCATTGGCCTTGAATATGTGTTGTCGATTCGCGGATTGTAATTAGGTAGTTTTTGCAATCTGCGGTAAAACAACACGATAAAATATCAAACTGTCAGATCAGCTGGTTTTCTACAAGTAGCACAATGTTAAAAAATACCGTTTAACGTTTGTCGTATTCTTTTACCATAGATGGCAAAAACTCCCTATTAATGAAAAAGCTTGATCAATCATAACAGATACCGTATTTTAAGCATAAATAACATACACACAACACTGTAACAACATACAAGTAATAATAGTTGTTTGGTTTCTGCCTTTCAGCGAATTTCCCCTATAGGGAAGAAGGTACCCTCGGCTATTAGGTACCGAGGTCTCATGGTAAGACGGTAAGACCTATGTTCGATGTTCAGGATTGTTTATTGTAACAAAACCTCTTTGACTATTTTACATATGTAAAAAAGTCAATAAGGTAAATTAAAAAAATTATATAGTACTTTTAAACAATTTTTGTAAATTCCTTAGAAAAATAACAAAAATGGTTTATGTAGACTAAACGTACTACCGTAGTATATTTAGTAAAGTAAAAGTAGTATAATTTAGTAGAAATATAATTTAGACAACTTTTTGTGGAAAAAAATCTTCTATAAAAACATTTTTTGAGAGAAATGCTGGAACGTTTATATTCTTTTTTGCCACTCGTAGAAAATATGTAATACGTTGAGGGATGCATTGACATCGTTTGTATATTATTTTCTGTTTTCCAATGTTTTTTAAATCTGCATATCTGGCAAACGACTATCGAGTAGTCTTTAGAAAACTCCCACCAAAGACAACACGCAAGGAAGCGTCAGTCCTTTGGCAAACGTCTACCGAGTAGTATTTTATAGTTACCCATTGGCAAACTACTACCAAGTTGTCTTTTTGAAGTAGTTCTTCCTTTGGCAAACGACTATAGGTAGACTTTTTAAGCAGTTCTTCCATTGACAAACAACTATTGAGTAGTTTTTAAGTAATTATTTTATTGGAAAACTCCTACCGTGTAGTATTTTTTACTACTGGCAAACGACTACCATATAGTCCGTTTTAGTTTCTTCACTGGTAAACGACTACAGAGTAGTTTTTAAGTAGTTTCTCTTCTAGGAATCGACTACCCATTAGTCTTTAAGTAGTTATTCCACAGAAAAACGGCTACCATGTAGTCTTTTCAACTAGTTATTCCACAGAAATCTTTTTATGTAGCTCTTCCACTGGCAAACGACTATCCAGTGATTTTTTCAGTAGTTCCTCCGTTGGCAAAGTAGTGTTCTTTTTAAGTATTTTTTTTGTTTACTGGAAAACAAAATTTATCTTAAAAAAGAATATTTATTTTAAATTTTGACAAGAAAAAATACTTTTTCTTATCAGATATTGCGAAGAGACAGAACATTGGCAAGTCGGAACGGATCGTACGTCGTGGATTAATCCAATGAATTTTGTAGGAGATTCCCAACTCAGTGTTGTTTATATCAGAGACATTCCTGCAGCGTTTTGCTATGTCGGACGTTTCGTCGTTCTGCAAGAGAAACACGGGGCTTTATTTCGTCCGTCAAGATATATAAAAGCTAAAATATACTTTTCATAAATGTCTCGTTAAATTTTTGTAAGTTTTTAATCTTAAGTCGGAAACGGGGGGCTTTTTGTGACTTTAAACTAAAAATTAGTTTAAAGTTTGTAAGTGACCCACATCAAAAAGAAATGCAATTAAATGCATTTTTAATGCATTTAAAAAAAGGTAAAAAACACATTTTAAATGTAAATAAAATGTATTTTAACTGGATATTAATAGTATTTTAAATGCATTTATTTTACATCCTTAAAAATACATTAAAAATACATCTTAAAAGTATTTTGTAAAATGTGTACAGAATACATACAGAAAAAGGTAAAAAACACATTTTAAATAAATAAAATGTATTTTAACTGTATATTAATAGTATTTAAAATGCATTTATTTAACATCCTTAAAAATACGTTAAAAATACATCTTAAAAGCATTTTATAAAATGTGTTCAGAATGCATTCTGTAAAAGAAAAAAAACACATTATAAATGTAAATAAAATGTATTTTAACTGTATATTAATAGTATCTTAAATGCATTTATTTTACACCCTTAAAAATACATCTTAAAAGCATTTTGTAAAATGTGTTCAGAATGCATTAAGAAAAAGATGAAAAAAAACACATTTTAAATGTAACTGAAATGTATTTTGTGGACATTTATGTATAATTTTTTAAGCATTCCAATAGCACTGCAATTACAAAGTAAATACATTTTTATATCACGTATAAACTATTTTTTAAGATATATGGAATGTATCCCACATGGATAGGTAGGCCTATATATTTGAATATATTTCAAATCTATTTAAAAATACCAATATATATGAAAACTATATTATCAAGTATATATGATTTTAGTTTATATTTGAAATCTATACTAGAATATATTTCAAATATATTTAATGAAATATATTTTAGGAATATATTTTGAAATATATAAAGAAAAGAAATCCTTGGAAAATTCGTGATATTGACCATCTTAGGCAACGAATAATTAATTAATTCTGTGACAAACCCCCCCCCCCCCAGAAATGTCGGCCAGGACATATGAGGAGGTGGAATATCGTTACGATGTGTGCCGTGCCGCCGTGGGGGCCCATATTGAACTTTATGAAATTGCTAAAAGAAACTTGAAAATGTAACCTTTTTTATAATGTATAAAACATTTACAGAAGCTTATTGATTCATAAAAATATTTTGCCTCAAAACCCCGGAATTCTTTTATAGACACCCTGTATAAGAAAATATAATTACACCCATAATGAAAACGTAAAAGTACTGACCAGAATGTACTCAAGTAAAAATGACAAAGAAAAAATACATGTCAAAGAATTGATATATCTTAGTCAATTTGTATGCAATCCTATAATTATATAGGATGTTTTATATTTAACGGAACACAATTGAAATACATCTCAATATACTGTCACCCAACACATAATGTAATGCACAATGCTAAATCAGATTATGTACGATTAACAAAGCATTTATGAGACTTTTAAAATGCGGAAGTAAAAATAGCCTGTAAATGCTTTCGATGTAAAAAATTCATTCGATTTGTAAGCGATCACAACCAACAGCAGAAAAGAAAAAAGATGACTTGACGAAACCATGCTGGGGAGTGTATGAACGTAAATGTTGGAACTGCGATACGGTAACATCTATTTTGGACAAACTTTAAATTTTCATATAAGATACAAAGAACATTTACAGTCTTCGCCAACTCCTATGATAAACTTTAAGTATGCAACGTGTATTAGATACAACAACAACTATTTAATTACTGAATGCTGTCTGACTAGTGCTACAACGCAAAAACATTGAAACTCCAACTCCAAAAGAAAACAGCGTTCCCAATCAGTTTTACATCCTAAGTTATGCCATGTCACCCATGAGTGGAAATGCCCGTGCGGTTTAAGGCGTAGGTAGGGTTAGGTTAGGATGTAGGCGAAGGGTGGATAGAGTGTGGGGGTCCGGGGTTCGAATCCCAGCTGAGTCGTCCAATTTTTTTGTTCATGAAAATCAAATGTAAGGCTATTATTATTTATTTATTTATCAATTTATTATTTTTTTGAAGAAGTTTTACAATTAAATTGAAAAAATGTTTATTTTATTCATACAAAATATTCAAGAATATTCATTAAAAATGCATTTTATTAATCGTTGAATGCATTTTTACTTCATTTGAAATACATATTTTATACATTTTAAATGTATTTAAAATGAATTATAACTGTTCCAAAATTTATACTTTTATGAAGCATTTCTAATACATTTCACAAAATGCATCAAACTGTATTTAAATGCATTTTTAAAAATGCATTAGAAATGCATATTTTTTTATATGGGGAGTGAAAGTAGACTGCCCGACAACCGATTTAAATGTAGCAATCTGTGCTTCTTTCCCACTCGAGCTGTGTGAGCTCTTGGTTAGCGGTGTTCAGTGCAGCGACCACACAGTAGAAATAGACGGAGCATAGCTATCTTACTTGCATTACAGCAAGTGAGGCCTGGGCCGCCATATTGTCTGGGTATAGAAACATAAAACGGCGCTTAAAACCGCGTAATCTGACAGTGCTCATGTTTCAAATAATTCGTAGTTTACACCATTTAGCATTGAGGGTCAAGGTTGAAATTTTACATGTAAAGAGTCTTTTAGTTTTAAACGGCAATAGTATCAATCGTATTTAAAAAATATTTTTTTCTATTTAAAAAATGAAAGGCCAAAAGTGTTTATTCAACTTTAAAACTTGTAGTCGGATGCTTCTTTTTTATTATTTTTTTGTCTGGTAAAATAAAATACCCCCGTTGCAGCAGACCTGCATACTCAGCGAATTTCAAATGCAAAAGAACATATTTCAATTCAAGGTATTGAAATTTAATATGTTTTTGTAAGCTCCATACGAATAATATAAGGAATGGTATGCAGGTTTGCTGCAACAGGTCCGTTAAAACTGGGTGGTTTCAATTCAATATTTCGTAGATCTGAACGAGGAGAAACCATATACCAACTTTTATCAAGATATGTCAAAAAATAAGGAAGATATAGAATTTTTTATTTCCCATAAGGATAACATGGGGAATGAGTATGCAGGTTTACTGCCATAAAAATGGAAATTTCGGGGGTTTTAGACTAAAATACATTAGATATTATCTAGATGAAGCCACAAACCAAGTTTTATTAAGATATATTGAGAAATAAGCGAGATATCGAATTTTACTTATTTCCCATAAGGTTATCATTGGGACAACGTACTGTGTTTACCACTTAGAATATCTCGGTAACCAATGGACATAGAGCAATGATTCAAAATACTAATTGTTTAGTTTTTGAGCTGAATTCAATGGTGCTAACTAAAATTGGATTATTTTTAGCGAATTTCCCCTATAGGGAAGAAGCTATTACCGTAGGTCTCATGGTAAGACCTAAGCCCGAGACCATGATAACTTTTCGTTTTAGGGCCACCAGAAGCAAAAAACACCATTCGTTCGAATTTTTATATACCTATCTATCTATCTATATATATATATATATATATATATATATATATATATATATATATATATATCAGCACGATAGCGGCCGTAAATATGGTCCGATCTTAATGAAATTTGGAACAGACATGTAAAGTGGTAATCGAATGGACAAGTTCGTGAACCAGCCCGATCGGACCACCGGAAGGGGGGGTAAAGGGGGATAAACACCCCCAAAAATGGGTTTTTTGAGTTTTTTACATATAAAAATAAAATTTATCGAATCTTTGTTGGCACCATTGAATTCAGCTCAAAAAAACAAACAATTTAGTGTTTTGAATCATTGCTCTATGTCCATTGGTTACCGAGATATTGAAAGTGGTAAACACAGTACGTTGTCCCAATGTTAACCTTATGGGGAATAAGTAAAATTCTATATCTCGCTTATTTCTCAACATATCTGGATAAAACTTGGTTTGTGGCTTCATCTAGATGAGATCTAATGTATTTTAGTCTAAAGTCCCCTAAATTTCAATTTTTGTGGCAGCAAACCTGCATAATCATTCCCCATGTTATCCTTATGGGAAATAAAAAAATTCTATATCTTACTTATTTTTTAACATTTCTTGACAAAACTTGGTATATGGCTTCTTCTAGTTAAGATCTACTAAATAATGAATTAAAACCAACCAGTTTTAACATACCTGTTGCAGCAAACCTGCATAATCATTCCCCATGTTATTCTTATGGAGATTACAAAACATGTAAAATCTCGCTAAGTTGGATTGAAATACCGTTTGTTGTGTTGCATCTGAAATTCGCTGAGTATGCAGGTCTGCTGCAACGGGGGTATTATTTTTATATATGAAAACTCCAAAAAAACATTTTGGGGGGGGTTTATCCCCCTTTACCCCCTTTATCCCCCTTCCAGTGGTCCGATCGGGCTGGTTTTCGAACTCATCCGAATAATTACTACTTTACACGCGTATGACAAATTTCATTCCGATCGGACCATTTTTGCGAGCGCTATCGTGCTTACAGACACGTGCGGCGCCTGCATAAAAACAAAGTCAATCCTTAACTGCTGTTTACAAAAATATAGTCGACTAAAAAAATACAAATGAGGTATCAAATTAAAGGTCTGAATCTCACAATTACTATGGTACCAATTATACATGGTTTAGAAGCAGTTTACACATCACAGGAACGTTAGAGGTGTATTCCGTGGCGGCAGCTTTTTTTCAAAAAATGTCAGGACAAGCTTCTAGGTTATCAGTGATTACGATGTGTAAACTACCTGTAAACCATTTATTTGGTACTTAAGTAATTCTGAGATTCAGACCTTTAATTTGATTCAATATTTGTAATTTTTACGCACTTTGTTTTTTCCATGCATAGGGACTAAAAGCAAATTTAGGCTTCAAGTCGCGGTTCGTGTGCTCCGTCTATTGTACTATGTGGTCGATGGTTCAGTGTTAGTCCAGGCAACGAAAAGGTATAGAGGGAAAATTTTGGAACTCAATTTTTGTCTTTGCAGCTTTGTTTGGACCAAGGAGGTGAGACTTAGTCCGTTTAAGAGACCCGATTCGACTACGAGACAGTGCGGATGTTTGATTTCCTGTTGTTATTCAACCGTCCAAACCTTTATTGCGTAACGTTCACGGTTCTTATCACGCCGGCGCCGCCGTGATTGCAGTGCAGCGACCTTTTGGTCTGTGATAACGTGGAATTCCGGCAAACAATGCAATCTTATCGTTTAAGTCCATTCACGAGGATGTGATAATTGGGCTCTGATTTTCGTCATTCATTGAAGTATAAAATAAAAGTAATATACTACTTCTTTGACTGCGCTTTCACACTTGTAGGATCATTCAATCATAAAAGTATCTGTGGTGCTATATGCTATAATCTTGTTTAAACGTGAATACTGTAATTGAAAAATTGTATTACATTGTTCAGCACGCCGCTTTGGCGCCCTCATCTGGTAGTCTATTTATTCATTAAATTACTTTGTCTCTTCCAGTCCTCGCTATATCACCATCTTGAATTTGCCCCGTTAATTTATTGTTTTTCTATGACTAAATGTTGATGCATGTTAAAACTGCTGGAAAGTGCTTAATGGAACAAGTGTTTCAATTTTGATTTGTAGGAGTCTAAACAGTATCTTTTTGAATACATTAAACATTTAAAAAGGTTCATATACTGTGGCTTAAATCCAAACGTGAATTATTGTAGTTACCACCAAAGGAGGCGAAATAATCAGAGACCACATAGTAGAAAAAATCCTAAACTGTTATTTACAAAAATATAGTCGACTAAAAAATACAAATTTGGTTTCAAATTAAAGGTCTGAATCTCACAATTACTATGGTACTAATTATAAATGGTTTAGAAGCAGTTTACACATCACAGGAACGTTACAGGTGTATTCCGTGGCGGCAGCCTCTTCCAAAAAATTTCATGACAAGCTTCTAGGTTATCAGTGTTTACGATGTGTAAACTACCTGTAAGCCATTTATATTTGGTACTATAGTGATTCTGAGATTCAGACGTACAATTTGATACCATATTTGTAATTTTTTACGTACTTTGTTTTTTTTCCATTTATAGGGACTAGAAGGAAATTTAGGCTTCACTTCGCGGTTTCTAGTGCTGCGTCTGTTGTACTATGTGGTTGATGATACCGAGGCAGTTCGGGTTCGCATAATTAAATGTCCATGTCAATCTCCCATCCCATCGGTGAATTGGTGGGGGGTTATGGGGGGAGTGGTGGGAGAAGGGAGTTGGGGGAGAGGGTTTATTCCCAGATTCTCCCTTTGTGACCTTGACAATTAATTGTTATTGGCCTGTGTTTTAAACAAAAAGGCTCATCGTGTTTGTACTTAGCGGTATCGCCGACATGGTTGTTCGGTTGGGTGTGATTGTTTGGTTAATATTTCGGTGGCGAACTCGAAAGCTCGGTTTGAACAAGTATTTATTTTCAGATGAGTATTTAATTTACTCTTGAACCGACGTTTTGTTGTTCTGATTAGTTAGCAATTAATTAACATCCTGCACTCTTATATGAGTAATGTTATCGTGCTTGTATGCTTGCGTGCTTGCACAATTATCTCAAAAACGGCTACGAGGATTTCCTTCAACGTCTGGAAATAAGTAATTTATGACTCAAAAACGTCTTTTACCCAGATAACTTGGTCAGAGAAAATCTATTAACGTAATAAATTGAATTTTAAAATTGTAAACTTTTAACATTGCCCTTACGGGTTGCCGTGTTAGCAACGAAAATAAACCAGGAAAGTGTAAACAAATGAAGTAATCATAACAGCTGTTTGGAATCTACAGCTATCAAGGGAAAATACAGCAGGTGGGATGAAGAGTCCATGGAGCAATAAAAAAGGTTTCTATTTATCAATTTTATGACATTGAAATATTTTATAGCATATGGATGAACTGGTGTAAACATGAAATAACACCGAGCAAGGCTCGGTCCACCAGGTACTTTGATTAATCAGCAATTTACTTAACGGTTGATCATAAAAAATCAAATTGGTTAACTTTTATTTTCTGGTCATCAGGTCTCTAATGAACTACAAACTCTTTTTAATGCTTTAAAAGTACATATTTAGATTTTTTGTATTCTTACGATTAACCGCAATAAAATACTCGTTTTAATATCCTTGCAAATGTTAAAATATTAGTATTTGAATCAATATTTGAAATAGGAATATATCGTATATTTTAAAATAAACAGTCTTAACATTAGGTTTATTTTTTTATTTTGATTAAAAAATATAAAATATTTCCTACGCGCTGATGGGTACAGGCCCCAATAAGTATTTGAAATACGACACAGTATATGTTTTTTATCAACATTTACTTTTACCATTGCTACTTTAACTTTTAAGTTTTACTTGATTAAATCAAAATAATCATGAAATATCCACTGCCCACTGAGTTATAATTACAATCATGGATTTACTGGCTCTAATTGTATTTATAATACGATGGAGTTAATATTTTTATTTAAACATTAAATTTTACCGTCGCGTCGCGTTTTTTATTAAAATTTTTACTTTTACTAAATAAAATCATTATGAAATGTCTAATGTCCGCTATGAGTTAGGACTACAACTACGGATCGTCGTAGGATCAATAGTATTTGAAATACAATTTAGTTTCACACATTGTAAAATTCGATAACCTAGAAGCTTGTCCTGACATTTTATAAGAGAAGCTGCCGCCGCGGAATGCACCTGTAACGTTCCTATGATGCAAAAACTGCTTCTAAACAATTTATAATTGGTACCATAGTTATTTTGAGGTTCAGACCTTTAATTTGATACCACATTTGTATTTTTGTAGTCGACTACATTTTTGTAAACAGCAGTTTAGGATTGATTTTGTTTTTATGCAGGCGCCGCACGGATAATCTCACCCACAATAACTAAGTTATCGACCAAATTACGGCAGCTAATCTTTTCGAAAAATATGAAAAAAATATGAAAAAAATATTTTAGAATATTTAAATATTTAATATTTTTAAATATTTAGAAAATGTTTAAAAAAATTCAACTCTTTTGCAACAATTTCCACCGTTTTTTTTACCTGACCAAAAAATAAAAAAAGTAGCAGCCGACTACTTTTTTCATGTCATGTTTAAAAGTTGAATAAAAACTTATGACTATTTATCATTTTTAAATAGAACAAAAATTGTTTTGGTAATATGATTGATACCATTACTGTTCAAATCTAAAGGACTCTTCACATGCAAAATTTCAACCTTAAGCCTCAATGGTAAATATTATAAACTACGAGTTATTTGAAACATGAGCACTGTCAGATTACGCGGTTTTAGGCGTCGTTTTGTGTTTCTATACCGAAAGAATATTGCGGCCCCTGCTTCATTTGCTGCAATGCTATTAAGATAGGAATGCTCTGTCTTTTTGTACTATCTGGCCGATGGGAAAACCACAGTGGACCTAAAAGCTATTTGGAAACAGTTTTTAAAGGAGTACATTTATCAAGCGGTAGTGAACTAACGGAAACCAATATAACTATTGTTAGTTAATTAAAAGGAAAAGGTCCAGGACTTTTATTTTGATTAAATAAAAAGTAATTATGAAATATCCAGTTCCTACAGAGGAAGGCCTAACTAAAAGAATATATGGATCGGTGTAGACCCCAAGGTCATGGTGAGGTCGATACCAGGGCCGCACGCACGGCGAATACCGCAGAGGGTCGATGGACTAATCTACAGGATGTGCCATAGTAGATATTTTGTGATATTAGTTACTTCCATATTAGTTACAAAGAAATATAAGTTTAAAACCCCTATTATCTGTATTAGGTTTCATATTGGGTTTTCCGTTTACAGTTTTGAGAAGCTTTGGCTAAAAATCCTATACTCTTATATGAGTAATGTTATCGTGCTTGCTTGTATGCTTGCTTGTATGCTTGCTTGCACATTTATCTCAAAAACGGCTCCGAGGATTTCCTTCAAAGTCTGGAAATAAGTAATTTATGACTCAAAAACGTCTTTTACGCAGATTACTTGGCCAGAGAAAATTTAATAACGTAATAAATCGAATTTTAAAGTTGTAAAATTTTAACATTGCCCTTAAGGGTTGCCGTGTTAGCAACGAAAATAAACAAGGAAATTGTAAACAAATGAAGTAATCATAACAGCTGTTTGGAATCTACAGCTATCAAGGGAAAATACAGCAGGTGGGATGAAGAGTCCATGGAGCAATAACAAAGGTTTCTATTTATCAATTTTATTACATTGAAATATTTTATAGTAACTGGATGAACTGGTAAACATGAAATAGCACCGAGCAAGGCTCGGTCCACCAGGTGCTTGAGCCTTAAACTGATAAAACCTAAAAAATATTGTAATTTTTGCTGAACTGTTAATAAAATTGTAAAAAAATTTAAAAAAACAACTATGAAGCGCGGGAAGGAGGGAAATTTATATACTTATCATTCGCCAGCGACATGCCAACCCCTCAAAGGCAGAAGAGAACACACGAAGAGCTCCGAAATATCCGTAAATACCAAAGTCTAAGTGTTGCTATCTAGCGGACAATATAAATACACTTTTAGGGCAAAATATATTAACAACAACAAACCAAATAACCCTATATACTCTTATATGAGCAATGTTATCGTCGGGCCGTGCTTGCGTGCTTGTTTGCACAGTCTGGAAATAAGTAATTTATGACTCAAAAACGTGTTCTATCTAGATAACTCGGCCAGAGAAAATCTAATAACGTAATAAAACGAATTTTAAAATTGTAAAATTTTAACATTGGCCTTATGAGTTGCCGTATTTGGAACAAAATAAACAAGGAAAGTGTAAACAAATGAAGTAATCATAACAGCTGTTTGCAAACTGCGGCCATCTAGGGAGAATACAGCGTGTGGCATAAATATTGCATAGAGTAATAAAAATATTTTTATTTATAACTTTTATGACGCTGAAATGTTTGATAGTAATTAGATGAACTGATGAATATGAAAAAATACCGAGCAAGGCTCGGTCCACCAGACACTTCATCTATATAAATAGGGAACGACGTCGTGGCAAAAAACCAAAATGCTCCGGCCAATATTTATAGTAGGATCTTGCGATTATTACTTGTCGGTTTTCGTTTGTTTTCCGAGGGACATGCCTGGCGCTGGCGAACGATAAGTAAAATTTCCCTCCCTTTCGCGCTTCATAGTTGTACTAATTCTACTACAATTTCTAGCTCGCGGTAATGAAAAGAGCCAATGTTAAAATTTTCCACTTTAAAATCCACGATTTTATATTATTAAATATTATGTGGCAGAGTAACCTCTTTAGAACACGATTGATCAACAAATAACTTATTTCCATAATTTGAAGGAAAACCTCGGAACCGTTTTTTAGACAGTCGCGCCAGCAAGCAAACATTGCTCATATGATTGTATTCCCCTTTAAATACCACCATGTGTTCGGGGATTACATGATTAATAACTCGGCGGCCGTTGGGGGCCACGTAACCCGAGCTTTCAATGGCAGCGACATCGTCTCGGTTTTCAATGACAACAAAGTTTTACACTTATTTTTATCCAGCTAAATCTTAATCCATCAAAGACCACCTATTTGTTTTACATGCGGTTTAAGAATGTTAAAATTGTTTGGTCGTAAACATCTCTCTCCCATCTTTCTCATGTCTCTTGTAAAATAAATTAAAAAAAGAATCTTTGCCTAGCACTACGGTGCTAATAGTGATTCATTTTGAGCACTTTGACCTGTCCAACCCTCGCTATATGGGATATGGCTGGAATTTTCAAGTACGTAAAGTGAGTAAAAAACTTCAACTTTATTTACAACCCACGCTCTAAGTAGTTAAACCCAAATAAATTATTAAAATGTATTTTAATTATGAGAGTGAACGAAGTTTGGTTTTTGTACGTTATTTCTAATACAAATTTCTCTAGGGAAGTAGAACCAATTAGGCCTTCCGTTGAACCTTTATGGAAGCTGCAATTCACTAACATTTGGCAAACATTATTTCACCTCAACTCCTAAAATTCTTTTTGCACGTCCGCATGCATATTAAGCTTTATACATCATCCTTTCATTTGTGAAATTCATCTTTCTTAAATACTTACTTAGCCTAATTATATATTTTTTCCATCTCCAAGCATTCTAGTGAACTTTCGGAGTGTATTGTGACATTATACTCGGTGAAGTAAACGGGTTAATTACAACTAGGGAATCCAATCCCGGGATCCCGCGTGAGGGCTTGTTCAATCCCGAGATGTTTCGGCTCAATCCCGGGATTTTCGGGATTATAAAATTACGTGTAAATCGATATTTACCAGGATTTTATCAGCTAAAACAATGTTTTAACTAGGAAAAACAGTTACATGTTGGTTTTGATCATATAATTATGGTTTGATAAGTCATTTGTCGTCTTATAGGATGTATAAAAGTAGTTTTCGGTTAATATTTTCAAGCTTCTGAAAAATACATAGAGATTTTTACTTGTTTCTGATTCAATGTAATGCAATTGCAATTAAGTTTCGTTACGATGTTCTAATGATAATTTGTATCGTACTTCTAGTTTTTCTATTCACATCTTTCCAAGTCCTGATATTGTTTGATCAAGTAACTATATTCATGTTTTGTATAAGACTTTCTTCAAATTATGTCTGAATAAATATTTTATAGTTAGTTCACGGATATATACAGGACCATCGTGATAACGTGTTCCGTTTTCACTCTGATGTCTAATACTGTATTCAGTGTTTCTTGATGAGGCTGACTATGTCGTCAAATTTTTTACGCTCTAAGTTTTTATATATAAAATCACGTTAAAAACACAGAACTAAACGGAAACTTGCTTTCTATATTGCATTATATTACAATACCATGTATACATGCGAATCAATACTAAATAATATGTATTTTTGTATCGGTAAATACTCTGTTGGGTGGATCCCGGGACTGATCCACCCCGTTTCAAAGAACGGAATTTATTCCCCTTGGCGCTGCCAACATGACAAAATCAACGGTGTCGTGTTTTCGTCCAAAATTGCTTGGCCGCGCGAACTCCAATAGTAAAGGTAACATCTCACTGGGTTCAATAGAAATAAAACATTAAAGATCACAAAAATGTGGTTACAATTACAGTAGAGTCCCGCAAACCCGGACTTCGATAACCCGGAATTCTGGATAACTCGGAAAGCATGTCAGAGCAATAAAGTGCATTGAGATTCAAGAACAGACCACGGTGTGACACATATAAAAGAGTTTTAGTTTTTCTTTAAGTTTTTTTTGTAACTAATATAGTTTTTTATATTCTTTACTATGCAATAAATAAATGATTTCTTATAGAAATAACAGAAACTATTCCTATTTTTTCTTATTTTTACTCATTTCCTGATAACTCGGAATATTCACAAACCCGGACACCGTTCGGTCCACATTAGTCCGAGTTTGTGGGACTCTACTGTACTATATAAGTACATAAACTTTAACTGCACCTTCTAAACATTGACAAAATACACTTTCCACGACACTTCAGTACTACCAACGCAAAAATGTGCCTAGGTACCAGTCGAAGATGCCCTTTCTTCTGTTATAGAATAAATCGTGGAATAATCCACCTTAGAAAAAAAACTGGAATTTTTGAACCGTAACACATATTGCTGATGAAATGCTAGGTTCGTGAATTTCTTGCAATTATGTTTCCACATTTAAAACTATGCCACGCTTAAGCTTATGTCTCCACATAAAAGTTATCCTCAGTGTTACTCGACGACATATCGGAATTTCCTAACCATTTACCTACATCCACGCTGGTATATGTTTTACTTACACACCCCAACCAGAAATATAATTAGGCCTATTTTCCTTTTTCAGGCAATTTTTGTGTGTAAAATGACTGGGCTTATACGTGCTCTAGCCCCACGAGGGTCAAGGGGATGGTTACCCCCATTCCCCCGTGTATTCTCCCTCTTTCTCTCGATTTTCTTCCGAATAAAAATTTATCGTCCGGCTGCACAGGATTGATATCACGCAATTGCGTTGTTTTCCTTCCATTTCTCTCAGCACTCGTGAAAAATAAATTTTCGTCACTCCCTACCGAATTTTGTCCGTTCATCAGGACCCAGTTCAAGCTTCTAATAATTTGCAACGAAGCTTAGATTCGATCACAGATTGGTTTCGGACATGGAGACTCAAAATTAACGAAAATAAATCTGTTCACATTACATTCACTTTAAACCTGAATTCTTGCCCACCGGTAACGATAAATAATACACAACCATCTGAAGTGACCGAAGTGAAGTATTTAGGTATTCATATAGACAGCAAATTAACTTGGAAAACCTACATATGGACTTAGAGACAGCAACTTAATTTAAAAACTAATCGGATGAATTGGCTCCTTGGATCAAAATCAAAACTTAGTTTTAAAAATAAATTGCTTCTCTATAAGACAATTTTTAAACAAATTTGGACATATAGTGTGCAGCTTTGGGGTTCGGCAAGTGTCTCTAACATTGAAATAATTCAAAGGTACCAGTCAAAATTATTACGCAAGGTTGCCAACAGGACGCTTGGTATGTTTCCAACAGGACCTTACATGAAGACTTTAAAATACCTACAGTGAAAGAAGAGATCACGAGATTTAGTGAAAATTATATTGAAAAATTAGAAAATCACCCTAATCACCCTAACCTAACCTACTCGACAATGCAGACACTGTTTACAGACTG
Organism: Flexamia atlantica; assembly: GCA_035578135.1. Taxonomy (NCBI): domain Eukaryota; kingdom Metazoa; phylum Arthropoda; class Insecta; order Hemiptera; family Cicadellidae; genus Flexamia; species Flexamia atlantica. Next base: position 333,838 of record JAQJVK010000032.1, read on the forward strand.
AAGAGGTCTTCAATCTTGGACTTGCCTTTTCGTTTTGTAAACTGAGGATAAATTTCTATAACTAACATTGTACCCTACATAATGTTTACTCATTGTTCACATTAGCATAGAACAGATTGTAAAGTTAAATAAAAAAATAAAAAACTCCCTACCGAAAGTTGTTATTTTCGATGCCAGCTGATATCAACGAAAACGATTGTTTCCCAAGCTCTAATTTAGAGCAAGGAAAAACGATTAGCCGATTTTCCCTTGCTCTAAATTTACTTTCCCTTGCTCTCAGGTACTTTTCCGTTCGTCCGCTACGCGCATGCACTGCTGTTTTTACAATTTATTTTGCCAATTTAAGTAAGCTGTTTTACAATATAAATGAAAACAGAAACAGGCATAAGCTAGATGGGCTGTTGTAGCATATTACTAGTTAAACATTCCACCAAAAATATGCCTATCTTCCCTTGAAAACATTAATTGAGAAATATAACGGTTTTTATTTTACCGATGTATTTTTATGTGTGTGTGTGTATTTTTGCGTCATGATGAAAATTATCGTTCATAACTTGTACCGGAAGTGATTTTCCGGCGCTTGCTCCAGTTTTCCCCGTTCGAAGCCTCGCCTCGCACGTGAAACAGTCCGCGCACGTTCCTGTGTTCGGCTCCGCCTCAACATGACACTTGAGCACCGGAAAATTACATTTTCGGTACTAGTGATGAAATATACTATTTCGTCAAGCGGAAGTGAAAGAAAGAAATGGTAAAAGAAACCATTTTCACCATATAACACAGTGGAATATACATTATATAACATTAATAATCTCATTATTATTCGACACACTTAAAAACAAAACTTTGAGCTTATCAGCGACGATACAACTTCTCTGACATGGTTTAAACAAACTCAGCAATGAAAATCATATGATCGCAACTACCCTGTTTGTGGAAACTATTGAGTGCCGTATAATTAGACCGGGAGCTGGGAAGTCAAAAATTACGTCATAAGGTGCACATGTAAAAGCTATCCCATTTTGAAGGGGCATCCTGGGGGGTGTCAAAAATGGGTTTTTGAGCCCTCAATCTGGGGGCTTTCTCCAAGGTGGACAAACTTGAAAATAACCCATAAAAATGTTTTTTTTTGCAATTTTCATGTAGAACAATTTATATGATCAAATTTTAGTTCACACCATTGAATTCAACCTAAAAAACAAACAATTTGGTATGTTGAATCACTGCTCTATGTTCATTGGTTACCGAGATACTGAGGGTGATAAACTCAAAACGTCGTCCTATGTTAACCTTATGGGAAATAAACAAAATCGTATATTTCGGTTATGTCTCAACACATCTTAATTAAACTTGATATGTGGCTTCTTTTAGTTAAGAAATATTTTATATTAGCCTGATATCCCCCATTTTTGCATTTCCGTGGCAGTAAACTTGCACATATTTTTTCCATGTTATTGTTATAGGGAGAAAACAAAAGTCTATAACATCCTTATTTTTTTACATATAATGATAAAACTTGGCATAAGGCTTCTTCTAGTCGAGGTTTATTGCATATTGACTTAAAACCACCCAATTAGTACATACCTGTTGCAAGAAACCTGAAAACTTCATCCCCATGTTATTCTAATGGAGAATACAAAAAGGTCACATTCAAGTTTGTCCACCTTGGAGAAAGCCCCCAGATTGAGGTCTCACAAACCCAATTTTGAAACCCCCTAAGGATGCTCCTTCAAAATGGCACAGCTTTTACATGTGCACCTTACGACTTAATTTTTGACCTCCCAGCTCCCGGACTAAATTATGTGATGTTCTCACGTTGTTTCAAGCAAATAAACGATCAGCTGACTTTCGGCCCATTGGCGGAAAAGAGCTGGTTTTGGCCACCAAATGACGTTGGTAAAACAGGTGATTACGTCGTAGACTGGTGAGAATATAATTTCTTACATATCAACTTAGGATTGTTAACATTGCCAGATGTTTATTTCGTTATCAGTTTTGATGTAGGGGAATCAGATTGTTGGTTTTCCCTCAGAACGCTCTGAATATAGTTTACTGTTTAGGCTTCACTTAAAATTCAGTTTAAAAGTTCCCACGTAAAACTTACGGAAGAAAATGTTCTTGTTTATTCTAAATTATCTAAAAAAATGTATTCATTCAAATCCAACTGGAAATAAACGATTGTAAGTGGAAATTTTGATTAAAAGTCCAAAACGTTACATAATATTACAACTTACATGAAGAAGATTCATAATAATTCTCTTACATAAATAATTGTTTTAAACTCTCTCTCTTCCTCGTACCATTCTAGCCGAGACTGTTTCCTCCCCCAATAATTAGATACTACAGCAATTTCACAAACATTTTATAAATTTTCTATAGATGATTCAATATTTTATCACCATAACAATAATTGTAGAAAAACAAGACTGAGTTGACAATTACATTCCACTGAAACAAGAGTGTACCAGGTTTTAATTGTAAGACAACTTTTAATTGTAATACAGGACTGTCAGCCAGAACTGACGTCTCGAAAATAATTAATAAAACTTGTCTCTCAAGGGATCTAGGTCATGTGCTTGGGTTTGCAATTTCTGCATTAAATTCAATTTATACATCCGTGGTGGCCGACTTTGTAAATTTGTTCATTCAAAACTATTTTTCATTTTAATTAAAACTCTGCTGTTGGAAAATAATGACTTTTTAATAAATATATTACTTTCTGAAGCCCTCATGCAATTAAAAAAGTTATATGTATAGCTTAGTAAACTATACCCCTCCTACATTAGTGGTTAAAGAAATTTCCTTCTTACTTCCAGGTGTTAAACTGATGTTATATTTGAAAGTCCGGAGGGAACAGTATATTATGTTACTAGGCCGGAAAGTACTGTCTTCCGGACGAGCGTGATAGCTCCCGCGCGAGCGAAAGCGAGTGCGGGATTTTCGTGCGAGCTCGGTAAGACTTACCGGCCGTGTAACGTACAAAACTTTTCATCATTCTCCTCAGAAAAAATATACTTTAAATCATAACGAATTAGTCCTTGCATAAACCAACAGGCCTATGTTTCCAAATCCTTCATACCTAACCTGTAACAAACAGAACAAACTTTTGCTACTGTTGCCAGTGCTGCCACAACATTTCTCTAAAAAGTAACCAATAAACAAGCATTAAACGTCGGTTTGTTGCAAATCAGCTAATTGTTTACTTCCGTTTCCTGTAATCGCAGTCCAGGAAAACCTAAGAAGTCTGGAAAAAGTTTTTTCCGGACTAGTACGGCAACGGGTAACTTTCGAGCCAACAACAGGTACCAGATGTATCTGAGTCGGTATGATGAAAACATAATTATGGATCATTTTGTTTAATCGTGACGAATCAGCTATACCAGATTGGATGATGGATTTTGAATTCTATTTATTTATTTATTTGTACACGGAAAACATCCTTTAATAAAACAAATTAAATACATAGGCTGAGATGGCCTATTGTCGTCATGGTTAGGAGTTGTGCCCAATCTGGTGTTTATGTGCCAACAATAAACAGTTATCTGTGTTGGGGGGGGGGGGGGGGGGTTGCACGTCATCTTTAGACCCCCTCCTCTCTATTAACTCTCCTTCTATGGCGTCAGCGGAGTGTCTGAATATTTCGCACCTTGACTTAAGTTTATATACTATTTTCCTATAACGATTTAAAAAATTAAACATCTACTTTTGAATCATTAAGTGTTTTAGCGAATTTCCCCTATAGGGAAGAAGCTATTACCGTAGGTCTCATGGTAAGACCTAAGCCCAAGACCATGATAACTTTTCGTTTTGGGGCCACCAGAAGCAAAAAATACCATTCGTTCGAATTTTAGCGAATTTCCCCTATAGGGAAGAAGCTATTACCGTAGGTCTCATGGTAAGACCTAAGCCCGAGACCATGATAACTTTTCGTTTTAGGGCCACCAGAAGCAAAAAACACCATTCGTTCGAATTTTTATATATCTATCTATCTATCTATCTATCTATCTATATATATATATATATATATATATATATATATATATATGTGTCTGTCAGCACGATAGCGGCCGTAAATATGGCCCGATCTTAATGAAATTTGGAACAGACATGTAAAGTGGTAATCGAATGGACGAGTTCGTGAACCAGCCCGATCGGACCACCGGAAGGGGGGGTAAAGGGGGATAAACACCCCCAAAAATGGGTTTTTTGAATTTTTTACATGTAAAAATAAAATTTATCGAATCTTTGTTGGCACCATTGAATTCAGCTCAAAAAAACAAACAATTTAGTGTTTTGAATCATTGCTCTATGTCCATTGGTTACCGAGATATTGAATGTGGTAAACACAGTACGTTGTCCCTATGTTAACCTTATGGGGAATAAGTAAAATTCTATATCTCGCTTATTTCTCAACATATCTGGATAAACCTTGGTTTGTGGCTTCATCTAGATGTGATCTAATGTATTTTAGTCTAAAATCCCCGAAATTTCAGTTTTTGTGGCAGCAAACCTGCATAATCATTCCCCATGTTATCCTTATGGGAAATAAAAAAATTCTATATCTAACTTATTTTTTAACATTTCTTGACAAAACTTGGTATATGGCTTCTTCTAGTTAAGATCTACTAAATAATGAATTAAAACCAACCAGTTTTAACATACCTGTTGCAGCAAACCTGCTTAATAATTCCCCATGTTATTCTTATGGAGATTACAAAACATGTAAAATCTCGCTAAGTTGGATTGAAATACCGTTTGTTGTGTTGCATCTGAAATTCGCTGAGTATGCAGGTCTGCTGCAACGGGGGTATTTATATATCTATCTATCTATCTATCTATCTATCTATATATATATATATATATATATATATATATATATATATATATATATATATGTGTCTGTCAGCACGATAGCGGCCGTAAATATGGTCCGATCTTAATGAAATTTGGAACAGACATGTAAAGTGGTAATCGATTGGGCGAGTTCGTGAACCAGCCTGATCGGACCACCGGAAGGGGGGGTAAAGGGGGATAAACCCCCCCAAAAATGGGTTTTTTTGAGTTTTTTACATAAAAAAATAAAATTTATCGAATCTTTGTTGGCACCATTGAATTCAGCTCAAAAAAACAAACAATTTAGAGTTTTGAATCATTGCTCTATGTCCATTGGTTACCGAGGTATTGAAAGTGGTAAACACAGTACGTTGTCCCAATGTTAACCTTAAGGGGAATAAGTAAAATTCTATATCTCACTTATTTCTCAACATATCTGGATAAAACTTGGTTTGTGGCTTCATCTAGATGAGATCTAATGTATTTTAGTCTAAAATCCCCGAAATTTCAATTTTTGTGGCAGCAAACCTGCATAATCATTCACCATGTTATCCTTATGGGAAATAACAAAACTCTATATCTTACTTATTTTTCAACATTTCTTGACAAAACTTGGTACATGGCTTCTTCTAGTTAAGATCTACTAAATAATGAATTAAAACCAACCAGTTTTAACAAACCTGTTGCAGCAAACCTGCATACTCATTCCCCATGTTATTGTTATGGAGATTACAAAACATGTCAAATCTCGTTAAGTTGGGTTGAAATATGTTGTTTTGCACGTGAAATTCGCTGAGTATGCAGGTCTGCTGCAACAGGGGTATTTATATATATATATATATCTATCTATCTATATATATACAGGGTGAGTCTCTACTGACTACATTAATTTTAACAGTTGATTCTACTTATTAAATGGAACACAAAAATGTATATAACCCCTTATCTGACTTTAACCGTTTAGCTGTAATGGCGTATTTTGTGATTTTTTAAAATTACACGACTTGGTACTATTAGTTCGACGGTAAAAACCAAACCAATGTATGTATGACATAGAAATTAATATCATTTGAAAGAGAATTAAATTTCCTTCAAATTAAACATAGTACCCAAGTAATAACTCCTTATAAAACGATTATGAAATAACATTAAAGTTAAAAATTGTTGTTTTCAGAATTTTTCCTTTAAACTTCAAGGCTCAATTAAACCAGTTAAATTTGCTGTTTTCTTATGTCCAATTACATAAAAAACTTCCTTATTTATTTATGTTTTAAATTATGTCTAAATATTAAGGGGTCGTAAGAGGAAAAATTCGAGAATTTCATAAAAATGTTGTTAAGGTACATTATTACGATTGGCATCATCATTCGGTATTGGCTCTTAACACCAAATTTATCACTGTATTTGTCTCCAATTTCTTTACCAGCTGAATCTGTTGACTAAATCAGCTGACTGGGAATTACTACAGTAATAATCAGCTGATTTTTTATTGTTTTATTGTAAAACTGTTTATTCATGGTCTTTTCAATTGTGCACTCCAAGTAAAACGTAACTGATGCCATTAATGATAGATATCATTGTTTTTTCATGTTGTCATGTCGCTTACGAATGAAAAATAGGTGGACATTATGTGGTTTACGGGTTCTGTGACTATAATGCAGCGGGAAGCCGTCACGATTACCGTCGCGTCGCCGCTATCCAAACTGAAGGCTTTTGAATGAATGCGGTGGTCGTAAGTGTAAAATGCTGGTTTTTATTCATAAGAATGTTGTTAATGTACATTATTATGATTCATCGCACTGGTTCTAAACATGAAATTAATTATTGTAAATCTGTATTTTGTTTAACCGCTGAATCTGTTAACTAAATTAGCTGATTGGGGATTCTGATAATTGTGATCAGCAGATGTTTTATGAAAAATAAATACATAATTTATTATGTGTTTTACATATACTTGGTATCTCATCTGTCAACCGATTTTATCATTTTAGGAGATTTTGAAAGTGTCACCGTTTACCCTGATACACATGCGAAACCTATTCCTGAATTCCCTCACGGTAGCCTTCAAGTTCAGTTCATTAAGTAGAATTTCATAAGCTTTCAAAATCCTGTTCCTTAACTCTTCTACATTTCGAACTGGTATGCGAAAAACTAAACTTAGTAGTCAAGGGGTATGAGGTCTGGAGACCACGGAGACCAAGCGATTGTTCACCATCTTCCGATCCACATGTCAAAAGTATCACTGATGTGCTGACAGACCTCAACGCTGAAGTGTGGGAGTGCTTCGTCTCCTTGGAAGATAATAAGCTGACGAAAATCCGAGTCTTCAAGGAGCGATGGTAATGTTTCAGCAAGAAAGTCCAGGTACTGAATGCCATTTAAGGCTGTTCGAAGGTCTACATAAGGTCTTATGAGCCAGTTTCCAAGGCCTCCAATCCAGACGTTTAATTTAAACCTTACATGATTAGAAGATCCATGTACCAGGAACAGCGATGTACGTTAACAAAGGTAAGTTAATTCAGAGGCCTTCTGTTTGGATAGCGGCGACGGCAATCGCGTCGGCTTTCCGCTGTATTATAGTCACAGAACCCGTAAACCATATAATGTCCTCCTATTTTTCATTGGTAAGCGACATGACAACATGAAACAACAATGATATCTATCATTAATGGCATCAGTTACGTTTTACTTGGAGTGCACAATTGAAAAGAACATGAATAAACAGTTTTACAATAAAACAATAAAAAATCAGCTGATTATTACTGTTGTAATTCCCAGTCAGCTGATTTAGTCAACAGATTCAGCTGGTAAAGAAATTGGAGACAAATACAGTGATAAATTTGGTGTTAAGAGCCATTACCGAATGATGATGCCAATCGTAATAATGTACCTTAACAACATTTTTATGAAATTCTCGAATTTTTCCTCTTATGACCCCTTAATATTTATACATAATTTAAAACATAAATAAATAAGGAAGTTTTTTATGTAATTGGACATAAGAAAACGGCAAATTTAACTGGTTTAATTGAGCCTTGAAGTTTAAAGGAAAATTCTGAAAACAACAATTTTTAACTTTAATGTTATTTCATAATCGTTTTATAAGGAGTTATTACTTGGGTACTATGTTTAATTTGAAGGAAATTTAATTCTCTTTCAAATGATATTAATTTCTATGTCATTCATACATTGGTTTGGTTTTTACCGTCGAACTAATAGTACCAAGTCGTGTAATTTTAAAAAATCACAAAATACGCCATTACAGCTAAACGGTTAAAGTCAGATAAGGGGTTGTATACATTTTTGTGTTCCATTTAATAAGTAGAATCAACTGTTAAAATTAATGTAGTCAGTAGAGACTCACCCTGTATACAGGGTGTCTGTAAAGTCCGTCACCAAACTCCATAACTTGGTTTATTGGGTCAAAATAAGCAAAAAAGTTCGTGTGAAGGTATGTCCTAAAATGCATATTTACCCAGATATCCGCCATTTTGTATTTTTCACAAAATATTTTTTATCTCCGAAGTTTGTGAATCGATTTTTTTTAAACTTAGTATGTACCTATAACTAGTCAAGGTTAGTTAATGAAAAAATAATCAGCATGATTGAATGGTAAATTTCAAAATGGCGGTCGTTCAAAATCTTTAATTTGAAATACCGGAAAAAGGTTACGTAGTAAAAAAAATATGAAGAATAAAAATTTTTAGAAAATTTAATTTTCAGTCTAATGACTTCAGAATTATGAAAATCGGTTAATAAATAACTGAGTTATGGTTGAATTTATCCAACGAGGCAGCATAAATTGGAAGGAGAATGGCCCATTGTTGCATTGAGTCATGCGCTGACATAGGACAATTATGCTGCCTCAGTAGATAAATTTGACCATAACTCAGTTATTTATTAACCGATTTTCATAATTCTGGTGTCATTAGACTGAAAATTAAATTTTCTAAAAATTTTTATTCTTCATATTTTTTTTATACTACGTAACCTTTTTCCGGTATTTCAAATTAAAGATTTTGAACGGCCGCCATTTTGAAATTTACCATTCGATCATGCTGATTATTTTTTCATTAACCAACCTTGATTAGTTATAGGTACATACTAAGTTTAAAAAAAATCGATTCACAAACTTCGGAGATAAAAAATATTTTGTGAAAAATACAAAATGGCGGATATCTGGGTAAATATGCATTTTAGGACATACCTTCACAGGAACTTTTTTGCTTATTTTGACCCAATAAACCAAGTTATGGAGTTTGGTGACGGACTTTACAGACACCCTGTGTATATATATATATATATATATATATATATATATTTGTGTCTGTCAGCACGATAGCGGCCGTAAATATGGTTCGATCTTAATGAAATTTGGTACAGACATGTAAAGTGGTAATCCCTCGGACGAGTTCGTAAACCAGCCCGATCGGACCACTGGGAGGGGGGGTAAAGGGGGATAAACCCCCCCAAAAATGGGTTTTATGAGTTTTTTATATAGAAAAATAAAATTTATCGAATTTTTTTTGGCACCATTGAATTCAGCTCAAAAAAACAAACAATTTAGTATCTTGAATCACCCCTCTATGTCCATTGGTTACCGAGATATTGAAAGTGGTAAACACAGTACACGTTGTCCCAATGTTAACCTTATGGGAAATAAGTAAATTTCCATATCTCGGTTATTTCTCATCAAATCTTAAAAAACCTGGTAAATAGCTTCTTCTAGTTCAGATATACTAAATATTAAATTAAAACCACTCAGTTTTAATATACCTGTAGCAGCAAACCTGCATACTCATTCCCCATGTTATTCTTATGGAGATTACCAAAACATGTCAAATCTCGCTATGTTGGATTGAAATATGTTGTTTTGCATTTGAAATTCGCTGACTATGCAGGTCTGCTGCAACGGGGGTATTTTATTATCCATTTATAAAGCCTTGAAACTACTCAGGAAGTTTTAAGAAAACAATAAGTCTGTAACCCCAATATCCATATTTGAATGAAAGGTCTCAGTGAAAAAATTCGTGGAAAAATATTAGGCCTACTTACCGACAACTGCAGAAATGTGGCCGTGTGAAATGCCGAGATATAATATACAGTTGATTATTTAAGTAAGATGTAATTAAACACAAGAAACAAATATTAGTTTTTTTATTAAATTTTCTTTAAGGACATAAATGTAAAGGAAAGTGCTAATTATATTACATGGAATTAGAAATTTCAATGAATAGCGGATTACCGCATAATACCAAAGCTAACAATATCTAATGATAGCCAATAAAGCTAATATTAAAGTTGCTTATGTTGTTTCATACGCCAGTCTTGAGTATTCATCGTGGTTTGTATATTCAAACAAGCCACATTTATTTTAACCCAGAGTATTATCATTTTAACAGCATACGAAAATTGTTTTCTCTCTCAAGGTTTATGACATTTAAATTTATAAATCAACAAAAATATACTTTTTTAACTAGTGAATGTTCTAACTTTAGCCAAAATACCAAACTGTCCAATATCAGTCAAATTAGACACATTTCCAGAGTCCAAAGGGCCCGAAATGTATGAACTTAAGTAAGTATCATCTACAGGGTGTTCGAAAAAATGTGGGGCGATAATTTACGTCTAGTGATTTCTTGGGTCAAAATAAGAAAAAGAAAGTTGATGTAGACCAGCGACCACAATATAGACATATATTATGTCTTATCTCGTTTGGTTTAGCGTCTATCTGTATGAGTTTTTACAAAATAATTCATAACTCCTTAACGGTTTGAATTAAAGTGTTGAGATTGTGCACAGCTTTTTTAGTCGCTATCTTATTACAAAATAGTAATACCAATTTTTCAACCGTTTCAAAATGGCGGATATTTTAAATATTAAAAATTTGTCTCCAGATATTTAAAATTACTGCCATTTTGAAGTGGATAAAGATATTTTATTCATATTTTGTACAAAGATAGCGACTATTAAGGTAAACATTTGTGCACAATATCAATGCTGTAACTCAAACCGTTAAGGAGTTATGAATCATTTTATAAAAAAAATACAGACAGACAGACACTAAACTAAACGAGATAGGACATATGTCTATATAAACTTTTTTCTTATTTTGACCCAAAGAATCACTATATATGTAAATTATTTCCTCACATTTTTTATTACCCTCCATAAGATAATGGTCCGTGAGGCAAATAATACAATATAATCTAGATCGAGATTCCAGATAATCTGTTAGAATCAGTGTCTAAATTATGTAGGGTCGAGCCCCTCAGGAGTTCCACTACATTCTATCTTATATCTCTTGTTAACGTATAAAATCTACCATCCAGCATTTTACAAGTTTCGGTTGTTTTTACATAATCAACTCAATTTTAGAATTTGTACTCATTTGACGTCTTAAAAACGAAAACTCTTTACTTTCTTTTTTGTAGTAAACGTTAAAGCTTTTAACAGAAAATACATTTGTGTTAATTACTTTACAAAGAACCTCTAAAGATCATATGACATACAAGAAGTTCATGGATCAATGGTGCTATGAATATTGGATAAAAAACAACTGTCATAATATAGAAGTGAGTGTGAATTTCATCGTGACAAAATCAAATTGAAGCGAAAAAATTAAATTTTGGAAGGTCCTATTGAATAAGAAGCGAGAAGTTGCACTTTATTTAGGTAAGGTAGACAGTTTTATTTTTCCAAGTTTATTCAATACGTTTTTGTTACATAAAAATAAATTTAAACCAGTGTTGCACCATTCACCATCAAAATGGAGAATTAATCAGAGATATGTTATCAATTGATTATTACGGTATTTTAAACTTGCATTTTTAACTCATTGACAGTAATTTGATCAGGTAAAGTTGTTATCAACTAAGTTTGTTATTATTATTTTGCTACTGTTGCACCATTCACAGTCAAAACGAATAATTAATAAGCGATATGTTATCAGTTATTAAGATTATTATTTTAAACTTGCATCTGTAACTCAATTAACAAGAATTTTTAAGGTTAAGATGTTATCAATTAAGTATAGTATCATTAATATTTTGCTCCTGTAACTGATTTCATATTATTTAAATATATTATATTCACTTTAAAAGACAGGTGTATTGTTTGGAGCATTTACTAATGAGAAGTTGTCCAAGAGCATGGGCGGGTTTGGGTCATAATCTTTGGGATCCCATCTCATCTAACTAAGAGATACTGCTAGCTAATTTGAAAAAAATCCATTTGTAATCAAATCAAATCAAATTCATGTATTCCAGTAAAGAAAAAGTTATACACAGACTTGGCGTAAAAACATTCTGATAATACATAATAATGTTATGAAAAGAAAATTTGTAATATTTGATATGAAAGAATACTATTATCGATCGTCCATATAAAACGTTTTGGAAATCTATCAATTTTTTTTGTTTTCAAAGCAGATTTTGTGGAAGAATAATCTTGTGAGGCGTTTCCATTTGTTATATACTTAAGGAATTTTAGTTAGGCACAACAAAAATGAAGTCATTGTTTGAGCACAGGCTTTTACTTTGACAAGTAAAAAAATTGAAACAAAAGACTGGGATAACATTGGCTCTAAATGGCTTAGAAAACAAAAGACTGGGATGACATGGGCTCTAAATGGCTTAGAAAACAAAAGACTGGGATGACATTGGCTCTAAATGGCTTAGAACAATTTTTGGAACGAATTCCAAAGTTACGCGAGAAAAATGTGTTTTTTTCATTTAAGGCCAAACAATCCATACAATTCAGGGGGTGCCGGGCATCCCCAAAATCTCTCCATGCCTAAGACTCGCCCCAATTCAAAAAATGAAACGAATTATAAAAAGAAACCAAGACGCATTAACCCTGTGGTAAAGTTAACGAAATACAATGGGAACTAGTTGTCAAACTTGTAGTCAAACTTGCAGTCGACTTGTAGTCGTACTTTTAGCCAAACTTGTAGTCACGTAACACATAAAGTTTGACCTAGCTCGTCGAAAAACTCAGCAGTAATCAGATTAGACACGAGCTAAGGTATTGTTGTGTCCAACTTCTTCAACTTTCCTCAAACTCGTCTTGCTAAATTACTTTTTTCCGTCTTCTGCGAGTATTCGTTTATAAATTCTTGATTCGATAAACAATGTGGAAGCTTGGAAGTGTTCTGCTTTATTGAGGAAATGCAGAAAAAATGGAAATTGATGAAACGTATTATAATTTATTTTAAAAGTTTGTTTCTCATTTTTATTTCAAAAGTTTTTACCGGTCCTCCAAATCCTTCATGTCCTCCAAAAGTTCTTTTGAAAAACGGTCCTCCAAGTCCTCCCTTTGACCTGAAAGTAAAAAAAAATTCCAGTTAAAAAATTGTAATTGTCTGGAAATATGTGAGATATGAACATCTGGTTATTTACATTAGGCCTATTTAATAATGATTTATAATCTGTTGGTTTTTTGTTTACGTTTTGGATTTTATCTTGTTTTGATGATATAGGTAGAATTTGCATTAGTAAAATGTCTTTATTTTGTCAAATTTTAACTTTATTCAAACTTAGGTTTAGCCAAAAAAGTAATAAAAAAAATGTTGATCAGGCTTTTTGGAATGTTACAAATGTACCGTTATAAAACACAAAGTTTGGTTCCATTGCATATTGTTAACTTTACTATTTTTTGAGAAATCTTGAGATAAAGGCTACCAATAAGTAATTGGGTAATCACATAAGATTAAATAGCTCTGAATTTTTTCTATCGCTTTATGACGATATTTTTATAACCAACACTACGCCATTAAAAATGTCATTGGGTCCTCGAGAAGTTGTAGAATCCTCCTAAGATCCTCCAATAGTCCTCCTTTTTACTGCCTTTGACTTAGTAGACACCTTAATTTTGTTTTTAATTTTTGATTTTATGAGCGTAGAGTGTAAGAATAAAAAAGTACAATCGTTTTCTCATCGTGAAATATTTTTTTAACTGGAGTTTTTAAAGCACGCTTCTCTGTGCTCTGACCAGCTACAAGCTAAAGTACAGGTCGCATGAAGAGCTACGAGCTAAAGTACAGGTCGCATGACGAGCTACGAGCTAAAGTACAGGTTGCATGACGAGTTACAAGCTAAAGTACAGATCGCATGACGAGCTACAAGCTAAAATACAGGTCGCATGACGAGCTACGAGCTAAAGTACAGGTTGCATGACGAGCTACGAGCTAAAGTACAGGTTGCATGACGAGTTACAAGCTAAAGTACAGATCGCATGACGAGCTACAAGCTAAAGTACAGGTCGCATGACCAGCTACAAGTTAAAATACAGGTTGGCGTAAACGGCGGGAGTAACTATTCGGTTCAATCTTGTAGGATTTTGAGAAACTTCGAGTCGAGTCGAGTAGGGCAAACTCGGCTTGAAAAAAACCTTGATATTCGACTGAACGCACACCCCTAGTCAAATTTGACTCGTATTTCCCCTTTATATTTGCTACTTGTGTGTTGAAAGTTAGTCGCTCTGATACGTTTTGCATTTAGGTTGGTACCACAGTAAATAATTCATGTTACCAACTCTACATCGCTTTTCATATGCTAATCCATTAGGTATTCTGTCAGAACATAACTGACTGAGTTATCTGTTCAGTCAACTCTACTGTATTTATATATGAGGCCCAAACTGCCTGTAACTGTAACTTTTGAGAAAATTTAAGTCTTACATCAACCCCGCACTTCAATGAAAGGTCTAGGTGATAAAACCCCAGGAAAACTATTAGTTTTTATAAACTCCCCTAAGAACAATCAGAACATAAAAGGCTGAACAGCTGTTGCATTTGTTTTTATGTACAATTGTTAACTTTTCCTAGCGAAGCGGGGCACCATCAGCTAGTATCCACTAAATAAACCTGTTTCAAAACATCTTAGATTTCTATTACAAAATTATATCCCTTTTTGATTTGTTGAAAAAAAAATGTCAAGAAACCTTCAAGTATCACCAGTCAAGATCATGAGTTGAAGCAAAAATGTCAATATCTTTTATGTAAACAATATCTTTGTACAAAGTTAATATGGGAACCCTTTTACTTTAGGGTCTCTGAGAGAAATTAAATTGAGATATTATGAAATGGATGAACTTAAAACCTTCGATGCACAGTTAAAATATTAAATTAATTTTGAAATACATAAAATGTATACATCGAAGGTATAACTGTTATAACTGGTGTAACCCTCATGCCTCGAAACTTATAAAAATCAAATTTTACAGGAGAGCAAAAAAAATTGTGCTTCTCATAACTTGTATCTTGGCTACTCTTAACACCATGTAACTTAAACTTTAATAAGATATTTGATCTTGTTCTTTCAAAACATATTTTTGAAAAAATAAATAATTTATTTTTCAGGTATTTTACAGGAAAAAAGCATATATGTATTATTTTTCTAGAGACCGTTGTATTTAACCTCAGCGGGCTCTGAAGCTAATTTTCTACTAATTTTAAAAACTCTTAAAATTATAAATGAAAAAAATTGTTAAAGTTATTAATGAAAAATTTATTAATATTATTAATTATTGAAATAAATTGGTTGATTTATTAATTTATTAAAATTGTTATTAAAATTAATTTTTAATTATTAAAATTAATTATAACAATTTATTATGAATTATTAAAATTTACTATGAATTACAGCATTAAAATTAATTAATAATTATTAAAATTAATTATTTATGAAAAACATGTTTTTTTACTTTTTTAATAATTTTAATAATTCACTCGGTGTGGTGTTACAGAAGGAGCCTCTCCAGTTTGAGACGTCGCACCTGGCCGGGGCGCCGGCGGAGGTGGTGCAGCTAGTCGACAACATCAAGGAGGTACGGTACAGTCGGAGTCGACCGGCGTGGCTAGGCCTGGGCCACGTCACTGACGTGACCTATATAGACCAGGCAACGGAAAGGTGTAGAGGGAATTGTATAGAAAACAATTTTAGACTTTGCAGCTTTGTTTGGACTAGTTAGGAGGTGAACATATCAAAAGTCCCCGTTCGTAGCCCTTGAGTGGGGGATGGGAGAGGGTCTGTAGGTACCAATTTTAGGTTTTTCCTAAATATCTTTAAAACGATAAAATTCCTTAAAAAATAACTTTT
The DNA here is from genome assembly GCA_035578135.1 of Flexamia atlantica. Classification (NCBI taxonomy): domain Eukaryota; kingdom Metazoa; phylum Arthropoda; class Insecta; order Hemiptera; family Cicadellidae; genus Flexamia; species Flexamia atlantica. The sequence goes on from JAQJVK010000032.1 coordinate 349,767, forward strand.
TTTCAAGGAGCTCGCCAACACCTTTATTTTGACCAATTTTTATGAATTAGGTGTCACATTACTGGAAATTTTGTCAATATTTCCTGAATGCTGTTCATTTTCCTTTAGATGAAAAAAGCGTTGCCCCATTGGGCATGAATTTTACCCACAAATGTACAAGTATTTCTTATTGGAGGGATATTTGTTTAAATATTAATAAAATTAGTGCTTACTTTGTAATAGCTGGACCAAGGTAGACATATAATATACTTTTCTTACTGGAAATTTAATTTCCTTTAATTTTCCAATTTAATAGGTACTGTATTACTAAAAGTTTATAGTTTTCAAGATAGGAAAAACAAAAAAATAGTGCCTTCAGACCCCCTCCCTCCCCTCGCTCAGTGGCTACGGACGGGGACTTTTGATATGTTCACCTCCTAACTAGTCCAAATTAAGATGCAAAGTCAAAAATTGTGTTCCATGCGATTCCCTCTATACCTTTTTTTGAGCATTCGTTGCCTGGACTAATAACTATGAGTTTGAGTTATTTCATGTTATCAGCCACCAAATCACTTGCAGTAATAAAACTGGTTTAAATACCTTTACCTGCCAAAGTGATCCTCTGCAATCTCCATTGAAGCTACTGCAGTTTCAACTCCGAGGTGGAGTTGATTTCAACCCTGGCATCGGATGTCGTTTTGTTTGTCTTGAACTCGTCATATATACTTAAAAACCATTAAAACACTTAACGCACTGACACAAAATAATTACGGACTCAGAACGAGACACATAAAACATTACGTTTTGGCCAAAAACAATGAGAGCGGTGACGCATTCCGGTGACGGGTCTATGCGTTGCCGGAACAAAACGACATCCGACGCCTGATGAAGACTCCTCGGAGTTGAAATTGCAGTAACTCCAATAGAGATTGCAGAGGATCACTTTGGTAGTTAAATGTATTTAAACCAGTTTTATGAGTTATTTCCTCTAGCCAACAACATCAAGGAGGTCAATATAGTGAAATTCAACCGACATGGCCCTGTCTATCCTTGAGAAAACGCTTGGGCCACGCCGTTTGATGCGACCTCTAAGTCTCAATTTTGCATTGTTTCTTCTGGTCCACAACATCAAGGAGGTCAATACAGCGAGAGTCAGCTGACAACAACATTACTAAAATCAACGGTATCAGGAAACTGACACATACTTTCTTCCTTGAATTAATTTAAAACTGGAAATCTTAGTATATAAGCCACAGCTGTCATCTGTGTATAAGCTAATGAAATAAAACGAATTTAAAATAAATTACCCCACAAATACATAATAAATTTCATCAAGATCGGTTAGTAACTAACGGAGATATCGGTTTTTAAATATTTGCCATAAGAATAACATTAGGCAACATGCTGCGTTTACCGCCAAACAAAAATATCAGTTATCTCTGCAACCAGTTGACATAGACTACTAATTCTAAGTGTGTACTGGATTATTGATTTTTGGAGCCAAATTCAACGGTTGCAAGTATATTTTGATTTATCATGATAATTTTAAGTAAAGTTGAAAATTTTGATGAATTGTTCAACTCTTAAATCGCTCATAAATTCTGAACCCGAAATTTTATAGACATGTGGGTGATGTCAATTCGTTTGACATTCGTTTGACAAACCATTAAATTTTGATTAAAATTGGTAAAGCAGTTTTAAGCATTCTGGATTTTTGTAGTTTTTATTGGTTTTTATGGGGTAAATACCCTTAGAAATAAAAAACCCTAGAGGTCTCATGATTTCATACCTACATACCACTCCGAAAACCACTTTTTGGATTAAGGGCACTAAAACAAACTTTTCCACTAACAATTCAAATTAAAAAATTTTGTTGAAAACAATACTTTCTCCATATACTATGTATAGGGGGAGAAAGTAAAAAGTGTGGGCGAAAGCTAGGAAAAATAGATGCTGTTACACCAATGGTTTTTGGTGAAGAACAAATATTTAGAAAAGTCTTCTTTGAACTAGATTTATTTAATTCATCCAAAAAATTAAGTGCTTTAGAAAATTAACTTAGACTTGCGAAGGTAAGCTAATACTATTAATATCAATAATATTAATTAATATCACTAAAACAAATACTAATATTTCTATTTCATGCCTTATGAATTATGAATCCATCTAAAAAGTTTAATCATACAAAACCTGTAACCTACCCCTGACCATAATATTTTGAATACAGTATTATTTACTCTGTGAATTGATTGAATTCATAATAGAATCCTAAAAAATAAAACTATTAAAACTATATCAAATGGTTACAATGATTAGTGGAAGCCAGGAATTGTCATTGACTTGTGTTTAGAGCCAACAAATAGGTGTACCAACGTAAACTATACCGGAATGTAAACAAACAATGTTGCAGATCAGTGATTGCCAACAAACAACGTTGGCAACACTGTTAAGGTAAATACCCAGCTGATGGTGTCGGCTATCAGCTGTTTATTGTGTCCATTATCTCGTCAGACCTGCTTCCTGTTTCCGCTCCTACGCTTCTACACCGGCTAGATCCAGATTGTTTACAATTTTGGACAATGAAGTGTTGTGTGTATATACTGTAGATAGTAAAAACTCGGTCTTCGTTTTATCAATAATTTGTTGTAAATGCTGCTTTTTATCCAGTGCAGGCATTTTAGTTGTGAAAAATATGAAATAATAATGCTTGTAAAAAATATTTTGTGCCCTTTAAAAATCAATATTAACAACGCTCCATATGTTTTTTTCCAAATCGGAATGTTTTACTTGTTGCTAATAATAAATGTAGGTTATTTATTACCTGATATTTGGTAGGTGGATGTTTAGTCGTATTAATGTTCCTAAAATCCCTGAAAAATACACTAATACACTTTATGGGCCATGGGTCTCAATTAAGAAAGGTAACCTTGCAGAAGAATGGAAATAAATAAATCCATTTTGTATTACCGTAATCAATTAATTTAAGTCATTGAAGTGAATGCTACATAAAGTACAAAATTGAGAACAGCTGTTTCTAAAAAAGTAATTTATTTCAGAGGTTCGATATTCTGATCTTAACATTTTTACCCATGCGGAAAAAGGGCAAACACACTGACACTTTATTCTCTGAAACTATATTGTTCAGATATTTAGATAAATTTTAACTGAGAACCCTTAAAACAATTTTAACTCACCAGTTATGGAATGTTAATTTTAAGTAAACACAGGATATAAATGTAAAGTGCTGCAGAATAATTAATTTCAAGAGTGAAATAACATTTACTTTGAGCTACAGCATTTATGCTCTAGTTGGTTTATCAGTAAAAGGAAGTGCTTTGGAAAACTGTTACATCCAGAGAGAATTGAGGGGGGTAAGTTACGTGAGACCAAGGGGGGTTTAGAATAATTAACAGTTTGAGAGAGATTGAGAGAGAGGGGTGGTACGGGGTGGGGGTGGGAAGGGGAGGGGGAGAATAAATAACCATTCCCTTCTCCTTTCCAAATGTACTCTGGTGATGATTGAGTCTCTTCTTTACTAGTGTTATCAGTTTGTTTGTTTCAGAAAGGCAGATATTTGATTGATACGTTTTAAGCTTAGTGATCCTAAGGCCTGATTTCACCAAACTTTAAACCACCGTTAAGGCTCGGCTAATTTAAGTTTATCGGTTGTTTAATACTATTTTCCTATCTTTAACGAACAGTTTATTATTTTCCTATCTTTAACGAACGGTTTATTAACCAACCCATAACTGATGTTTGGTGAAATCAGGCCTAAATGTACAGTATTGATTTTTGGAACTTCATCAATAAATATTTCCTATCAAACATAGTATAGTTAATACAATTAAAGAGTTGTGTGTTAACAAATTCTGTGTTAAAAATTCTGACCTACAAAGTCTTTGTTTATGGTTTTAGACACAAATTATTTTTTTAACACATAATTCAGTGGCCTATCTCTATCTGGTAAGGGAGGGACGGCTTATTTTTACAGCTGAAAAAAATTTTAAAAACATTGGTTGATATGCAAAATTTATGAAAGAGATCTTGGAGGAGAACACAGTGCTGAAAAACCAAATGAAATAAGTGCAAGAACACACAAGACCTATTATATTTCCCAAACTTGAAAATGTGATTTTAGATATCAGAGTTAATCCTTAAAGATGTGGGTTAATTAATTTTACTATATTACAGCAATTACTAGCACTAGATTAGCTATTAGTAAGCGCAGCTTCGCTTGCAATGTCACAATTTCAGTGATAGGCCTCCTCCCAGCTTTGCTGACAAACTGTGTTTAGTTCAAACACCTCTCTTTTGGAATTTCTTTTACAATGTTAAATCTTATAGAGTACATTGAATTAAAGTTAATTAAAGTTTGTACATTGAATACAAACTTTAATGTTGACTAGGGATCTTCCTGTAAGAATTCGGTGTCTTGCAAAACTTGATGCCGACTTCTTTTCAGCATACGTAAATGATAATGTTGTGGCGGTTAGAGAGTCGGTGGCACAGTTGGTAGTACACTGGGCCTGGAATTATGACAGCGATCTTGTAGATTCGAGTCTCTACGTTGTCGCACACTTTGTAGCAGTACTGATCGTCCCTGAGTTGTATTGGATCGCTCCTTGTTTGCTTGATAACATCCACACGCAGGCCTGAGGCCTGTGGGGGGGCGGCAAATTCTAGGTAAAAAGAATCTGCTACCCTCTTTAAAACATCAAAATATGAAATAATTGCTCAAAAATCGTTGGAGTTATGATCTTGAAAAACCGCAATCGTGTTAAATAATTATGGATTCACAGTTAGGCCGTTTGTATTATAAATTTTTCCATTTTTCAGGTGGGAGAGCAGTTTCTTTACCATTGGAAGACGTTCCCGATAATACTCCCGGCACCAGTCAACGCTACAGGACCCGCTCACAGTCATACCAACCCCAGCAATGCGGACATCCCCTACATCACTGGTAACTTACGGTTACTTTCTCCTAACGGTTAATTTCAAAGAACAGTTATCACAGATCACAGAGAAGAAAGTTCAGTTATCTGTGATTAGGTCAACCTTAATTACTGGTACTTCCAAATAACAGTTAATTTCAAGTAGTAGTTACTTTCAAATAACAGCCACTTATTTTAAGTTATACTTCAAATAACAGTTACTTTCTAAAATACCCAAATAACAATTTTCAAATAACAGTCACCTTAAAAAATAGTTACGTTCAAAGAACATTTATCAAATACAGTTTGCGCAATATATCTCCGGCTATGACTAGTACGCTACTAACCGTTTCATATAATATTTTAAACATATGATTTTGGTAAACACAGCATTTGACAAACAGCAGAACTGCAGAATAATGTTTTCAGAAAAGTACTCCTCTCCCCCACGCGCCTTGCAACCAGCTGACTCCGTCATAGCCGGAGATATAATGCGCGAACTGTAACAGTTGCTTTCAAAATGCAGTTACTTTAACCCTTTGCGATTTTAAGGCCAGAAGGAGTGGCCACTAAGCAGTCAGTAGCCAGTCGGGATTAATTTCTATATGGCTTGGTTCCGACGGTCAGACGGCGAGTTCTAGTGGCCAAGTCCCACTTCCTTCAGCTCGGAATTGTTTTCATTGAAAACCTGCATTGTTATCATAGGGGATTTTTACGATTCAAAAAACTTACCTAGCTACGTAGCTGTAAAGTAAGTGAACTAATATTCAAAACAAAAGTAATATTCTTAATTGTCAAAATATATCTAAGGTTATGGTTTGAGGTTTTGTTTACGTAAGTTATATATTTGTCATTTCAGCTTTGAAATTGCAAATATAAAGTGTGTTAGCCGAATTTGTATTTATTTGTTATTATAATGAGTTTAAACTAATAATATTTATGTTTCCTTAGTTTTTAGTTAAAAAATAATATCCCCAAAAGTAATCAAATATTGTTTATTTTCTTTTATCGATGACAGCTGTCAACTTGGTTCAAGTTTAAGAGTCACTATCTAGCGGAGAATAAAACACTTAATGAACAATAAAAAAAAATCGTTCATTAGGAAACCAAATATAGGTAATAAAAAACCACTTAGCTGCAGCCAATGGTGCACGCTTATTCTGGAATAGACTATCTCTCTCTAAACATTCATCATCCATCTCTCTCGCACACGTTCTTTAAAGTGGTCGGGATATTCATGCGTGAACTGTAGAAGTTACATTCAACTTACAGCCACTTTTTTAACAGTTACTTTCTAAAAACACTTTTAAAAAAATTATCAAATAACAGTTACCTTAAAAAATAGTAACTTTCAAAAGAAATATCAAATAATATTCACTTTGAAATGACAGTTATTTTCAATTAATTGTTACTTTAAAATAACAGTTTCTTTCAAATAATAGTTACGTTCAAATTATAGTTATTTTCAAATAATAGTTACTTTAAAACAGCAGTTTCTTTAAAATAATATTTACTTTCAAATAATAGTGTATTTCAAATAATAGTTAATTTAAAATAACAGTTTCTTTCAAATACTTTCAAATAACAGTGTCTTTCAAATAATAGTTACTTTAAATAATAGTGTATTTCAAATAATAGTTATTTTAGAATAACAGTTTCTTTCAAATAACATTTACTTTCAAATAACAGTTTCTTTCAAATAACAACAGTTTCAAATAACAGTTACTTTCAAATAACAGTTTCTTTTAAATAACAGTTATTACGTAGCAGATTGGCCAGTAACAGTTTGCCGCGGCAGGTGACGGGTGCGGCACGTTGGCGCGGCGCCACCGGCCGACCAACCTGCGCGATCTGTTCGTCGCGCCTAGTTTCGACGAGCTGGACGCAGTCGCCGTGGACTCGAGCGGGGAGCCGCGACGTCTCACCGGCAAGCAGCTCGAGAGTCTGCGCGAGCGAGGGTGAGCTCGAGCTTCGCTTTTATATGAATGAATGAAATGAAATGAAATAACGCTTTATTTATTGACATGTCTTTACAGAAATGAATTCAGATTAAAATTCAACAATTGAAAGAAAACAGTCCATGATCACAATTATTTCACTTATAAATCTGTACATAACAAATTTTCCATTTTCACTTCAACATTGCACTTGAATTTGTTGGGACTAGCCACAGGCCGTCACCCTTGGTTGGCAGAACTAACAAGAAAAAATATTAACTAAGTGCTACCTACATTTAACATGTTTACCTAAAATCTACCTTAACCTTACATACACAGCTTGGTTCTCACAATTTTTTAGAAATTTAACTCTTGAATAAGGGTCCACCTGTACTGCCATGCCTCCGGAATAAATTTTGCCAGCCGCAACCAGTCCCTACCATTAAGATAAGAATCCAAAATTTCCCTGGATAATTCTCCCGAATGAAACCATTTACAATGAATATGCTTGATTACTGGCTTCGTTTTTATATTTTGTTGCCTTGTGACATTGACTTTGAATCTGAAGTAGACCTTCCATCACATTATCAAATGTGTACCAGGTATTGAGTGACCCTTGATTAAAAGAGCTCCTAGTTGTAGTGAATCCCCAACGGAGCTTACCGATGTCACCTATTAATTTAGGTATCAGGAGCAGGTAATACATGATTTTGTAACATATAAAACAGGCAATAGTCAATTAATTATTGATTTATGCAATATAGAATAGAAATTTTTTAAGTAAATAGCTAATACAGGGTGTTTTTTTTTAACACAACCCATTTTTAAGATTGAATAATGCACATATGAATGTGTAATGAGTATTTTTTCATTGATATTTGCATTTTATACAACCTATTATATAAGTTTGATCACATTTAGTTCACATTACGTGCTCAAACTGTCCGCCATTGGCATTTGTATAAAGTTATGCTCTTTCTATCAAATTCCCGAACACGTGCTGCAAGGTGCCTCTTTAAATTTCTTGCATTACATTTGTTATGTTTGTTTTGAGGTGCTGAATAGCTTTTGAATTTTTTTTGTAGAATAATTACTACTTTACATGTCTGTGGCGATTTTCATTCAGATCAGACCATTTTTATGCAAGTTATTGTGCTTAACGACACACACATTAAAAACGCAACCCAAAACTTGATTTTATCGTTGAAGGATTATTTTCCCCCAAGATCCCTGGATTTGACCTCACGATATTATTTTGTTCTTTGGGGATACATACAAAGTAAGACCTAAAAAACAAGTCACAGCATATTCAGTACCTCAAAACAAACAAAACAAATGTAATGCAAAGAGGTACCTAGCAACACATGTTCGGGAATTTGATGAAGAGAGCATAACTTCATACAAATGCCATTGGCGGATTTTTGAGCACATAAGGTGAATTAAATGTGATCAAAGTTAAATAATAGATTGTATAAAACGTAAAGAGCCATAAAACAATATTTATTTCATATTTATATGTGAATTATTCAATCTTAAAAATGGGTTGTGTTTTTTAAAAAAACACCCTGTATAAGGGGTTGATAGAACCCCCTCTGTTGGTAATTAATGAAACTATGCCAACTTTAAATTCTGGGTCACCCAAAACTAGCTACAGCTGGGCCATAAGAATGGGAAGTCTATTAATTAGTCATAGTCAAAGCTTAATTGTGACGAAGATTCTGTGAGGGCGCTTTAGTTCTAGGTGTCTATCGGTCCTCCAAATCTTACAAAGTTTACCACAAGTCCTTCTTCTGTAAAAATGGCACTCCAGAAGTCCTTTTTATGTAAAAAATGTCCTCCAAGTCTTCCTAAAGTCCTCATAAGTCGTCTTAGTCCTACCAAAGTCCTCCTTTTTAAAGAAAGGCTTACAAGTCTCCTCAAGTCCTCCTTTTAAAAATGTCCTCCAAGTCAAGTGGACATCGAGGGTCTAGTCCCATAGAGGGGCGTAAAGGGGCAACTATTGCATCGCAAAACTGTTTCTTAGCGAGAAGCTAAGAACAAAGCGATATACACATACATAGTACATATAGAACATATAGAACATATAGCACATAACATAGCATCAGGACAAACAACATAGCTGCAGAACATATAGTATCAGTTCTGTAGGTCATTGCAGGAAGTTGGCGGCCCTAGCGCCAGCTTGCTAAACATCACTTTTTGGAGCTCCTCAGTTTTTATACTTTAATTTACAGTTATAACCTTATAACATCCGTCATTGCAACCAGTTATGAAGTGTTTTTGGGTAAAATTCAATAAGGTCACACTGTTTTAGCGAATTTCCCCTATAGGGAAGAAGCTATTACTGTAGGTCTCTTGGTAAGACTTAAGCCCGAGACTATGATAACTTTGCGTTTTGAGGCCACCAGAAGCAAAAAACACAATTTGTTCGAATTTTTATATATATATATATATATATATATATATATATATTTATATATATATATCTATATATATATATATTTGTCTGTTAGCACGATAGCGGCCGTAAAAATGGTCCAATCTTAATGAAAATTGGTACAGACGTGTTAAGTGGTAATCACTCGGACGAGTTCGTGAACCAGCCCGATTGGACCAACGGAAGGGGGGGTACAGGGGGATAAACCCCCTCAAAAATCGGTTTTTTGAGTTTTTTACATAGAAAAATAAAAGTTATCGAATTTTTGTTGGCACCATTGAATTCAGCTAAAAAAAACAAACAATTTACTATTTTGAATCACTGCTCTATGTCCATTGGTTACCAAGATATTGAATGTGGTAAACACAGTACGTTGTCCCAATGTTAACCTTATGGGAAGTAAATAAAATTCTATATCTCGGTTATTTCTCAACATATCTTGATAAAATTTGGTAAATAGCTTCTTCTAGTTCAGATCTACTAAATATGGAATTAAAACCACCCAGTTTTAATATACCTGTAGCAGCAAACCTGCATACTCATTTCCCATGTTATTCTTATGGAGCTTACCAAAACATGTCATATCTCGCTATGTTGGATTGAAATATGTCGTTTTGCATTTGAAATTCGCTGAGTATGTAGGTCTGCTGCAACGGGGGTATTTTTTTCATAGTGTTTAATAGCAAAAGATAAATAACTGCCTGTCCAACTTCCGCCAATGACTTTAGTTTTACTCTCCAAACCCAAAAATCCTGCTTAAAACCCTCTTTGTTATTAAACACCCGAGCCTTAACATGTTCCACATGAGGTATGTTGTGCTTAAATTAACTGAAGTACTGTTACTCAGGATTGATTGCAGGTGATGAATTACATTATATTACTTTTTTTTAACTATCAACAGGGCAAACTGAAGTGATCTAAAGACAATTACCTAAAAAATAGTTTTCATCATTTTTACATTGCCCCCCCCCCCCACTGTACAACTCCTGTTTGGTCATTGATTTTAACCCTGATTACCTTCTCATTTTCAGATTAATTACTTTCTCAGGAGTTGTAACTTTATTTTCAGAAAACACAACGTAATTAAATAATTTACCAAAAATCATCAAGGGACTTTTTTTGGTTCACTGCCATCAGATCATTCATTCATCATTTTGATGTACTTTGCTCCCATTCACGCTCACTAGTGCCGTGCTCTGATCACCTTCACTAGCGGTAGTTTATAGAAAGCACTGGCCAAGTTAATTGAGCATCTCTTTTAATTTTTAACATTTTGATGCCTAATATTCATGAATTATGGTAGGTACTAAATTTGTTGAAATTAGTTATAAGACAGAGTGAGTATACTATTTTATTTTTAATATATGAACTTTTTTGTGGATTGCTAGGAATTACTTAAGAATTTAGCCAGGTAATAGAACTTTAATGACTTTTTTAAGTATTGAGTTGTGTATATTTTTATATTTTGTATAGAATTTTTTGTCCCATTGTTAGCTTTTAGACAGTGTGGTTGAAAAGTCCCGAAAAGGTTTGATAATTTTTAAACCCTTAAAGGTAAAGTGACAAAACTTGGCACATCAATAATACACTTAAACATATTTTTTTAAGTGGTTACACATTTTTTAACCCATTGAGGGAAAGATCCACGAGGAGTAAGAAGAAATTCTTAAATGACAGCATAAGTCAAAATTGGTTTCAAATTAAAGGTCGAAATTAAAGGTAGTGTAGAAAAAAATGCTGCAAACCGGAACTCAAAATGTTCACTGTATCTAAAATGGTACCGTTTTAAATTTCCTTAGTTTTAACACAGTCAAAACAGCTGATACTGCTGAGATAAGAATAAAATTGAGGAACTAGGGTTGGCAACAGTGAACACAACAATTAGATTTCCGGAATAGTGTATTCCTCCCTGCAAAATTGTATCCGTGATAATGCATTCGTCTTTGCAACCTTGTTACTGAGTAAAAATTTTTGTTGATATTCCTGCCAAAATTTCAACTTTAAGGTGATTCAACATTTATATTATTAATTTTTGGGTAGTAAGTCTTTAGACAGGAAATTTAAGACTCCCACACCAGAGTGGTATGGTGTGGCACCTATTTAATTTATATGGGAGATGCATCAAGTGGCAGGGAGCACATACATACATCTCCAAATCAGCTGATTTTACATATAGAACTATGCTGTTTGACTAATTCTCTGCCACGCCACTGCGGTGTGTGGAGGGCCTAATTATCATCTTGAGATGTTACGCATGTGACCTTTGTGAAAGAAAGTTAAGATTTTTTCCAATGTAAATTTTATTAACTTTGACTTGTGTATTTTGTGATTGAGATGTTGCTGAATGAGACTGAAAGAATAACCCTGCTTATGAGGAGAGGGTATGGTGGCCGTGAATGAAAATTTGAACAAGTTGTTCATTAACGTAATGATACATTTCTGAATCGACCACCAATATCTAATTCTACTGTGTTTGTCAAACAGTACAATGTTTTCAAGATACTGGCAGTGTTAAAGATGATGAAAGTAGTGGTAGACCTAAATGGGCTACAAACGAGGATAAGGCCGTAGAATTACTACAGCGTTTCGTCGAAGAGCCAAACACATCAACAAGCCGCAGCAACCCAACACGGTATAAGACATTTTTCAGTATTGAAAATTTTTAAACAAAACCACTATTACCCATATGAGATCATATTGGGTCAGGAGCTTTCGGAAGACCACTTCGAAAGAAGGGTGGAATTCTGTGAAACAATTATGTGTAATTTGCACTGGAACCAAATTTCTTAGGTAGCATCGTATTTTCAGACGAACCTACCTTCACACTTCTTGCTAATGAAAGTAGGCATAGCTGCCGTTATTGGAGCGATGAAAATCCTCACTGGATGAGAGAAAGTCATACGCAAAAACCCCAAAAATAAATGTGTGAGCTGGCATTGTTGGCAATCAAACTATTGGACCAATTTTGACCTATGCTGCTATTTAATAATTTCTTCTTACTCCTCATGGGCTGCCCCCTGGATGGGATAAAAAATTTGTAACCGCTTGAAAAATTTATTTTTAAGTGCATTATTGAAGTGCCAAGTTTCGTCGCTTTACCTTTAAGGGTTTAAAAATTATCAAACCGTTCCGGGACTTTTCAACCACACTAGATATTTGAGAATAAGAATGAACATCAAATTGCCATTGGATAAAAATGATTTGATTACTGTGTTTTGTTATCCTGATTAGAATAGGTATAGTTTTCTTAAAATTATCCATAACAGTAACTCATAAAATAACCAAACATTAATATCCTAACCCTGCATTAAGACAATATTACCTATTTAAAAATATATATATATATATATATATATATCAAATTTTAAATCCAAAAATAATCTATAGCATTTCATTTTTCAAACCAATTAGCCTATAAGTTTTATCAGCCAAAAAGTCTATTTATATAATATAATCTGGTTTAAGAATCAATTTAATTCTAGTCTTATGAGTTTTATGTCCTCATTACAACAATGTTTCTTAGAGTAGAGTGTTTGTATTGTTTTCTAAAATTGTTTCTCGATTGTTCAGTTTTTTATTCACTCATTACAAGCAAAGCATTGTCTGCTTAGCCTGAACCAAGTGAAATTCAGCATGGGGTTTGCAGATAGAATAGTGATTAATTTTGCATTTTTTAAATAGTTATTGAATTTTAACACTTGATTAAATTTTATTTTGCCCATTTGAAAGAATAAGATTCTAGTAAACATTGGTATAGCTGCATTGTTAAGTCTTCCCGATGATTTTTTGGCCTAATTTAATTCAGTTGAAATTGGTTTCGTTCAAATCTAACACTACATTAATTCTGGAGGTAAGGTTTTATATTTTTTTCTTTGTGTAGATAAAAAACCTGACACTCATGATACTCTTGAATAAAGATCAGAGTATAATTATACTGCAGCGAATGTGTAATTACCCAGGAGGATGTTGGGATATTTTTTCTCTCGTAGGAAGATGTTGGTAGCACTGTAAGTCAGCTGGGATATTTTGTCTCTCATAGTAAGATGTTGGTTGTACTGTAAGTCAGCTGGTGTTTTTTCCTACAAGTCTGCACAAGGATAAGTACGGGAAGCCGAAACGGCTCACGGGGAATCAGTTGGAAACGATTCGTCGAACAGGGTATGTTGGGAATGAGACATTGAATAGTAATTTTTTACGCTTCAATTCGTACAAAGCATGTCTGTTCCTTTGAGCATGTGCCTCATTATTTTTTCTGCACATTTTGGTTTTCCGAATTTTACGTTGGTCCATTTTGCTAGGGGGGAATGTGTCAAGTAAAATTATGTGGATTGGGTTTTACAGCTACTTATAATTTTGGGGGAATTTTTTTGTGTTCTTATATTCACCGACTTTAAAAACTCAGTTAATGTCTTAAAAAATTCAAAGGATTTGTAAGATTAAAGGAGTATTTTCCAACTAGTGAAAACAAAATTATTTGAAATTCTTGGGCATCACCCACCTTAATTTAATGATGTGCTGATCCTCGTCAAGTTGTTAATAATTGTCACACACGAACACAGATACTGGATTGGACTAAAAACTATCTTGACGTTTTCCTTGAAAACTGAAAACATCACGCCTCTTCAGAGGAATTAAAAATCTCGCCTATGATGTTTTGCAAGGAGTCGCTTCAACCTTCTTACCACGTCTGGCTTGTCCAGCACGTTCACGTTCGTATCAGCAGGTGGGGGCGGGGGGCTGAAGTGAGGCTCTCGGCTGAGAAATGCAATTACTGTCCACTGCCGTACAAGCTACTTCCAATATATTCCTTTGTCTCCACCGTCATCCGATTTTTGTTCCGTTGGTTGAAAGTGAAATTAAAAATATAGTAAGCAGAGCCAGGACAATAGACCCACCGCCTACCTTAGAAAATTTCACATTTCTATGGGAGCAAACCTTCATACTAGGGGTGTGCGAATAGTGATTTTTTAACTCGAGCCGAGCCGAGCCGAGCTTTTTCAAAAGTTTTCGAGCTCGAGCTTTTTCGAGCCGAGCTTTTTAACAACCACAAAATGATGAAGCTTGATTTTAATTTTAAAAGATACAATAGACTAATGTTTGCATCCCTTAAGTTAACATCAGTTCAAAACTAGAAAGCTTATCCCCGAAACAAGTTAATGATCTGATAGGTTCATCAATATTTAGTATTATGTTATATAAAATTGATCAAACTGGCTCAAAAAATAATTGATGTAGAAAAATAACCAATTTAAAATCTAAATTTATAATTTAACTCCCCAATTATTCCACAATAGTTTCACTTTAAAATAAATAGTTAAACTTACATAATCATTCTAGTTACATACTACAACATTTCTTTCAAGAGTAGAAAGGAGTTAATTGGAAAGGTTTTAAAATGGTTGTATCTTTAAAAAAATACCATATTTACATTTAGTCAAACTCAAACACAAGATTGATCTTCTTAATGTTCACAAAAGAAAGATGATTACAAATAGCAGTCCCAATTGTAGCATAATATTGATGGTTAAATTATTTCAGAATATGAATGAAATAATATAAAAATAAATTATTGTCATCCTAAAATTGATTGCATTCCTAAGCTTTTGTAGAGAAAATAACGTGGGTTAAGATAATCAGGAAGAAGAAAGAATCAGAAATTAGGACGGAGTAGAGAGAAAGAAAGAAACAGCTATCTCTCTCACTCTCCTTATCAGTGGCCAGAGAGGGGGGGGTGGAGGTTGTTTACAACAACTTTGTCCCGGTTTTTTGTCATTGTCTGACTCAGTGCGAGCTGTGTGAGTTAATTAAGAGATAAGGAGTCCCTGCTACAAAATCCGAAAATACAAACTACATGTCATACAATTATAAATTACGGCTTATATTTTTTGTCTAATTTTTATAAATAAAATGAAACCAAAATGAAGCTTGTACGATATACCGTTAAAGAGATAAGCCATGATAAAACAATAGACTTTCTTGCTGTATTTTGCTCTCCAAGGTCAACTAAATATAGCTCCGATTTCCGTCTAAATGGAGATGATATTTCTTGTTACCTGTCAATGTCCTTTCCTTATCACTAGAGAATATTTTTTGTTTGTATTTTTTGTGGGAGGGAAACGCTCTTCCGTTTGCCGTGTCCAAAAATAGATCGCAATAATTATCTTTCCGATAAGAACTCTCTTATCAAAAGCTCGGCTCGAGTGTCGAGCTTTTTTGAAAAAAGTCGAGCCGAGCCGAATACTGAAAAGCTCGACCTAAAAGCTCGACCGGTCGAATACTCGCACACCCCTACTTCATACTCATTTCCCATGTTGTTCTGAGGGGTAAATTGTTGTACGCTCATTTTAGGATTTAAGTTGATTTTGTTTGATTTGAGGCTAAGTTTAAACGACTTATTTAAACATTTGATATTCGTTGAGTATGCAGGTCTGCTGCAAGGGGGTATTTTTATACACGACTCATGCGGGTTGTTATGCTTACCACTAGATATTTTGCATGGAACATTGATGTCAGCTTGTAGAAACATTTCATATCATTCACTTGTCATGTGCTTTTCCGTCAGGAATTAATTTTGGATTATTATCTCCATTTGGTAATTCACTGTTTTAAATGAGTTTAAAATACTCTCTCCACAGCAAAGCGGATGATGGTGGAATGTCTTCAAGTTAACTACTCGGTGTCCGGAAATTATAGTAAAATATTTTAGTACATGATAGTAGAGGTAAAAATAAGAAAAAAAGTTTATATAAACACAGGTTCTAAAGTGCTTTGTTTCCCATCAGTGTGTCTGTTTGTGTTTTTTACATATTTTTTATATCTCACAAACGTCTTAACATATAAATTTCAAACTTAGTACATGGATGACCACTATCGAGGACTATTTTGTAAGAAGTATCAAATTTCTAGTTTGTACCATTTCAAAATGGGGAATATTTTTTGTTTTCAAAGCTAAATATCTTCAAATCCGTTAATTTTGGAAAAATTTTACAAGTGACAAATAAGTTGTGCAAATTAATTCAATTAACGCTGATATTAAGATTATAATGATCAGATAACTAGAAATGGAGAAATTGTAAATTTTCCGAATTAAAATATGCAAATTTCAGACAACATTTATTAAAGAACTATGTTTTTATTGAGAAAAGTTACAATTTTTCTGTTATTAATAGTCCAATTATCATAATCTTAATATCTGCATTAACTGGATTAATTTTCACAACTTTTTTTATATTATTATTTTTCTAAAACTTTTAGTTTTTAAGCTATGAAAAAAACCTAATCGCCATTTTGAAATGGTACAAAGTAGAAATTTGACACTTCTTACCAAAATAGTTCTTGATAGTGGTCATCCATGTACCAAGTTTGAAGTTTATACGTTAAGAGGTTCGTGAGATACAAATAAATGCGTAAAACCCCAAACAGAAACCACAGATGGAAAACAAAGCTGTTTAAGACCTATGATTATATAAACTTTTTTCTTATTTTTACTTCGTCCATCATATACTAAAATATTTTACCATAATCGGACACCCTGAACGAGACAACATTTCTGACTCAGCCTCTGTGTCTGTCGTTGCGCAGGGAGTTTGAGGTGCCGAGCCTCAACTTCGCGGGGCAGACACACAAGTGGCGGCTGAGCTGGCTACTGCAGAAAGGTTGTGAGCGGAGCCGCGCGACCCTACTGGACGACCTCGCCCTCGCCCTCAGGTAATCACGTGTCATAAAATGCGTCTCACTTAGGGAATCCAATCACGGATGATATTTCAATCCCGGGATTACGAGACTGAAAAATGTAATCCCGGGATCCCGAGACTGATCACGGGATTAACCCAACATGGTATTTGCCAGTGCAACAAGAACGTTTTAGAATACTTTTGTAGATGTACATGATATGGCAACTATAGTGCAGTACTTAAAGCAGTTTCCGCTTAATTTTGAGTTGTAAACGTATATGGTTTTAAATTACCTATTTTCGTCTTAGTCCAATGTTTAGCCGTTTTATTACGACCTAGGTTTCAACACATATTGTGTCATGATCACGTAGTAGTCAGTGGAGACTAGAGAAGCTGTCATGATGATGGCGTTGTCAAAAGTTTACAAAACACGCACACGCACACATTTAAAAAACAACACATTACATAAAACATATAGATACTGGACGGTCGTCAGGCCGAGCAATGTCGATTTAATTTAATTTCTTCCGCACGTGTGCACTCACGGTATCGGTGAGACGACATGTAGCTTATTTATTATAGATATGTGTTTATTAGTTATGGGACTCAAAAGTACCTCAACACTCGACTCAAAAATTGGAATCATCCAAGTCAGTGGTTCCCAACCTTTTTGTGCTCAAGTACCACCTTCCACTTTTCAAATATTTTAGTTACCACCACAATGAACCCCCTCCCCCTTTTTTTAATTTTTTAACTACTGAGGAATCCCATCCTTGCTATTCTCATAGTAGGTTAGGAGGTTTATTACTATTCGTTCCCATTCGCTAATGTAGAAACATGACTAGGAACGTGACGATAAGTTTTCTCTGTCAATTGTAATTTCACATTGTTAATATTAATCTTAAACAAGGGTTAATAAGGGACACTGATATTTTTGTACAAGGTATAGCAAGTTTGTTGGTATTTCCTTATACAGTGGAACCTGGATAATTCGAACCTCAAGGGACCAGCTAAAAACTTCGAATCATCCATAAATTCGAATTAAAGAAGTTCTAAAGAATGAGGCCAAAACATTAAAACTTCACATTGTGAATTTAACCTCTTTATGAAATTGACACTCTAAAAGAATAAATTCATCAACAATCGCTAATTACAGGGGTTCAAAATCAGTAATCATAAAACAGAAATAACTACCCTAAAGTATAAACTACGTACGACGTGACGTACGATAATACAAAGAAACATTTCTGCTAGAAAAAATACAGTACGTTCTGCTACTTCTGAACTTGATACAGGCTACCAACTTAACTTCGTGTAACATTGACAATTGCCCGCTCATTGACTTTCCGCTAAAGTGAGTGTTTTATAGGTCCGAGATTTTGTCGACATGGTCACTTCACTTATTTAATGTTACGTAAAAACTTTTTAACACTTAAAAACAAGACACTGCACAAAAAAACATTTTGATCGAAGGACGATCGAAAACAACGGAATGCTGCAGTCGAATTCGGAAGTTAGTTTGGCTGGTGGGGGAAGGGAAGGGGGTCGCAGTGTTGAGCAGCCTTTGTGTCGACATAGAAAACTGCGCATCAGGTCTGGCGCATGGCTCGTCTGCCGGGAGTCGTTCTACACAGAATCAAGCGCGAAAAGACTAGTGGCGCTGTCACGGCGAGCGCAACCCTTTTCCGAACCCAGTCAGCGTTCTATACTGTTTAGTTTACATTATTGGTGTCGAGTTACAAGCGATGTTGGGGCAGGGTGGGAAGCCTGGGAGGTGGAAGGGATGAGTCATTTGACCATAACCTGACACGCCATAGGTCTGGCGTTACTTTTTTAATGAACGTCGTAGTAAAACGTGTTTTCCAATGAATTTTTAACTATTTCCAGTAGTGGAATGAAATTGATGTACCTTAATTTGTAACTTAAAAATTCGAATTATCCAAAATAAAATTTGAATTATCCACGATTTTTTAGCATTGTTTAGATACAAAATGCCAGGGGCCAAAAAAAATATTCGAATTAAAGAAGATTTCGAATTATACAAGTTCGAATTATCTAGGTTCCACTGTATTTCGGTGATTCAAAGTAAACTGATTCCACAAATGTACTTTAATTTGTGCCTTCTACAAAAATGTATACAACAGTGATATAAGTAATATCACCAAACTATCATCGGTTTACATGTTCTCAATTAAAAAAAAAAATATTACACCAATATGTTTTAAAGAAATAACAACTTTAAAAATGTTGATAGAGTAACATTATCAGGCATAGTTAAACTTAGATGCCTTATCATGTAACCTTTAATGAAATGCTAAAGAACTAGCCTTTGCTTAGAAAATAAGATTTATTTATTTATTTCATTTCCAATAGCTGTATTTGAATTGAAGATTTTGAAATTTAGAAGTCTGAATTGACTAAAGTGTGTGTGTTGGGCAGGTTTATCCTGGTGACGGCTCGGGCCCGGCTGACGAGTCACTTCTTCAGTGTCGCTCAAGCCGTCAAGAGTCTCGTCACCGGCACTCTGAAGCTGCTGGGTGGGTGACACACTTTGATACGACCAGTTTCTTGATTACGATACACGCCCGGTTGTCCAAGCCCCGATTTTCCGAGATTCTGGTTTATCCAAGGCCATTCTAGGCTAAAGTTTTTTTTCAGTTGAAATGTAATAACAGTATAATTAACATGTATTTTGTTTTGAGGAATAAATAAAATTATTTGTCGGTTTATTAATTTATTTAAGTTAATAATTTGAATAAACATTGTTATGTTTTATTGTTGCAAAGCAAAGTATAATTTTAGGATACAAATACTCTACCTAGATTTATTTTTCGCATAAAAATCACAAACAGGCGACCTCACAGAGTCTTCTGCTGGATCTAAGGGGGAGTTCACCACCGTCCAACAATGGCGACTTTGACTTACCCAAATATTCGGTGAACTATTTTGAAGAGGTCCCCCGTAAAACGTTCTAAGCGACAACATTTCAAAATAAGAGATATTCAGTGAAAAAGGTTCCATATAACATGAGCTACACCATGGAATATATTTTTTTGAAGATATTTGAGTTGGCAGCCCTGATTTCGTCAGTCATAGTTGGCGTGGTTCGCGGACATTTTGGGGAATGGAATAACGTTCAATTCGCCGAAAGATGGACTCTCAATTCGCCGAAAGATGGACTCTCCGCCAGTCATTGCGTTGTCACCCAGCGACCAAAATCATGAAAATAACAATAAAAGACAAATAGTAAATATTGGAAAGTGAAAGAATAAGACCAGGAAGGAATATAGAAAAACTGAATTATCCTATATTTCAAAAACTAAAAAGCCAAGGCCTGGAAAATTGCCTCCAAAAGAGATGAGTAGTATAATGTTTCTTTGGATAACTTTTAGCATAATGATGTATCACTTTAAGTAACAAAATTATGTTTTTGTACTTGTATATCAGTAAAATTGTTTTATATTGAGTTTAATTTTCGTTTATGTTGGTATTCCTCTATTCCCTGATGTTTTCTCCCAACGCAGAAGAGCAGTCCGTCAGAGAACGCTTAAAACGCCAGTCATTTATATCACAAAAAAAACCCCTTAACATTTTAAAATGCTTTATGGCGATTTAAAATTTAATATAAGGCTACATTATGATGGTATAAATAGGACATAAAAAATTATACATGATTATAAGTTCTAACTTTGGAAAAACCTAAATTTTAGAATTCAACTTTCAACGTTTGATTACTTGAGATTAGGTTTTTGTCACTTAAAACGTTTTATGGGAGAACTCTTCATTTGTCGCATGGGGCCTTATGAGAGTGAAGTAGAATTGAGTCATGCCAATCACACAATTATACCACCACGTTTGTTTTATACTTTATACTTTTCTTGAAATTGTGGTATTGGCTTAGAATCATCCTTGCTTGTCGGTACTGAACTCCCACTAGAAATAGACATTTGTAAAAATGCAAATAGACGTTACATGAATGATGAGGAAGTGTATATGAACTGATTCTCCTTGAGGAAGTGTATATTATAACTGACTAGCAGTTTCCCGTGGCTTTGCCACGATAGGTAGCTTCGAACACCTGATCTTGCCACTGCTCTTAGAACTGTCAAAATTAGTACCCGCAGCAGTTTTTCATTTCTATGTTTGAATATTTACAGCCTTATAAAATGTAAACATTGAAACTGAGGACGTTCATTGGGCACGGGGCGTAGCCCGAGGCGATTTTAAGGAAGTGTATAGGCCTATATGTTTCACAGGTTCAAGATCTACCTCTGTGTGAAATTTCAACCCTGTCGGTTCAGTATTTCTCACGTTCACTTGCCCCATACATACATACATACAGAAACCACCTCTTCTTTATAATAGTATAGATAGATGGATTGTTATTTTTTTATTGTCATGTAACACTGACCTCAGAATATAAGCAACCTCTCTATATTATCCGAGGGTTTGGGATCCAAGGCAGCCTCAGTCCTGACAACTAGGATAACAGGGATTATAGTGTAACTATAACTTTGGTGGTTATTGGTTATTATAATAATAAACAATTGTTTGAAGTGGAAAGGTTGTGATAGCACAACCACACTGCAGCCTGCCTTCTTGCGAAAGCTTGGGTGGCAAAGGTACAGATGCACCGCTAAGTAGAAGCTGTTTCGACATTGCTTCGTCTTATCAGCTACGATAGACAGCAAATTCCAGCTGTCACTGTACTACAGTACCGGCACACTCCTTGGGCTTGCCTGATAACTTCCACGCACAGGCCTGAGGCCCATGTGGGGGGACAAATGCAAGGTAAAAAGAGGCCGCTACCCTCTTTTTAAAAAAAAAAAAAAAAACTGACTGAAGTGATCAAAACATATTACGTATTACAACTTCTAATTTATTTTCCAACACTTTTATCTCGGCACATATGTATCTCGTTCTACTGATTCTTTATTCTAAAATGTTTGATATAATTTTTCTTTTATTTCAGATATTCTGTTAGGTGTGCCATCACTCCAAGCTCACAATTTGGAAGCCAAACTGAGAGAGGAAAGATGCCGATATTTGGTTGCCGAGTTGGTTTGTCGGGTAAATATGCTTTAGGAAAAGAAATATAAAAAAAAATTGCTACGAGTGCAGGGGTGTGCGAGTAGTGCTTTTTGAGGTCGTCTCAACTCGACTTCAAAAATCACTACTCGCACACCTCTACACCCCTGGTTGACTGAACCAGTTAAGTTAAAAAATCTTGCTTAAGTTTAACCCTTGAGCGGGTGCTTCACCGGCAAAACGCGAGCGGGTGCATGCGGAGTTTTACTCCGCAACACTATATTGCACAAATTTAACCCATTTTACTTGTTTTATAACGAAATATTGTATTTAAATGTTGACAAACTTCATTAGGAATCACATTTCATCGTCGATGCAATTAATTGTTTAATTTAATAGGTGTAATATTTTAATTGAACATAGTAAGTAATTTTCTAGTATAAAATATGTATAAATTATTATTTAAATTTTTGGACTTTTCCTTTCGCTTCTCTTTTTCGAAATCGAAAGGAAAAGTCCAACAAATTTGATAATAATTACAAATCCTTCGCTATTATGAATTTTAAAAATAGCTATCACTGTCTGTATAATGGGAAAGGGCACTCCGCAAACTGAGATGGCATCTCTGAATTGCAAATAACGAGGTACCAAGGGGGGGGGGGGGGTGGGGGTATAAATAGCTTTAGGAGATTCCTGGAATGAGGGGCGTAAAGTACGGAGCCGGACACGACCGCCGACACCCATTATGTCTGTTTATTTTAACATAAAAAACACGTGCGGAGGAAAACTCCGCGTGCGCCCGCTCGAGGGTTAAGTAATTTTCAACTTGAGTTCTATAATATTATAATACTTACAAAATAATTATTTCCATTCAATTTCATAGAAAATTTTATCGAAGTAAACATGTTCAACTTGACTCTGATTACTGAAATTGCTCATGGTTTCCTTAGCCCAGAGAAAGTACAGCATATCAAACGATGACAAATAAATCAAGGAAACTTTTAATTTCAAATCACCCATTCCATTCCTTAACATGTCTTATTGAGGCCTCACTTCATTAGGCTTACCTGTATTTCCAATTAAAATTACTAAAACTCTTGTCACCTTAAATATGTTTTCACAGAGCTTAACTCAATATTTGAATAAAATATTAGCTATAAGTTTTCTTTGATTTGCTCATTCAGGAACACTATTATTTACTTAGTTGAGAGTAACTTCTCGACTGAAACTTTGAAGAATTTTGCTAAAATTTGAGTTGAAACGACTAGTGTAAGCTCAGCTTAAGAAAGCTTGATATTCGAGTCATTGAACACATATTACATCTGTTGACTTAAATGTGTTTAATGCATCGTATCGACCTCTACTATGCATTCAATGAAGTAAGTAGAAATTTATCTAGAAGCAGTTTTAATCTGAAGCCTAAATTTTGAAGTGTGTTGTTTTTTTCAAACTTTCTCCTCTTTTCATAAAACATACAGTATAAAAATTGGACTTCTGTTTAAGAATAAGGTTAGAGGGGAATACATGAAGAAATCCTGATCACAATTACACAGTTTGTTCATCCTAGGCAAAATAATCGAAAATATGTTTCCCTTTTTGTACCTAATTAATTTTCTAAAACGTCTTAAGTTTAAACTGCCCCTTAACTTCTTTTTTACGTTAACTTTACTTCTTTTGTTCTCCTCGGTTGTTTTCTACAACCAGGTTTTACACTCCCCTGCCCAGAAAAGATCATGAGTTCGAATCTCCAGATTTTCTTATGTGAACCAATGGCAAATTGTATATCATTTTAAAGGTCTTGTTAAAAGAAACATTTTGGTGAAAACAGATCTAAATTATCTCAATCCATTTCAAAAAAAATCTGTGTGTCAAGCCATTTTTGTAAAAATGTTTTTTATTTACGGAAACCCCTGTATTTCTAAACCATTGAATATTTATCAGTTCTGATTTCAAATTCTTAATCCTTGGTAACTCAGCTTTACTACAATATGTCACAAGATAATGTTTTAATAATCTAATTTTCGGAAAAATTTAATTTTTGAAAATGTTGGTAAGCCCTGAAAATAAAAAATTTCAAATCGCAACATATGTCAAAAACTTTCACAAAAAATGTATTGAGATAATTTAGATCTGTTTTCACCAGATGATCTGTTGTTGATCTGTTAGATCTGTTGTTTCTTTTAACAAGATCACCCATAAAATGATAAAATGATGGTAAAATGATAAAAGATAATTGTTAAAATGATATAAAATTTGCTATATAGGTTTATGTAAGAAAATCTGGAGATTCAATCAATCAAACAATCAAAAATCTTTATTTATCGGTAGGGGTATGCGAATAGTGATTTTTTGGTTCGAATCGAATAAGTCATAAGTCATAAGTCATAAGTCCTTTATTAGCACAAAACATTTGTATGTTACATATAGTAATCTGAAACAGGTGCATCGTCATTCTTATTATTAATAACAATAATCAAATTTTTACAATACCAAGCTTATTATGAGAGAGAAAGAAAAATTTCAGGGATCAAGTAGATTTAAATTATCTTTTAAAAATTCATAAATAGAATAATAACACTTATCTATTAAAATATTTTTTAGGGTTTTTTTGAATTTAGATTGATTATATGATTTCATTACATTTGGAATATTGTTATACAATCGTATACCCATATAGACAGGACTTTTTTCATAAAGTGACAGGTTGTGTGGTGGATAGTTAAACAAATCAATATTACGGGTATTGTAAGAGTGTTGGGCTTTGAACGGAGTAAAGAGATCCACATTGGAATGCACAAAAATCAGAACTTCATAAATATACATACTTGTTAAAGTCATTATATTTAATTCCTTAAAAAGAGGACGACAGCTGGTTCTATGATTGACACCTAACATGGTCCTAATGATACTTTTTTGAACTTTAAAAACTTTATTAACATCAACTGAGTTCCCCCATAATACTATCCCATATTTTAATAGAGAGTATATATAGGCAAAGTAAACAATTTTCACCGTGTCAAGTGACACTGAATCTTTAAGAATTCTAATTGCAAATCTAAAAGAACTTAATTTATTTACCAGAAAATGAATTTGATGTTTCCAATTTAAATTTTTGTCTAGGTTTAATCCAAGAAATTTATGACAATCAGTTATGTTCAGATTTCCGGAAGTCAGTATATAGTTACTGTTATATCTAGCTTGAAAATGCATTAAATTTGTTTTACTTTCGTTCAAGAGGAGCCCATTATCCCCAAACCAAGCTTTAAGATCCTCTAATGTTAGTTTGATTGATTTTCCTAAAGATAAAAAATTGTCTTCTTTTATAATTACACTAGTGTCATCAGCAAAAAGTACGATATTTTTAGACACATGTTTAGGTAAGTCATTAATATAGATCAAGAAAAATGCAGGTCCCAAGATAGAACCTTGGGGGACCCCAAAATTTACACTTTCCCAATCGGAATAATAGGTAACAGAATTTTCTGTAATTACTGTTCTCTGTTTCCGCCCTTCAAGGTAAGATTTCATCAGTTTTAAAGCCCCTCTTCTAATACCCAGATTGAACATTTTTTTTATCAATAGCTGGTGATCAACACAGTCGAAGGCTCTGGATAGGTCACAAAAAACACCAGCTGTGAATTGAGACCCATCCAAAGCCTTCGCTGTATCGTTCACAAAAGATATCAAGGCCAATTCAGTGTTTTTGTTTTTCCGAAAACCAAACTGCTGATTAGCAATTAGATTATTTTTTTCAAGATATGTCGTAATTCTGTCATGAAGTGCTTTTTCAAATATTTTAGATATATTACTGAGCAGCGATATTGGCCTGAAGTTTTGAATGTCTTTATGTGAACCTTTTTTAAAAATCGGCTTGACCTCTGAAAGTTTTAGTTTGTCAGGAAATTTACAGGAAGTTAATGCTGAATTAAAAATACAAGTTAAAATGGGACTAATAACATAAACAGATAATTTAAGTAAAAAAATTGGAATATCATCCCAACCACATGATTTACTATTGTTTATACTTAAGATAATCTTAACAATTTCTGCTTCTGAAACTGGTTGAAAATCTTCTAAAAGTTCATTTAAACTATTATTAATTATACTGTTAGAGCCAATAGCTTGTGGAACATTTAAGGATTTAGTAACATTAGCAAAATGGTTATTAAATAAATCTGCTATTTCCTGGGGGTTTGTTACAACCTTGTTGTTTATATCTAAAGTAATATTTTCCTTTATGTTATCTTGTGTACATAATTCGTTTTTAACAATAGACCAGACAGCTTTAGATTTGTTTTTGGCTTCAGATATAAACTTGTCATTAGACATAATCTTTGCTTGTTTAACAACGGATTTAAACACTTTTTTATATTTTTTTACGTATAGTTGAAACTCACAATGTTTATTGAACTTTGCCTGCCAATGCAGTTCTCTTTTTTTCTGTGCTGAAATTCTGATACCTTTGGTAATCCATTTATTTTTTTTATAATTCTTGAGCAGTGCATTTTTTACGGGAAAAAATTCGTTCATAGAATTAATAAAAATGTAGAGGAACATGTCATAGTTAACATCAGGTGATTCCACAAGTGAAAATTCTGAGAATAAAAACTGAAGCTTATTTAGAAAAAGATAACAATCATTCTCTGGGTATGGCCTTATTTTAATGCTTTGCTTACATGCCCTATTTTGTTGTTCTGGCAGGGATATTATCAATGTATTGTGGTCTGACAGTGAAGTTCCAACATTATATAGTTCACTCTTATCATAATTTGCACTGGTCAATATATTGTCGATGCATGAAATGGAACTGGCAGTAATTCTAGTAGGTTCTCTATTGTTTATTAAATATCCAAAGCTGTTAGTCAAGGCAACAAAATAATCAGAAAAATGTTCTCTTTTCAATAAGTCAATGTTAAAATCAGATGCTATTATAATCTTTTTTGATTTTGGTTCATTTTCTAATTTTTGAAACAAGGATCGTAATTTGCATAAAAACAGCTTTGAGATAGTACTACCAGGGATTGTGTACAGTGATATTATGATACAGTTAATAGATTTGATTTCGATAAAGGATCCTTCAAAAACTAACTCTTCATTAAAGCAGGCCAGGTCATTACGTTTACGGAAATCCAAATTTTTATTAATAAGGATGCATGATCCACCTCTAGATTTGTCCCGAAAAAACCCATCAGCTAATCTAAAATTGTCAATTTTGTTTAAAAACATCGAGTTTGACGAACTTATATTATGCTCATTCAGACAAATAATTTTAATATCCATGCCAGATGTATTTAAAAATATTTCTATGTCATGAAATTTATTTTTAATGCCCTGTATATTACAGTGTAGAAGAAAACCTAGCTTCTTATTACATTTTTGGTTTACTTTTTTATTCCTAGAAACTAGATCAATTTTACATTTTGTATTGGACAAATGTTTTTTTTGAAGGGAAGCAAGATTTGTACTATTTGATAAAACATGATCAGTGGTTTTACAAGATGGCTTAGATGCTAAAGAGACACTTTTGTCAGTTAGGTTGTCAGTCTGTGATGGTCCACTATATTGCCCATGAATTGCACTACACTCACTAGCACCTCCAGAGGGTTGTTTTTTCTCTGCAGTCTCAAGCGGAGTAGAGTTGATTATGCTGACTGTGGATGTGGAGACTACTTTGGTTGGTGTGCTGAGTGGTAGAGAATGAACAGTGGAGGCAGCCACCACCTCTGGTGCAAGGTGGGCAGTAGAAGAAGCGTTTGTTGGTCTATGAATAGGAGACAGCTGTTGGTGATGGGATGTAATTGTTGTAACTGCAGACTTAAGTTGTTCAATGAATTGATGGTACGGAAGCCCATTCCATAAAACTCTGCTTGATTTCTCCTCATATGTTACTATCTCCACTGAAGCTCCTGTTGAGTTTTGGAAGTTTACGATATTGGCAGCAAAGTGTTCTAAGGGAATCTCATCACGAGTGCAGCCCATTGGTGAGCAAACTAATTTTTTTAGCTTTTTTTCTTTAAAATCACGAGTAAGGTGTTGGAATGCTGAGTTATAGTCTTCTAGCAAGGGTTTGTTGTTGTAACGAGGTTTGGTCACCAGGCCATAAACAGTTGCTCCGTTGGGCAAAGTCTGACGTGTTAAGTAACGTCCTTGAATCGAATTGAATAGTTTATAACTATTCCGAATATCGAATATTTTCGAAACCAATATTTATGTCAATGGTTATTCGTTCAAATGAGATCAAATTTTAAATCGCAGCATGTAAGTATAAATACCCTTTCGCAGCAAACCTGTATACTCAGCAAATTACCAAGCATTTTTTAGCAACTATTCAATAATTAATATAATGTTATCAAAACAAAATTGTTATTTCATTGTGTTTTCTTTACTCTTGTCCTTACTTTCTCCCTCCCCTCTCTGTATTTATCTTATTTAATTATTGATAGCATTATAACAAGTCAAAATAATATAGGTCAAATATCAATTCTAAGGTACACAAAGGTACAACTAATCAATTGTTAAGAATTTAGAAATTTATTGATTCCCCTTAAGCATAGGTAATATTGATTTGAATAAGCATAATTTAGGCCTATAGTAGCAATTTCAGGATTTGGCTACTTAACAATTCCTTTTTTACTACAACCTAAATTTGTTCACTTTTAGGCCTCTGCATCCCTTTGTTCCTTTTCCTTTTAATAAACCAATAAATTATTTGATCAGGGACTAGGCTTAAGGGATTAGACCAAAGAATTACATATAAAACTTGGTTCACTAACTACTTCATATTTGAAGAAAGCCTTACAATTTTAATTGTGCATTAATGCCTGAGAACAAAGATTTTGATTCTCCTAAAGTAATACTATAAAATAATAAGTCAGACCAGTAAACTTAACCTAAATGTTAAGATAATTTACAATTACCATTTACTTACAACAAAGTTTATTTGTTTTACATTATAAACAGCAAGCAAACTCATTAATTAGGCCTAAGTTGCCAAACCAACATTGTACGTTTCTAAAAATGACCATTTTAATCACGTATTGAAGAAAAACACGCTCTGCCTGATTCGTCAGATTTCAACAAAATAAAACTAATTTTTGATCATTCAACGTTTCTATTTCTACGTAATTGCTTATTTGAAAAATAAATAAATCTGAGTGATTGAAACAAACACGCAATAGACGTTCTCGAGTTATTAACAACAACTAAACTTCAAAAGCAAAAGCAGACGAAGTTTAAAACGACGACAAAATTCGAAAACGAAAAGACAAATAATGAACAGGTCCGCCAACTCTTTACCAGCCCAAAATTATTGTACTTCATCGCATTAAAGTTGGAAGCAATGGTGATCCCGGATTCCGTTTAAGATATGTACGGCGTGTTCGAAGTTTAAAAGTCGTACGAAACACCAACACGACTATTTATTTATGGGGTATTTACGGGATATTTCGTTTTGGCAACTGGAATACGACTCTGGACACTGTCGGTCATCGGTGAACTCTGATTGGTCTTGATTGCAATTCTCTCTTTTACCAACTCAACAACTCAACTGATGTTTCGTCGGTATCGGATGCTGGTCGAGACAGAACTGATGAAGGATGGACTATTATTTGTTATATGATTTAATGCTGTGATACTAGAATTTATCTTACAAAAAAATTCGTTGTCATGTCGGGTATTGTGCAGTATATTAACCTAAGTATACTGCACGACTGATCAAAACGGCAGAGGGAATTTGGTGGCAAAACTGCGATGTCAGTATTATTTTACAGCAGCTATTCATTTGTCGTCTGTCCACGTGCTTACGTGCTCCTCTTCGTCCCGTTGACCCCGTAGTGATACGGGAAACAAACACGCACATCCACGTGAGGACGCAACTGTTTCTGATGTAAAAAATGGATTCGTAGTTGTTTGCAACTAAAAAACGTACTTTTATTTTGAAAATGGGAACGTTTTCACCTACTTTTGATTTTATGCCAGTCCTTTAAATATTCGATTCGGTCATATCGAACTTCTTTGCAATCTCGAATCGAATCGAATATCACGATATTCGATTCGAAAAAGTTCGAAGTTCGAATATTCGCACACCCCTATTTATCGGAAAAACATTACATGCATATTTTTACAAAAAGTGCAAAAACCACTTACAGGTTTTTCTGCACTTACATAGTTCTTCAAATTTTTAGTACAATCATTTAAATTTAGTTATTAATCATGCAGTTTTTTATCTGGACCGATTAAAACCGCCTCCACCCCGCTCATCCCATCTACAGTTCTTATATCAATAACAAAAATAAAAAATTATTACAAAAATGAATTATAACCCTTTGTATAAAGAATCTGAAATAATCTAGCATGACATACAACAAAAACTCAACAAATAAATAACAATAAACGCCTCAAGGAATTACAAAAGCTCCAGCATGTTCTAACTTTAAATCGTATAAATCTGTTCTAAATTATTTTTAAATAAAAAAGGTAATACTAAATAATAAAATATAACATTTTCAAGTATAACAATAAATATAAAATTTACTAAATATTCAACGACAACATATATATATATAGCCATTTAAACACAACACAGTAAGTTAATAAGAATAATAGATGCAAAACCTTTTGAATTGCCCCTGTGATAAAAACTAATCAGTAAGGTTCCATAACCACTCATTCAGAGCCTCTTTGAACTTTTTGCAACTTTTTACGGCATGAAAATCTCTTGGTAATTTATTAAAAATATCGGGTACAAAAACCTCAAGAGTTTGCGTACCATACTTGTTCTTGTACCTTGGTTACAATATAGTATTTGTGTCTAACACTATATCTGTGATCGTTTATAGCCTTGTATCTATCACAGCGCAAATTATCATTCATAATTAAGCTAATATAAAATTTTCCTACAGGTAATACATTGGTAAATTTAAAAATTTCTTTGTCGGGAAGTGCCTTAATATAATTAGGAACAATAGCTGTTAGGATTTGTTTTTGAAGACTTTCAATTTTTTTCAACTGAGATGACACTGCATTTCCCCAAGCCCTAAGCCCATATCTTAAAACAGATTCATATAAAGCCCCATAAATCAATCTTAATGTATAATATGGTAGATTTTTGTGTGACGTAATTCATGGATGGCCCCTTAAATAAAATCTATAACAAAGTGTTAATATCTCATGGTCAAAGGTGTTAATAAACACGTATTTGGAGGGGGTGTGCTAAAAATCAACCAAATTTCCTCATCCCCCCCCCCCCCCCCCCCCCCCCCCGAGAAACTGTCCTGGGGCCGAATGGGCCAGTATATTTGACTCTTCCTGTAACTGTTCGCAGCCGGAGCTGGAAGACTCGCTGGAAGCGCTGTGTGGCTTCGTGCGGCGCCAGTTACGCCGCGCAGCTACGGAGAAGTTCGAGGTGGAGCGGGAGTCTTGCCACCCGCCCGTGCCCATCCCCTACCTCTTCCTGACACCCAAGGTGAGGAGTGCATTTTTTAAATTCGTAATAGCGAAGGATTTGTAATAATTATTTAATTTGTTGGACTTTAGATTTAAGACTTTTTTTAATTTGTTTGCCTAGAGTAAACAAATCATTATTCAAACACTCTTATCAATACAATGGTCCTAAATATTTCAACAAGTTACCGAGCGAAATCAGAAGTTGTTTGACCTTGAAATCGTTTTCCGTAAAATTAAAGGATTGGCTTTTCAAAATACCAGATGTAGATTATTTAAATAACGTTCTTTGCTAATAAAACCTTTTCAATTATGTATTTATTTTCATAATTTTTATTTTATTCTTTCGATCACGCAAGCAAAAATGTATTTGGTTTGCTAATATATATTTTTGATCTTGAAATTTAAATAATAAAAGTAATTTTTGATTTCTGTTTAATATTGGTAATTTGAATTAGTTATTTAAGAATATCCTGTTTTATTGTAAAAATAGTTTTAGTTATAGTTTAAGACGTCACAAAGAGCGGCATGGTTTATTTTATTAATTCTTCAAAGGACTGGACTCAAATTCACCAACAGATTAAAGTGTTTTTATTTCATAATTCAAACGTTGTCACAACTACTTGAGACAGTGACAACGTAGTTCCTAGGTGATTTTTACTTTGTTATTTTATGTATACTTTATTGGGGGAATAAAGTCATTATTTCATTATTTCTTTTCCTATCGCTTCTAGTGTTTAAACTAAACTACGTTTCGAGAGGTATTGAAACTCCTCTCGTTTTCAAGTGACCCTGCTTAAAGTTACATTAACCTAGTTATGTTTGTTTAACCTACTTTTTTGTTTTTTTTTTGTTTTTTTTGACATACAATTTACACTCATCCAACATTCAACAGAAATCTCACTCACACAAAATTTCATACGAAACACATTAACATACTTAATACAGAAAGAAAATTAAAACAAAAGCATATTAAACATGATACAGAAAACAGATAGAAAATTAAAACAAAAAGATATACCTTACTGCCGGCAATGCCTCCAAGCTGGCAGTGGCACGACATGGACACACGTCCACCTACACTCACATACGCAACTCGAATGAAAAGCGCCTGAGAGAGCAAGTGGAGGGGGAGCGGCTCTACCCCCACCACGGGCACAAGTTGACGTCAGTGGTCTAAGACCCGCCTCCATGGTGAATCTCGGGAACATGACTCAGGCAACGGCTGTGCGTTAAGTGTAAGAAAGGGCTATGTAACCCTAAATTTGCATTGTTAAATAAAGAATTTTTCATTTCATCTCATTTCAGCGCCGTGTTGCAGGGCTGCGAGCTGGACCTGCGCCTGTCGGAAATGATGCTCTAGTAAAATTCTTAGGAATAGTTGTAGATAGACATCTTCACTGGACTCCTCATATTGACTTGATCTCTTCTAGGGTATCCAAGTCCATTTTTATGTTTAGAAGGCTTAGGGACATTGTTGATTTAAAATATTTAAGAACTGCATACTTTGGGTTTTTTCAGTCAATCATTAGCTATGGCCTAATTCTATGGGGCAATTCTAGTGGAATTGTTGACAATCTTACTTTACAAAAAATGTTATTCCGAGTCATAACCAATTCTGACAGGTTTGCTCACTGTAAACCTCTGTTTATAAAATTAAAAATACTCACTGTTATTAACCTATATATTTTTGAAATTGTCAAATATATTATAAATGAACTGCCTGGTTTAACCCTACATAGTCATGTCCATACTCATAATACAAGTAACACAAATAAACTTGATTATGAATGTTGTAGATTGAGCAAATCCTTAAAAAGCCATCCATCTGTTGGTCTTAGAATTTTCAACAAAGTTTGTAATAAATTGAATTTTTCAATCGGTGGAAAATAACATATGGAAAAATTTTATGAATGGCTGGTTTTAAACCCTTTTTACAATTAAGATGAATTTATGGCACTCAAGGATTCTGAAATATGTTTTTAGGTTAAGATGCTTGTTTTCAATCTGAATCTTTTATTCATATTGTTGATAATTTTTCGTTGAATTTGTTTCTGTTATTTATTCATATTGTTTATGACTGCTACATTTTAAACCTGTCTTATGTCTTGTAACTATGTTATTATTGCTGATGCTATAGCGCCAACTGTCTTTCCTTGTAATCTTGATGTAAACATTGTTTTTTGACTTGGTAATGCCACCGCAATGTGACTTGGCCTATTGTAATATTCTTACTTAATGGCAGTAAAGAGATTTTGATTTTTGATTTTGTTCCCCCGGGACATTAAAAGAATAGGTTATTTTTTAGTAACAGCTGTTGTAACTGTTACCCAAGAGTATCTATCGCTTTAGCTGATCACCAACGCCGGGTTGCAGGGCTGCGAGCTGGACCTGCGCCTGTTCTCGCGGGACATCATGCGCCGCGCACTGCCTGTCCTCGTCACCATCCTGGAGCGAGAGACGCGCGGCTGGTTCCTGCACTTCCGGGAGCGACTCATCAGCGAGCTGCGCGCGCAGAAACTGCCCGACGACGAGATCGAGCGGGTGAGAGTGGGGGGGGGGAGTCGCAGGGTGGGGGAAAGCCTAAGGGAGAGGGAGAAAGTCACAGTTTAGGAAAAGTACCAGAGCGGGGTTAAAATCACAGTGGAGAGGGAAAGTCCCGAAGTGAGGGGAAAGTCCCAGAGTGGGGTAAAGGCCCCAGAGATGGGGCAGAGTCCCAGAGAGAAGGGGAAACTCCCAGAGTGTGGTGGAAGTCTCAGGGAAGTTGAGGGACAGTCTAGAGTGGGGGGAAAGTCCCAGATTGTGGTGAAAGTCTCAGGGGAGTTGAGGGAAGGTCTAGAGTGGGGGAAAGTTCAGAGTGGGGGGGAAAGTCCTAGAGGGGAAACTCCAAAGGTGGGGTAAAAGTCTTTAAGTGGGGGGAAAGTACCAGTGTTGGAGGAATTTCATAGATTGGGAGGATAGTACCAAAGTGGGGGAAAGTCACTTAGTGGGAGAAGTCTTGCAGGGGGGTATTTTGTACTGTAAATCGACTCCGGGAAATTTCAAGCTATAGTAAAGCCAAAATACATATAGGCCCTACACGGTGTTCAAAAAATGTGGGGCAATAATTACGTTGTGATTTCTGAGTTATAAAAAGCAAAAAAGTTTATATAAACATAGGTTCTAAAGTGCTTCGTTTTCCGTCTGTGTGTCTGTTTATGAGTTTTACATATGTAGTCATTTCTCCCGAACCACCTAACGTGTAAACTTCCAACTTGGTATATGGATAACCACTATTAAGAACTATTTTCGTAAGAATTATCAAACTTCTACTTTTTACCATTTAAAAATGGTGACTGTTTTTTCTTCTCAAAGCTAAATATCTTAAAAACCGTAAATTTTAGAAAAAGTATACAAGAGACAAAAAAGTTGAGAAATTTAATTCTAATTAACAATGATATAAAGATTATAACTATCGGACAACTAATAATGGAGAAATTTTAAGGTTTCCGAATAAAAACGTGCAATTTTGCAGACAGAATGTTTTAAGGAACCATGTTTTTATACAGAAAAGTTAAAATTTCTTCTTTATTAATAGTCCGACTATCATAATCTTAATATTAGCACTGATTGGCTTAAATTTTGCAGCTTTTTTGTCTCCTGTATAATTTTTCTAAAATTTATGGTTTCTAAGATATTTAGCTTTGAAAAGAAAAAAATAGTCGCCATTTTGAAATGGAACAAAGTAGAAATTTGACAACTCTCACAAACATATTTCTTAATAGTGGTTATCCATGTACCAAGTTTGAAGTTTATATGTTAAGTGGTCTGTGAGATACGATTAAATATGTAAAAATCATAAACAGACACACAGACGGAAAACAAAGCACTTTAGGACCTATGTTTACATAAACTCTTTTGCTTATTTTGACCCAAGGAATCACAGCGTAAATTATTGCCCCACATTTTCTGAACACCCTGTATTAAATAATTTATTTCTATTCTAGAAATGAATCAAAATGTAACATAATCTTTCCAGCAGAATGGTTACAAAATATATTTTATAATTTATTTTCTTCTCTTATCTATTTGACAATGACATGTTTTGATTTTCAGACTTTTGGTTCACAGCAGTGGCATGGAGAAATCTTTAAAGCTGTATGTTGATGTGTGTAGTTTATTTTTAAATTAAATTTTGGAGTTTTTTGCTGCTTCAAGATAAATTTGTCTAACTATTTTTGTATACTTATTCGTTTACTCAACACTTTTGAGTTTTTTTGTGATTCAATATTATTAAATTCTATCAATGCAACCTTCTTTCGACTAAGTCCATTAGGCTCTTTAACTGGCAAGAATTTGTCTAGACCGTCAGTGGCACAACGTCTTTAGCTTACTTTTTATAAAAGTTACATGTGTGCTCTTACCTTCATACTTTATGGTTTTAAGCTTTAAGAACAAATTTATTGTGGTTTTTGTTTGGTTTGTTTTGTGTTTTTACAAATACCTCAAAAATAAAGTTTTTCTTCG
Organism: Flexamia atlantica; assembly: GCA_035578135.1. Taxonomy (NCBI): domain Eukaryota; kingdom Metazoa; phylum Arthropoda; class Insecta; order Hemiptera; family Cicadellidae; genus Flexamia; species Flexamia atlantica. Next base: position 385,699 of record JAQJVK010000032.1, read on the forward strand.
GAAAAGCTAATGAATTCCATTCATATGCCCTTGTTGTAAGGGGGATTAGGGAGCCTGGGTGTCCCACTCCACAGAAAAATTCTGTGAGGTTACTTCAGCCAGTTTTCCTTCGAACCAAGAATATTTAACGTTGCCAAGTCAAAAAAAATTGCATTATTCAACTCAATCCACCTCAGTTTGTGCTACAAAATTTAGATGCTAAGAAAATTTATTTTCTATTATTTGGGAAGTAAGATCATACAATTTGAATTTTCTGTGAGATAGTAATCAATTGATGAATGGCAGTGTTAAACGATGTGAACACACCAACATGTGTCACTGAAATGAGCAATGAAAGTATCAGTTAGAAAAGCAAAGACCAAACAAATTTAATAATTGAACAAAATAGAAACCTCAGTAGATGAAACAACAAAGTTATTTGTCTTGTGGGGAACAATATGAACTTGTATGTTTGAAAATATTAGTGTTTATCCCCGAGCCTGCTCAGACCCCAGATATTGTGTATATAATATATGGTATAAATATATATGTACCGTGTATATATATAATTAAATATACATATATTGTAAATGTTGATATAACAACTCCTGTCGCAGGAGGTGAACCAGGCAGTGATGCGAGAGTATCTACAGCGAGTCTACTCCAGCATCTTGGGCAACACGGAGCTGCAGGCACTGGGCGAAGGCGTGCCTCAACTGCTGGTCCAACAGGCCCAGAGCGTCGTGCTCATGTACAGGTACGTCAGAACAGTGACAGGTTACACTGATACTTATGATGTAACTGTTACTTTAATGGAACCTTTTACTTAACAACTGTTTAAAAACAACACGGAGCTACAACACTGGGCGATGGCATGCCTCAGCTGCTGGTCCAACAGGCCCAGAGTGTCTTGCTTATATACAGGTATGTCAAAACTGTGACAGGCTTAAGTTATACTTTTTGGTAATTATTACAACTGTAACTATTACTTGAAAACAACCAGTGTTTTAAACTGTTATTTAATAGTAGTCATTTTACCATGGTTACTTATTTGACTTTTGAATTAATACCGTTCAGGGATGAGTAATATTGCTATGAATAAATGATATTCAATCGTATTGTATTCGAGAGGAAATATTCATTTTCACCATAATTCAATTAACGTTGTCCAGATAGTCTGGGATCTGAATATTTCAGGTCTGGATAATCTGAGGTACACAGTAAATGAACAATATGTTTCCTCTTATCAGAAAATATAAATAATCAGAAACAAATTTAGTGTCGAGTTTTCAAATCTCTACTATAACCAGATTTTTTGTTTTTTGCAGAGCTGTGGAGAATGTACAGTGCAAATTGAGGAAGACAAAGGAAACTTTGACACAAAGTCTGCAGTATACACATCCGATCCGGAGTAGGATAGGGCCTTGGATGCGGGACAAGCTGCGGACAGCCGAGGTAACTGATACCTTAGAGTAACAGGTTAGACTAGTAACAGGTTCCAGAATGTATCAGTTTAGATATATGAAGACCAACATCTGCAAAAGGCATTGGATACGGGAAAAGCTGCAAGGGGGGATTTAACTGATACTGGAGGGTAACAGGTTAGACGAGTAACTAATCCCAGAATGTATCGGGTTAGATTCGTAAAGCCCTGCATCTGCAAAAGTAAAGGTATTGGATGCAGGACAAGCTGGGATTGGGGAATTTGATTGATACTGGAGATACTGGAGAGTAACAGGTTAGACAAGTAACTGGCTCCAGAATGCATCAGTTTAGATTTGTAAAGAACAGTGCCAGATTTACAGCTGCTGTGGCCCTAAGCCCATACATCTGTCAGCCCCTCTCAAACCTGATGCCTTCATAAAAAGTGGCGACTTTTCATTAGCTAAATTATCTTTCGTAGGCTAACTACCCTTTCTATTTCACTAAAAATACCTGATTTTCTAATGTGCGGCCCAAAGCCTTTTGTTTATCCTGTTGACGTAAGGCACTACGCCCGGGCCTTCTGCGCCTGGTAAATCTGTCACCGGTATAGGCCAGTATCTGTAACTGGTCGAGTACTCCTTCCACAGGGATCTATTGATGAACAGTTTCAATGAGTAACTTGGTCAAGGAAGTAACTAGTTAGTCTGTATATCTCATAATAGAAAATAAGAGGTCTACTGTTTTGCAACAACTACCAAATGCAGCAGTTTGTACATGACGATGTTAATGAAAGAGGTATAATACAAGCAGGTTAAGTGTTAGAAAGGGCCATGTGGCTCTAACTTTGCCTGGCTAAATAAAAGTAGTTTTCATCACTAGGAGTGAAAGTGGCTCTTTTTGGTACGAGATTGTAATTTACAGGTGAGGCGCAGCCGAGCTTGGAAATGCGATAGAGTACAAAGGAGACACTTTTGCTCCGTGTGATGAACAACTATTTTCATCATTATGTATAAATAACCATTTAATCATTAAATAATTAGACTACATAATTTTGAGGTTATCCAAAATAGTCATCATCATTTACACATCTGTTAGTTGTTTACAAACACAAGTTAAGAAATCGTTCAACCTTTCAAATGTAACATAAACAAATTTTGACATTAGAGTACCGCAAAATTTACCATATGTTTTTTCAGTACTCCTATATTCGAAGTGATTCAAAAACGATCATTTTGAACTAAAATGGCTGTTTTCGGGACAGTATGATGAAAAGAATTTTTCATTTCATTTTCATTTTCATTTAATTTTCACTGTTCTGAAGGAGGCAGAAATATCTGCTCTGCCTTTCTTGAAACAAATGGTGCTGATGCTCAGTTCAAAGCCACATTCTCCTTAGAGATGTTAATGAATGTATTATGTATACATGTATGATTACCGTGTATTGCGTACCTTCATGAAGATCGGCTTTTATCTTCCTTTTTAAATTTGAGTAGGCCCACAAACTACTAGTCTATTTCTATTTTTGATACTTCAGTTTTTTAGAAATGTTTGTTTTTGCAGGCAAAGTTTATCGAGGAGTGCAAGTGGAGCGCCCATGAAGAAGCGTTGATGCTGTGTAATAACCAGCATCTGCAACAGGCAGTGTACTTCCTTCACAGGGATCTGACATTCATGAAGGAGGTAACTGATACCAGAGAGTAACAGGTTAGACGAGTAACTGGTTGTTGAACGTATCAGTTTAGATTTGTAAAGATCAGCATCTGCAAAGGGCTGTTACTTTTTACACTGGGATCTAACGATCATGAAGGAGGAAGTGCACCTGATACTGGAGAGTATCAGGTTAGATGGGTTACTGGTTCTAGAATGTATCAGTTTAGTTTGTATCAGTTTTAGGACCAGCATCTACAATAGGCTGTGTATGTATAAACTTGATGTTTATGAAAAGGAGGTATTGACTGGATAGAAAGTTTATCGGTAGACTTTTTCCTACCGTAAATGGGATCTCGAAAAACCTGTTTGTAAAAGATATTTAAATACTTGTATATTGTATTATAACAAAAAGAGGGAGTACTCGCTATGAGAGGTATAAAACATAATAAATAGTAAAGCATTATTAAACCAAGATACTTTATTATTTAATCAAACAGAAGATCGGGTTAAGTTATCAGCTTAACAGTCACAAGTTCCTTTATTCAATATAGAAAATAGGTTAACATATAAATGCTTCAGATTCAAATTATAAGAAGAGAATTTGAACCACTCAACAAAATAAAATAAAATATTAGAAAATATCTAGAACAATTAATCAGAATATTAAAAGTTGTAAATAATTATTAATCAGTAAATCAATGATATGAAATTGTTAATCTGGACAATCATAAGAATTTAAATTAAAAATATAAACACTCCATCTTACCTCAAAATAACTGGTTGTTGTGCCCCCAAGGAAGTCGGGGGCAACTCTGCCTCCTCTGGACTGATAACTAGGCCCTGTCGAAAGAGCTAGCAACCAGAATCAGCAGAATAACTGTTGAGTGTCATCAAACTCCGGATTCTATGTGCCAATTACACAAGACTGGTATGGGAATTGTGAAACTCCTATAACAGGTCTCAATCTCTAAGAACAAATAATTTAGATAAATGATTTTGGAAATTGGTGATTATCGTCACAAAAGTAACAGTTTCAATGAATAACTTGGTCAAGGAAGTTTTGCAACAACAACTAAATGCAGCAGTTTGTTCATGACTTGATGTTAATGAAGGAGGTATAACATAGATTATATTAGTTGACTTTTGCTAATTAAGTTATGATAGCAATCAACTAGATTAATAGTGGTGGATTACAGTGTTAGATTACCAAACTGTCAGGTTAGATCTGTAACTTAACTCATTTATAAATTAGGAAAAGTAATTGAAAATAGAAAGCATAATTTTTTATTAAGAACTGAGTTTCCCTATCATGGGAAATAACAGTTATTGTGGGTAACTGATTAAAAAAATAACAGGTACTATGAGTAACTGATACTAGAAAATAACAGTTACAGATCAAGTAACTCTTTGTTGGTCCTTCTTTTTTTCAACTTTTCCTCTTTTTCTCAGCGAGAGCCGGTTCTCCTCAAGGAGCTTCGGAAGGTGAAAACACCGACTCGGGTGTTCCGGTGGCGGACGCAGATCTGGTTCCCAAGGAACTGGATCGTCCGTCGGTGCTTCCAAGGCACCAGCGAGGTAGTACCCACCGTGCTCAGTGGGACTGCAACGAGCATCACCACCCCGCGCAGCGACCCCAGCCAGGTAACTGATACCGAGGATTAACAGTTACGACGTTACCTGTTCCTGAAAAGTATCAGTTCTGATGAGTAACTGATACAGTAGAGTCCCGCAAACCCGGACTTCGATAACCCGGAATTCTGGATAACTCGGAAAGCCTGCCAGAGCAATAAAGTGCATTGAGATTCAAGGCCAGAGCACGGTGTGACACATTTAAAACAGTATTAGTTTTTCTTTAAGTTTTTTTTGTAACTAATATAGTTTTTATATTTTTTAGTATGCAATAAATAAATGATTTCTTATAGAAATAACAGAAACTATTCTTAATTTTTCTTATTTTTACTCATTTCCCGATAACTCGGAATTTTCACAAACCCGGACACTGTTCGGTCCACATTAGTCCGGGTTTGTGGGACTCTACTGTAGTAGGAAATATAAGTTTTGATGAGTAGCAAATTTCAAAAAGTAACTGCTACAATGAATATCTGATACTAGTAAATAAGTGATTTGATAAGTAGTGGTGTAGTTATCTCTATTAACAAAGCCACCAGCGAGGTAGTACCCACCGTGCTCAGTGGGACTGCAACGAGCATCACCACCCCGCGCAGCGACCCCAGCCAGGTAACTGATACCGAGGATTAACAGTTACAACGTTACCTGTTCCTGAAAAGTATCAGTTCTGATGAGTAACTGATAGTAGAAAATATAAGTTTTGATGAGTAGCAAATTTCAAAAAGTAACTGCTACAATGAATATCTGATACTAGTAAATAAGTGATTTGATGAGTAGTGGTGTAGTTATCTCTATTAACAAAGCCACATCGCTCGTAAATAGTAACATCACAGCTATGAGTTCAACCAATTTGTTTATCCACACTCTCTTACGATAATATCTGCTGTTTACTTGAAATTGGTCGGCCCTTTAAGGTTTACTACTTTGCGCAAAACCCTTGAAAAGCAGCGTTACCTGTTTGAAGATGGTATTAACACTTTGGGTGCGGTGCCGAAATGAGTAAAACCATCCCCAGGGCCTGAACATTTTTTTGCGTTAAATCTTACCTTTTGTATCCAGAAGCTAGGATCATGGTCGCAAACTGCGTTTCCAGGCGTTTTTTCAAAAAAAAAATGGCGTCCAAAATCGTCAGTCTCCGGAGACCGGGCCGGCCCGTGGGAAGGGGTCCGTGGGCACCGTGACGTAATTTCCCCACTTTTAGTCTCACAAACACACGGTTTTCCCACAAAAAAATTTTAAATGGCACAATAACTAATATTTACTGTACTTAAAACCCCATCCTCCCTCCCAACCGATGTTTATTTAATTTACAGGGCATCGTGGAACTGTTCAAAACAGTTACCAAAACACAAACCCGGTTTGTCCGTACCTCACCAAAACGTCACAAAAACTAAAGTAATAAATTATAAAACGTCATATAATTCGTAAAAACACGATAGTAATGAGTCAAAACACGCAATAAGTAAGTAATAGATAAAAAAGTAATAGATAAAAATTTGTTTAGATAATTTTTACAGGAGATAAGATTTGATATTTATTTTGTACAGCTCCTGAACTCATTATAATTATTGAATTTTGTAATGGAACCCCTAAACGGACACTATGTCTTAGGGGCCCTATTTTTCTGCATACTATTGTTTTGTAAAGATCAGCCTGGTTTTGTAGACTTGCTTATTTTTAATGTTATTTGTAATGTAATATACCAAAATATTGTGCAGAAAATAAAGATTTATTTATTTATTTATTTATTTATTTAAAAAGTCTCTGGAGACCGGGTCAGGCCCTTGGGAACAGCGGGCGACGCGCACAGAGAGTAGGGCAGGTTGCTATGGCAACGCGCACGACAACAACTCCAGGCTTCTCCGCAAGGTCGCATCACTGTGGCTGATTCATTCCACCGAGTGCGGGGGAGACTCGCGAGACAGGCCAGGCCGGCGCGCGCATCCCGCCACCGGTCTCCGGAGACCGGGCCGCACCCAAAGTGTTAAATTCTAAAAAGAAACTTTTATGATGAACCACTAATAGTAGGATATATAATTTTTTATGACTAGCAAGCAGATTTAAAACTGTTATGATGATCAACTGAAACCAGAAAGTAATGGTTTTTATAAGTAGCAGATTCTAAAAATAAACTAATAACATAAGTAAATGATACTAAAAAACAGTTTCAGGTGTAATGAGCCTAATTTGCATGGAGGTAAGAATTGGCTCATTAGGCCTAGCCTAGTAATAGGACTACCTGGTCTAGCCAGTGGGCCTAGGCCAAGCGTAGATTTCATCTAGCCTATGTCCCATGCTGTGAAACGAGTGTTGACAATCTGAATAAACACTATTATTTCCCTTACTTAAACCCCTTGAGTGATTAAGTTACTCACAGCATTGTGGTGGTGTTTATAACCCTAATTATCACCATCGGAAGGGCGACCCTATTCGGACACAAAACCGCCGACTACGATTGCCGATTTTAAATGGCAAGCTAAAGTGTTTAGATGATTCCCTGCACCTTAGATGATTATAAAACACTTAGTTGGTCACGGAATTAGATCACTACTACAGAAAACGTAGTATTTACGAACGGAACTACGGTTGTTGTTGTTGTGAACAACATAACCTCAAAAGACGTCGTCACGACTATGTAAGTTGAGCAGACAATGACAGGTGACAGAGCGTGCGCTGCTTCTTCTTCTGCTCGCCGAGCGCGCCAAACTGTTTTTCTGGCGGACGCTCGAAAAAAGGCAACCGGAAGAGCCTTTTTTTGACCCTTTAACTAGCTCGTTGGTCAGCTGGTGGGTTTTCCCAGTGGAAAGTGGCTCAATGAGGTCCTGATAAGAGCTTCACTCTGGTCGGTGCTACGTTAATGTTCGGATTGATAGTCGTTTCGTGCGTCGCTTCCCTGTTCACTATTTCAACCACCTTCGATAGCTGACTTCGTCGTCTTCCGATACCTTGTGGTATTTAAGGTATGACAGCGTTCTTTTACCAAAGTTCTTGATTTTGTTTTAAACGCCAGTTTTCAGACTTAGCGTTGAAACTGTCGCAGGATAGGGTCCGAGACCTATCCTGCTCTCACTTTGGCTGTAACCGAGACTAATTAGTTTAATCATCTCGGTGACGACGTGTATTGCTTTTCAATTATTATTGTTTTGCTAAATTCTGTGCAACCAAGTTGGAGTAATTGGTGATTTTCATAATTAATTGGTTTAATTCCTAGATTTTCCTGCTGTTGTTACAGGCTTAGTCTTGTCCAAACCTGCTGTGCAACCGGAGTGTAAGGTTTGTCCTACTCCTGTAATTGTTGGTCACTAGTGAAATAGTTTAGTGTTGTTTCTTGATTAGGGTAAAAATTAACTATGGGTAACTAGAGCTAACTCTGAACATCTCACAGAACTAGGGAAAACAGCAGAGGGCATTTTACTTAGCAGGTGTTTCCAAATTTAGTCTGTCCTAAGTTGAAGAAATCTAGGTTGAATATAAATATCTGATAACTACTGTGACCTCGATCCTCGACGCCTGGAATTATCCCAGCGACCGAGCTGAGCGATTCCAAGGCCTCTGACAACCCGTGACGTGTTTCCTGCGGTTTGGAGTATTAGTGTATCCGATCGTCTTTTCTCATATCAGGAAATTTCCGTCACACAGTTATATGCTGATTCTAAAAATAAACAGGGTGTTAATGTGTTTGACAACCAGCATCTCATAGGTGATAGAATAAAATTATACAAGAAAGCTAATCCTGGGATACTTGTTCCTCAGCCGGTGTTCTTAGTGGAGAAGGAGACAGTGCGCACGACGACCACGCGATGGCCTCTGTGGCGGTGGATCAACTACTGCCACCGCACCTGGAGCTGGGCCTGGAACGCCATGTTCTTCTTCGGGGTAACTGATTTTTTTAAGTAACCGCTACTTAAAGTAACTGATATCAGAAAAACAGTTTCGATGAGTAGTAGATTTAAAAACAACTGTTTTAATAAACAAATAATACTATATAAAATAACATTTTTCGGAGCATCAAATCAAAAAATCACTGTTTGTTATTACTGGGTAGTGGAACATCGAGTGCATACTTGGACCTGAGCTTGGGACAACATGGTCTTCGGGGTACTTAACAGAGATATCAGATCACCTAGGGTTTCTGTGGCATAGAAAATAACAGTTACAATGAGTTAACTGACTAAAAAATAACTATTACTATAAGTAACTGATCCTAGAAAATAACAGCTATAATAAATTTAGATTCTTGAAAATTTGTGTTAAAATGAACAACTAATAATTGAATACAGGGCAATTGAAAAAGAATGACCCAACTTAAGTTTTCAATATTTTTGATCCTATTGTATTACCGCCATTGAAACTGCATTACCAACAACTGGGAGGTCTGAAGTTTTAGTAAGTCACTGCTAAATGTCTATTTGAGCACTAACCTTTAGTGTAACGTCAGTCTGTAACAATATGGTGTTCGCTCAATAGAAGGCCTGTTGTCTTCTTAAGTTTTACAAAACCAAATCAGTTTTACAGATCAACGAGTGTGTTGAATTTCTTTTGGTGCTGAACCATCATTCCTGAAGAACATTAGTTGATGGTATGAACAGTTTTTAGATTGGGTTTAAGGGTAAAAGTTTTTGTCATTCACATACAACTGAGGGTCTATTGCAACAAGTTCGGATTGAATTCAAGCGGAGCTTATGTACGTGAATATGTTGTGTAGGCCGACGACTGGAAGTAGTTCAAATAACTGTGAGGCATGTGTTAGGGAAATGTTTGGTTTTAAGACCTTACCAGTTACAAATCAACAATACAACTGTCGGCTTCACGCCGAGAGTTGTCACGATTCGTTTCACGCCGAGAGTTGTCACGATTCGTGGGCCCCACTGAAACACAGCCCTCAGTTGTGCAAGGTCGTTCGGACAAACACCCAGTGCCTACAAACTGTTGTCAACAACAAACGTTCTTTGGTAGTGGTGGTTCAGCACCAAAACGAATCTGATCTTGTTGAACTGTTATAACTGATTCAGTTTTGTTCAACTAAAGAATGTAAAAAGCCTTCTGTTGCGCGGACACCATACTGTCACAGATTGACTTTACATTCAAGGTTACACTCGAGTAGACATCAAGCAGCAGTTTTCTAGGACTCTCGACCTCCCCAGTTGTCCCCAGGTCCCCAGGTAATGCAGTTTTAGGTAATATTGGCTGATTCGATATAGTAACTGTTACTAGTTTACTAGAAGTGTTACTAGTGTTACTGTTATTAGTTTTGAGGAGTAGCACAGTTTCTTGTGGTGGAAACGGTGGTTGGCAGCATTGCTCATCAGCTGTTGCGTGTTGGTAGCAGTGCTCATCAGCTGTTGCATTGTTGACCAGGTGGTGGTACCGTGGTGCAGTCCTGTGTCCCTGAGAGCCTTGTTCTGCCTCTCCCCGTTCACGCCGGACCTGGAACTTTCGCAAGTCAACGGAACTCTGTTCCCTCGCAAGAGTTCGCTCACGCCGACACTGGCTTCGAGGCTGCTGTCGCTGTGGAGGCACATTTCAAAAAGCCGGACGCATTTTGAGACTAAACCGGATACAGGTGGTTACAGCGCAAACATCGAGATAGTTTTAGCGAATTTCCCCTATAGGGAAGAAGCTATTACCGTAGGTCTCATGGTAAGACCTAAGCCCGCGACCATGATAACTTTTCGTTTTGGGGCCACCAGAAGCAAAAAACACTATTCGTTCGAATTTTTATATATATATCTATCTATCTATCTATCTATCTATCTATCTATCTTCTATCTATCTATATATATATGTGTCTGTAAGCACGATAGCGGCCGTAAATATGGTCCGATCTTTATGAAATTTGGTACAGACATGTAAAGTGGTAATCAATTGGACGAGTTCGTGAGCCAGCCCGATCGGACCATCGGAAGGGGGGGTAAAGGGGGATAAATCCCCCCAAAAATGGGGTTTTTGAGTTTTTTACATAGAAAAATAAAATTAATCAAATTTTTGTTGGCACCATTGAATTCAGCTCAAAAAAACAAACAATTTAGTATGTTGAATCATTGCTCTATCTCCATTGGTTACCAAGATATTGAAAGTGGTAAACACAGTACGTTGTCCCTATGTTAACCTTATGGGGAATAAGTAAAATTCTATATCTTGCTTATTTCTCAACATATCTTAATAAAACTTGGTTTGTGGCTTCATCTAGATGAGGTCTAATGTATTTTAGTCTAAAACCTACGAAATTTCCATTTTTGTGGCAGCAAACCTGCATAATCATTCCCCATGTTATCCTTATGGGAAATAAAAAAATTCTATGTCTTCCTTATTTTTTAACATTTCTTGATAAAACTTGGTATGGCTTCTTCTAGTCAAGATCTACTAAATAATGAATTAAAACCAACCGTTTTAACATACCTGTTGCAGCAAACCTGCATACTCATTCCCCATGTTATTCTTATGGAGATTACAAAAACATGTCAAATTTTGCTATGTTGCATTGAATTATGTTCTTCCGCATTTGAAATTCGCTGAGTATGCAGGTCTGCTGCAACAGGTGTATTTTGTCTTTCAGGTCAACTTGGTACAGTTGAACTGTTCACACTGCCTAAAGTGGTTCAGACAATGTCAGAACTTTAATCGCTTACTACAATGAATTAAACGATGAATCGATGGGATTTTTATCAGTGTAAATATGAACTATTTTGATCCTCTGATCAATTAAGACCACTCAGGAAACACACTTTTACCCCTTTGCAACAAGAAAAATCATAGCAAAATCTTTTCTCGTGTCCATATACATAACATATGATCAGTTGTATAGGAAAATTTCATTTTACCCAGTTGGCAAGACTGATTAAAATCATCTGTTGTTGGTACTGATCAGCTGACTGGAAATTATGCTTCTTGCAGGGTTCATAGGCAAAGGCCTGACCAGACAGCTGAACAGAGTGTGGAACTATGGAGTGAAGGGGATGATGGGAACGCTGTCCCTCGTTGTTGTATTTCCTGCCGTCTGCCTTGCTGTCAGTCTGCTCAGTCTACTAATAGCAGTCACTGCGTTCATCTGGTAAGCGTGCTCTAATTGTTTTTGTTGTCTTATAGGAGTGATCCTTGTTGATGGGACAACGATAGAAAATTAAGTAATGTGGTGAATGTATTACAATCAAGAATTTATTTAAAGAGTGGTCGATTGAATTTTCCCTCACTGAATTTTCAACTTGGAAATTTTAACACCTTCACTTTAAAACACTTAAATGTTTTTCATTAGTAAAACTTCAATCACAACTTTGTGTGCTGCTCTAATGAGGGGGTGGGGAGGGGGGTTTTTGTTTTCCGTCCGTCTCCTTCTCCAGATAGTGATTCACGTACCGTTCCCCTACTTGTCACTTTGTCTCCAAATTCCAGACGATATGTCATTTTGTTAAAAAAATAATTGAAAGTTCAATATTCTTGCATGAAATAATAATTTTTTTTTCTCCTTAAATAGCATTGACCAAGCAGACGACTCATTCTCACGCACGGGATTTTTCCCATGTGAGAAATAATTTCGCTTATTTTTGTTTTGTTTTTGTTTTAACAGTGTTATTATTATTATTAATTTGTATTATTAAGCTGCAAAATGTATGTTGCTTGTATATTTTCTTTTGTGAAATAAAGACATTTTTGATTTGATTTGAATTCTTTCTTGTCCAAAAACAACAAGTTTGCAATGCAGAACTCTTTCCACTTCATCTCTACCTAGAAATCTAAATTTTCTCATGTTTTTTGGGGCTTATAACTAATGACAATAGACAATAGACAATAATTCTTTATTTACACAAACATTGAGAATGGTATTGGCGTCAAAGGATCGAGTTTATAAGGAGCGTAAACTTAAAGCATTCTCAAGTAACAAGGTCATACTTTCTAGCTTCAAACCAAATTCAATTTAAATGAGCCAGCTCTCTAAGCGTAAGTCTACCCTTGCAAAGCAGTGATTATGTTCAAAGGCCAGTTAACCATTCAAATCAATTCAATTCAGAATGCTTTAAATAAAATTTATACATTTTCCAAAGTGCAAAACACTGTAGGGAAGAGATATTACGTAATTCGACCTTAACACAATTTTCTTAGGGCTCGGGCTGAATTGCTCTTCTGATTATTTACCATCCAGCCAACACAAGGTAAACAGCATTCTTTTCCTAATCTGAGTGAGTTATTTAAAATTATTTAGGGTTGGCCAATCAATTTGTATTGCCTGCAAATAAAATACAAAACTGGTTTTTATTCCCAGGGCCGGACTGGGCATAAATTTTGGCCCGGGCATTTATATGGCGTACCGGCCCACTGCATGTCTGCTTTGGCCAGGGCCGGTGACAGAATTTTGGCTCAGCAAAAGTGGTGACCTTTTTTTTTCTTTACTCACGCATGTGATTTTGGCCTCTTTCTTGTCATTTCTGTCCCTTTTTGTCTGTTCCCGGACCCCAAACAGGGGGGGATTGCCTCTGCGCCCGGCCCACAAACGACCCAGCGGCCCCTGGAGGTGGCGGCCCACCGGCCATTTGCACGGATCCCCTTATGGCCAGTCCGGCCCTGTTTTTTCCTGGGTAACATCTATCGTTAGTGCTTTCGTCACATATCGAGTATAACCCAGTTGAGTGTTGCAGGATGCCGATAGCAGTGTTGCTGCTACATCTGGGGATGGTGTTGATTTGGGACCTTGACTGTCCAGTGTCCTCGAGACCCAAGTATCTCGTCATATTGCAGGTAAATTTGAGATTGAACCTTTCAAGATGCAAGATACAAGAATTTTATTTGCGGAAAAGATACCAATGAGTACATTGCACAATAGTATCCTCCATTTTGTCATGCTTATGGTCCCCACGTTAGTTACCAAGACCACTGAAAATTGCTAAATATCAACAGCAGTAGGACCACTGACTATTATTTCTTTGCCAAAATTTGTCTAATGAGTACAATGGAAGATCTGCCAGAAACATTTTTAATTTTAACTTGAATTGTTTTCGTGGTAGTTCTTTAAGTTTTGTAGGTATCTGGTTACAAAGTTTTGGAACAAAAGTTAAGCTAGCCAATGACTGTTGCGGAATATTATGCTTTGTTATGTGAATATTGCCTTTACCCCTTGTGTTATATAAGTAAAGTTCATGTTTTTTTTTTTTTGAAAAAGTTATTTAATTTAATATAAACCAATACTTTATAAATAATAGAGCATGGAACTGTAAGGATTTAAAGTTTTAAATGCATCCTTACAGGAGTGTCTAAAGCTTAAACCTGCTATACATCTCACTGCTTTCTTTTGAAGTACAATAAGTTTTTTAATGTTGAATTTTGAAGTGAAACCCCATATCTTGATACAGTAGAGTCCCACAAACCCGGACTAATGTGGACCGAACGGAGTCCGGGTTTGTGAAAATTCCAAGTTATCGGGAAATGAGTAAAAATAAGAAAAAATAAGAATAGTTTCTGTTATTTCTATGAGAAATCATTTATTTATTGCATAGTAAAAATATAAAAACTATATAAGTTACAAAAAAAACTTAAAGAAAAACTAAAACAGTTTTAAATGTGTCACATCGTGCTCTGGCCTTGAATCTCAATGCACTTTATTGCTCTGGCAGGCTTTCCGAGTTATCCAGAATTCCGGGTTATTGAAGTCCGGGTTTTCGGGACTCTACTGTACCATATGTTAAATTTGCATTAAAAATGGGTAATATAATATTTTTAAATTATCTATTGAACATGATAATTAATTTTAGTTTTCTTAAAATAAAAACAGATCTGACTGGTTTTTGGCAAAGGTTGTCAATATGGTCATTCCAATTGAGTTTGTCATTTGATCTTCTTCCACTGAAAATTTTAGTTCCAAATCTGATTTTCTGTTTGAACTTAAATTTAAAAGAGCTAATTTGCTCGCACTAACTGTTAGGAAACTTTCATTGAAATGTTGAATTATACAATTACTTGATGTATTTGTTAAAATTTCTAAATTCTGTAATTTTCATCTGTTTACACTCAAAAATGTGTCGTCAACATATGTTATACAGGGTTCCCACTCAACCGTGAAACCTTAAAAATCGTGAATAAGCCGTGAATTTGGCAAACCATGAAAAAACCTGGAAAGAGCCGTGAATTTCGTCATCAGACCTTAAAAATGAGCCAATTTTAAAATAGCCAATATTTTTATTAAATTATAGAGAAATATTTGTATCAATTTATTAGAGACATTAAAAATGATTCACAGTCCCAAGACGAAGACAGCAATTGTGTACTTTAAGACGTAGATTGTACGTACAGGGCCTGCTAAACTGAGATTGAGATTCCACAGTGGCTGTGGAAGGAGGGGTGGAGACTGGGGAGGTAATGGCGGAACGCGATCGGTTGCCTTGGAGGGGGAGGGAAGGATGGAAAGGTGAAGAGAGAGAAGACTAGATAGCTGAAGACGCACGCTCATTGGTTTACGTTTGCGCGGCAAACAAATACGTGAATTTCTTTCTTCCTTAATTAATTTGTTTTCTTATTCTTTACATTCCTTCTATTGTACGATTCGTCGGTTTTCAACTACCGATTAATGCATCGATGTCTCCGCTGCTTGTTTCTAATCATTTTCTGTTTTTTGTATTATCGTTCAAGATGTTTGTGGCAATAAATAAACTGTTTAAAAATGACGCCAGAACGAACGTCTTTGTTGCGTATTTTGTTTTCTATATGCGAAAATCCAAACGACTTGTCCTACAACAACATATGACGGCTAATATTTTTTGCCAAATTTTTAGTATAAATCGATTGAGACAAAAATGAATTTTTTATCTCTTGCCGTTCAAGAGAAATTCTATGATCAAACTGGTGTATATTTTGTCGTTCTCCAAGGTCAACTAAATATAGCAGAAACTCCGAATTCCATCTAATTGGAGATAATATTTTTCACCTGTCAACGCCCTTTCCTTTTCACTCAGGATTATTGTTTGTGTACGTTTTTCGTGGGAAGGACACGCTCTTCCGGTTTAACGTGACCAAAAATAGATCACAAAAATTATCTTCTGAGAAGACTTCTCATATCATAAGCTCGGCTAGAAATTCAACCTTATTCAAAGCTGTTTAGTGTTTGTACGACTATTTCATTGCGTCAAAGGAGCAATGGTCCTTTTAAGTTGTTATATGAGGATACGATACTAAGCAGTAAGCGTACGATAATTTTGAGTCGGCAAGGGGACGGCTGGTTGTCGGACTGAGACGTATAGTGAAGATCGCTTCGAAGTTTGATATCGCGATTGCGACCATCCTTGTTCGTCTCGTTATAATATTGCGTGGACGCCGTAAGTCAGAAGCTTGGCGCGAATCATTTATTGTTGAACATTTTTAAGTTTCGGGTTTCTTTCGGGTAGTGTGTCGGGTATCGTCAACCCGATTTCTTTCGGGTAGTAGGTACCCGCCCGACCCGACGTGTAATAAAAACCCGCCGAATTAAGCCTGAGACGTGTCGAACCAAGGCCCCACTGAAAATACAGGCCATGCTGCAGCGATCCCAGCGCTGCGCCACGTCACACAAGTAGGCAGGGAACTAACATCCTATGTTTACATTTTATTGCTAAATGTCAAATATTCCTTGTTTGTTTACGTTTTTTCTGTTTACATTTCATCACTAAACGTCAAAAATTACTTGTTTATTTACGTTTTCTTGTTTTGATTTGAAAGTAACTGATGAGCAGCACAGCTGTGAGTCCTGAGCCAGACTTTCAGACCGCCTACTAGTTTGACGTCATAAATCCTGCAGCATGGACTGTATATGTAGTGTGGCCTTGGTCGAACCCGCCCGACCACTCGGGTTCACGTAATTACCCGAAGCTACCCGAATTTTCTGGTACCCGCAGACCTCTACTTATCACTCACTACCCATTGCACTGTTTGAATGACAGCAAGGCCCTAACTTCGGCCGCTGGAAAACATGCCTGCAGGCGACGAACGCTGTGCAATTAACTAACATTTAAGGACAGTAGAACAACGATTTATCCGAACCAGGCGGCGCGCCTTACCGGTGTCCAAAACTGGCAACAAGAATTATTTTTAATCGCGTTTTTACTTTCAACTTTCGCAAAAAAACTATTTTACAAAAAACGTAATTGAAGTGTATTTAATAACTTGCAATTAATTTTTAAACAAACACGACATTATTTTAATACGTGTTATATAGATCATATTTCGAGTTTTCGATGATAAGAGAGTTGATAATCACGAACTTCAACTCGGTCAAGACAAAATATATGAACGATCGAATATTCATTGAAAGGTTGGCAACATACGCAAGCGCAGACTATCATATTGTCTTTCATTACACGGCTGTTTGTTGTCTTAAAACGCAGTGCGTGATTGGCTCGTTGCTATGACGACACACGGTTGTCATGGCAACATACAGTGCGACAGTGCGCACTGGACTCTGCGCATTGTGTGGGCGGATAGAAAGCAGAAAGACAGGAAGAAAGGAAGGAAGGAAGAGAGGATGGCGTTAAAAATTAAAAATATTTAAGTTGCGTGCGTGTTCCACAATCGCCAGTACAATGTTTTCTGTTTTCTTAAGTAATCAATAATGTTAAAATCATATCGTATTTTGTGAAATAGTTAAAATTTATTTAATTGCATTGTATTTAAAGTTACTTTTCCGTCATGTATAGTTTGTTTACCTAAAATATTACACAGTTTAATTCTATTGGTACAGAAGTTACTTCTCCGTTGTGCTGGCGCCGGCGCTATGCGTCTGCCGAGTTTTCCCTCGCTACCCCCCCCCCCCCCCCCCACCCCCACCCTGTTATTCTCTGTGAAACTGTGCGGGCGGCAAAATGTTTACCTATATTTAGACCGTGAATTTCGTAATTTTCGGACCTTAAAAACCGTGAAAGAGCCGTGAATTTTAAAATTCAGATTGAGTGGGAACCCTGTATAGTTTTACCTAGTAATTATACTGTACATGAGGGCTGTCCAGGTATTAACAGACTTGTGTGGCCCCACATCTATGACAGAGTGTACTGTTGGAACCAGTAGCGGCGTGTGGCCCGTGCGCCCGCAAGGGGCACCAAGGGCGCGCTGGTTTTGGGAGGGCGGCGAGGGAAGTCAGAGAAAGGCGGGTACTTCAAAAACCAAAAGAAGAGAGGGGAAACGGCGGCAGTTTTGGTTGTATAAATGAAAAGGGTTTTTTTATAAAATAATTTATCTTTAATGGGGTAAGAGAACAGATCGATGGTGTGAAAAATGCGGCTCGAAGTCGCCACCGGCCGATGTGATCGGCCTAACGATGTCAAGCGAAAACCACCAAGGGCCAAGGGGGCGATCAGATCGGCTTTGCGTGTTTGCTTTATTAAACGGTTATTTTTGCTTATATATTTATAAACCACATGCTTCTGTAAAGCTAAATAACCATTCTATCAATCAATCAATCAAATCTTTATTGCCATTGATCACAGTATACATGAAATAGGCATTGTCAATTATATTCTAAGTTGTATTACAGCAGTATGTAACATATTAAATTGTAAAATAGATTTTCGTATCAAAGCTAAATGAATAAAATAAGTAAATCAGTATGTAAGGTTATATAATCCAAGATGATTCTTAAAATTTCAAATTTATTTCACAATTTAGGAATTCATCAATTGAATAAAACGGATTAACCAAAAGCCACTGAAATAACTTATTCTTAAAAATGCCAATAGAAATGGTTTGTGCAGACTCGTCCAGCTTATTGAAAAAATGTATACAGTTAAGTTGATGAGAAGATCCAATTTTTGTCAGTCGGTGTTGGGGAATATTTAATTTACTGTTATTTCTTGTATTGTGAGTATGGATGTCTTTTCTGGTAGTAAATAAATGTAAATTAGTTTTTGTATATACCAATATTTGAAAAATGTATAGATTTATGACAGTTAGGATTTTAGCATCAATAAATAAGGGTCTACAATGATCTAAATAACCTGCCCTGTAAATAGTTCGAATTACTTTCTTTTGAATTAATAAGATATTTTTTACTAAGGGTGAATGACCCCAAAGAATTAAGCCATAGGAGATATGTGATTGAAATAGTCCAAAGTATGCTATTCTTAAAAATTCAGTTGAAATGATATCTCTTAATTTCCAAAATAGGTAGCTTACCCGAGAAATCTTTTTACTAAGGATATTAATAAGGGATGACCAGTTTAATTTGGAATCTAAGTTTATGCCAAGAAGCTTGACTGATTGTAAATCTTGAAACTGTGTAGATAGACTGATTGTAATATTTTGGTTTTTTTCTTGATTACATAGAAGTTTGTTAGAAGCAAACCAATTTAAAGCATAATCTTCTGCAGATTTTATGGACAGATCAAGGAAAACTATATTTTGATTGCTAGTAAAAAGAGAAGTGTCATCTGCATAAATTACAGAGCCTACTGGTATATTTTTAGGCAGGTCATTGATAATTATTGTAAAAAAGAAAGGGCCAAGAACAGAGCCTTGCGGTACTCCCATTTTTATTTTTGATATTGTTGAGTTTAAGCCTTTAATTGAAACAAATTGTTGTCTATTGCTTAAGTAAGAGTTTATGATATTACATGAATGATCTGATATTCCATAAAATTTTAGTTTTTCTAGAATTATATTAAAAGGGACACAATCAAAAGCTTTGCTTAAATCTAACAGTAATAGAGCAACAGATTCTTTGTTATCAAGGGCATCAAGGGAGTGGTTAACAACTTCCATAACAGCAGATGTTGTTGATCGTCCTTCGCGAAAGCCAAACTGTGACTCAGATAAGAGATTAAAATGCTCAAAATGAAGGGAGAGCTGCTTGTGCATTAAGGATTCAAAAATTTTTGAGAAGATCGGTACTATGGAGATTGGTCTGTAGTTTTGAGGAAGCTGCTTGTCTCCTTTTTTATAAATAGGGATTACTTTAGAAAGTTTAAGCGAGACAGGAAAATATCCTACCTCCAGGCATTTAGTGAGAATGAATGAAAGTGGCTCTTTAATGGCATAGACTGTCTTTTTAACTATGTAATTTGATAAAAAATAGACATCCATACTCTTGGAGTTAGACAATTTAGACACAATTTGAACTCAGCGAGCACAGAATAATATAGAGTGGCTGTTCCGGTAAGGCGATGTACAATGTATGCGAGCCTACGCCGCCATATTGGACGGTCCCAGAACAGGAAAGACGCTCTAAAAGCAGCTACAATTTTAATTCTTACGCTTCCATTCAACCTGTAATTAAATATACTTTGGATTGAGAGAAAATTATGAAACTTGGTATAAACATAAACTATTAGCCTATTATGGTGATGGTATAATTTAAAATATTAATAATAAGCTCCTTATATTTTAAATAATTGATTAAGTTTGGAATTTTTATATGAGTTAGAAATCATGACATGAAAAAGTTGGTCGGCTGCTACTTTTTTTATTTTTTGGTCAGGTAAGTTTCGTCTGCACAAAAGTTGTAGCTAATGAAATGAACTTTACTCTTTGTATTTAAATTTTTCCTCTAGCGCGTTTAGTTTTCCCAGGATTGCAGGTTGAACAGAGCGGTCTTTTACTTCGAACGCGACACTGCGACGCGCTGCGACGCGACGTCCGCGACGCTCTGCCCCGGCCGACCCACCATGCGGCAAGGCACGACCGCTGGATTGCTAAAATGCTCTGTTAAAAGTAAAAATAATCCATTCACAAATGAAAATTAAATCTTCTTATTTTTAATATTAATACTGGGTGTCCGGATAGTATGGTAATACATTTTTTAATATGATAGTAGAGGTAAAATTAAGAAAAAAAGTTCATATAAAACATAGGTCCTAAAAGTGCTTAGTTTTCCGTCTGTGTGTCTGTTCTGTTTTTGTATATCTAATTATATCCCACGAAGCTCTTAACGTATAAACTTCATATTTGGTACATAGATGACCACTATCAAGAACTATATTTGTCAGAAGTATCGAATTCCTAATTTGTACTATTTACAAATGGCGATTTTTTTTCAAAGCTAAATATCTTAATAATCACAAATTTTAGACAAAAAAGATGCGGAAATTAATTAAATTAACGCCGATATTAAAATAATGGTGGTAAATTGGATAAAAACATAGTTCCTTAGTACGTACTGTCTGGAATTTGCAGGTTTTTATTCGGAAAATTTACGATTTCTCCATTATTAGCAATCCGATCATTATAATCTTAATATCAGCGTTAATAGGATTAAATTTCGCAACTGTTTTATCTCCTTTATGATTTTTCTAAAATTTGCGTATTAAGATATAGCTTTAAAAATAAAAATAAGTCGCCATTTTGAAATGATACAAAGTAGAAATTTGATACTTCTCACAAAAACATATTTTTCTTAACAATCTATGTACCAAGTTTTAAGTTATACGTTAAGGGGTTCGTGATGTAAAATCACAGGAAAACGAAGCAGTATAGGACCTATGATTATATCAAAATTGTTCTTATTTTTACCTCTCGTATCGTGTACAAAAATATTTTACCATAATTTCCGGTCCCCCTGATTATTATTCTGTGATCGCTCGCTAGTAAGGGACACATAATGCGAGAAAGAAAAAAGCAAAAATATGTTGAAATAGTTTATTTTCTATCAATAAATTCAGCTTTCAAAATATAAATTATGGTAAACATTTACACCAATGAACGGTATTCCTCACTGTCCCAAAAATGTTATGGTTTTACTTAATTGGTGCCTGATTTTTTTGAAGTGGACATTATCGTTGAAGTTTTTACCATAGTAATGCAATCTTATAGTTATGTATTTTTTGCAGATAGTTTTAAGCAAAAGTAGAAAGTGGTTGTTTTCCAGATCTTTGCTACATACGTAATCGCAATCTGAAAACAAATTCAGTCCGACACAACGCCTTAACACAATTTGTGTAATTTTTTTCATGGACGTTTTTCTGTTTTGTGAAGTTTTCTGTTTTAAGGTAGTTTTTCAACACACTTTCACATATAAGGCATATTTTGTGGACGTCGGCAGAAGGCTGAATGAGACCCCCCCCCTATTTTTCGAGGAAATCAAACTGTCGTGACGTACTTTTTCACATGTTAAAACTCTAACACACTCATCACAAATTACTTTGTTCCTAACAGTTCTGACAATGTAACCTGCAATATATTCTGTGATATTGAAGGCGATATCCGAAGTGCTCGAGTCATGAAAAATGATCTGATCGACATCTTCTAGCAAGTCATCGGAAATGAGCTGTGTTTGGTCTTCCTTATCGATCGCTCTCCATCCAGGGGTGGACACATTTATTGATTCAATCTCATTCTTGTATCTGTCAATGTTAAACGTCAGTGTTTTGCTCAGGATCTCAGAATTACCATAATTAGTTTCGTGTAACTCGCTGTGAATCAGTATTCTCTTAAAGGTTCCTACAAACTGTCTACATGATGGATTATTATTATGCCCTCCTCTAGAACGAATATAACCAAAGAGACGTTCAATATGGTCCTGGCTAACTTTGTAGAATGGAATGTACTTAAGTGGGCGACCTTCCCCAACCAAATGGTGATACATTGCTAATGCACTGTCTATACAAACAATAAAACCTAAAAATCCTGTTTTCCTTTTTGATTTAAGAATGGGAAGTCCAACGTTGTCCTTCAGCTGCAAAATGTATTCTCTTGCTTCTAATAACACTACTAATTGTGTGAGGTAATTTTCGGAGGACATCGCCTTTTTCTCGTATTTCCCACGGATGCTTCTGGAGTTTAATACATCAAAAAGTTTGTTGAAAATTCTAATAAATTTAATAGTTGCTTCACATCCAGTAAAATATTCTACTTTATTGTCATTCAAGTACTGAAGAGAATCAGCAACGGAAGCACTAAGTACTTGAACTGCCAATTTAACTTTCATTTTCTGTCTAGCATACTTAATATGACAGTTTGTTAATTTATTACCCAAATTCAGTCCTTCTTCTTTTTGAATAGCGTTCAGCTCTTCAATAAACCTCCATTCTATTTTTTCGTTGTTTGAGTCATACAATACTTGTTTGTCTCCTAGAGTATTGCGGACTAATTTTAGCATATGACAAACATCTAGAAAAAAATGAACTGGCTCCTTTGTAATAGGGTGGGGGAATTCACATATTAACTTTTCAGGTTCAATTTTGCATCCTAATCTATTA
The DNA here is from genome assembly GCA_035578135.1 of Flexamia atlantica. NCBI lineage: Eukaryota > Metazoa > Arthropoda > Insecta > Hemiptera > Cicadellidae > Flexamia > Flexamia atlantica. Next base: position 408,519 of record JAQJVK010000032.1, read on the forward strand.
GCCATAGCAATGTTCGTGGTCGTGCCATCGCAAGTTAAAGAAGCTGCAGTAATGCCAGATTCATGCAGAAGAGATAAGCACTGTTTCACCAAACCACTTAGCTGTTCACCATTCAATCCTGCGACAAAGAAGTATCCTAGAGGAATTTTCCAGGATGAATTAATAAACACAAGATTAAATACAAGTGCTTCAGTGGCTAAAGGGGCTGAGTCTTCGTCTGAGGGTGAGCCTACATTGACAGTTCCATAAGACTGTTTACCGTCCCACTCTAAATGTTTCCGTATCGCCATGCAGTCAAACATCAATGAACACACAGGGGTTCTTTGCCATTTTGCTGAAAATTCCTTCAGGGCTCTGAAAACTTCAGTGGAAAATCCAGGATCCCCTTTTACATTTGAATACCAGCGGCGCAAAGTTCTTGGGTGGGGCAAGGCTGTGGCGAAAGTTTTCCTTACAAAACAGTAAGCCTTTGGAGATAGAAAATGCAGTGTTATTGCAAATGCTTTCAGTCTCTCGTCATACATTTTGTTCAGCGACGGATTTGAAGATTTTGCATTCGACCTTTTAATTAGACACTCAGAAGTTTTTGATATGGACTCGAGAAAGATGCAAGATTCTTCTTGCATATTAATCTTTTCTCTTAACGATTTAATTATTTCATTGAGATTTGCAACCTTTTTTGTCAATCTTTTATTCTTCATTTGCAAATTTTTTATCTTTTTCCGATATACTTGTACATTGGACTTTGCTTTTGCTAATTCACATTTCAGTTTTTTTGTTGGGGAAACCCCACTAACTTGACCAGCAAGAATTCGTCTTCATTGTGGCTTCTTTTTAAAGGACGCCTCTCTTTTGTTTCCGAAATCACTGGAAAAATTGAGGGAATTGCTTCTTGTTTTACTCTTACACAAGATAGTGATGTGCGGTCGAGGTCCTCCTCCCTGAAATGTGCTGAGCACAGGCAACTCCATTTTGTTGGCTCCCAGTCCTTCCTTTTTGTTGCATTCGTCCACTTCTTCCGGAGTTCTTCGTTTTTTGGAAATCTGTTGAAAAAAAATAACTTCACTCTTATTGTCAAAACATTTACTTTTTATTTGGAATGGACAACAGTTGACTTAGCGTACATAACGTAATTAGCGTACAGTTGACTTAGCGTAATTTTTTGTAGGTACATTTGAAAATAGTAGATTTTTTAGTTAATAACAGTTTCCTATGTAGAAACAATTTTCTGGGCCAGGTTTTTTGGAATTTTTTTGGGTTTTCTGATTATTCTAAAGTTAGTAAATAAATGTATCATAATCGATGGATATTAAATTGATATTTGGAATAAGTAATCATATTTGTGGTCTACTAAAACTACAGTGACTTTAATTTTGTACAACAACTCAATTCCCACACACGGGTATTTCATTACTTAAGTGGGAATTATTTCCAAATATTGTAAACCATAATACACGTTTTTTTATGGAAATAAATTAATGTCCTTTTAAGTTTGAGACTTCGTAATAGGTAGATTAGGAACGTGGCCAGTACTGACTAGAATTCGGCCCGGAATCTGGCCAGTACTTCTCATAAAATGCTGCTAAATTATGTAAATAAGCATTTTCAATATAAGAAAACAAATAAACATCGAATTGTTTAATTTAAATAAATGATATAAAAAACCACCGTACAAAAATATAAAGCTGTGGTTGGGTATCGAACGTACGACCACCGCCTCAATGACCGCACGCTTTAGACCGCTCGGCCATCCTGACATTAAGTGAGCAATTGACGGAAACTAATAATCTAAAATATAATTTTAACCTATCGCTAATGCATTTTAATTCCCAAGCAATGTTTAGGCCTAAGTCTCTTTTTTGTATTATTTATTAAAAATTCACATAATATGGTAAAACCAATTCAACACTTGCGCATTTTACCACATAAAACAGTAATTATAGCCGTAATGGATGGGAATCAATACTGTTTATAAAGGTCGCTAGCTTAAGTGAGTTACGACTTAAGAGAAAGATAGATTATACATCGTAAAGAAATTGGGATATATCGCGAGAGAGTAATTGACTAGGCGCCTATAAGCCTAAGCCGTGGGAAATACGTTTTGGTGTTGGCTTCTTATAGAAGCGGCCAGATACACCAAGGGCTGGTAAAATCGAGGCAGGATGTACAGTAGATATTAATCCTTCTTAAATGCAACCAGGAATAATAAATGAAATAAACATATTTCTAGGCGAATGTCTGAAAATTATCAGTGTAAAGGAAAGGAAGGAAAAGTTAATCGGCTAAGAGTAGGCTTTATAGGTTTTTTGCTGCTAACAAGAATTAAAAATAGGCCTAAATAGTATTTACCTATGAAAAGTAACATTATTTTCTTGGTCTTTCTTTTTCGTGCTATTGGTGCAACCAAATGCTACACAAAACACCATATTAAGAAGGAAAAATTAATGATTTATCACATCTTCTCGAAATAGCGAGTAGACCTACTACTCTGATGACGGGAAGCGGAAGCAGTGTGGTTGGTAAGCGCGCTGTGCTGCGCCGCGCCGCGGCACCGGGCCGCGTCGACCACGGTGAGCCGCCCCCCCCCCTTCTGGCCGCCATCTTGGTCGGTCCTGGCGCTAGCGGCCGGCTCGCTCGCTGGGCGGAGCAGCCACTCTATATTATTCTGTGCTCGCTGTTTGAACTACGTCTTCTGATCCAATTTCTTGCCAATGAAAATGGTCAATTCTAAATGCCAATTCTAAATGGTCTAAATTATTTTCTTAATCGAGGCGAAGCGCGAACGTGACGTTGTGTCAGTTTTTTCATGAGTTACCCGAAGGAGATTTCGATGGTTGGGTGAGGGAGGGGGGAATATGATGGGTTGGGAAGGGGGCGGCAGGCGGCAATTTTGATATTTGCACGGGCGCGAAAAAACTCACGAGCCGCCGCTGGGTGAAACTTCTCTCCCGGCCTGAATGTGAGCCGATTCTCACCGACCAATCACGTAACTAATTTCTACAGCGTCTCTGTTACCGGCAAAGTATGTAATCAGGCATTCTATAAAATGCCTAGGCAATCTATACAATGCCAAAAACTGGCCAGGTAAAGTATGAAACAACGCACATTTTATACTTTGCCTAGTCTTTCTATAGAATGCCCGCTGGCTCTTTAGGCAAAGTATGAAAAACAGTGTTTCCACAGATCGCGGTTCGGGCGAAGTCTGAAGGTCAATGCCTCCCCCCACCCCTCCACTTCATCCCTTCTCGTGCCTTCGCCGCCGTAACACATGACGTTAACCTAACCTAACCTAACCTAACCTAACCTAACCTTACCTAACCTTACCTAACTGTAGGTTAGGTTAGGTTAACACATTTTCAACTTTCAGAACTTTTGTATTATACACTAATTAATCAAGTTCTTGTAAACGGACATTTTCAACTTTCAGCACTTCTATATTGTACAATAAACAATTTTCTAACCAAATTTATTCACTTAATACTTTGCCCGCTTACCTAAAATGACTAGGCATTATATACAATGGCTAGTCAAAGTGTTTAGATTAATAATAACATTACTCCATTTCACACTTTGCCTAAAAGCGTTAGGCAATGCATAGATTGCCCAGTCATTCTATAAAATGCCTGAATTTCATACTTTGCTGGTAACATCTCTAATTAACAGTGCCAATTTTAAACCCTCCCTAATATAAATAAACTGTAGGCAACATTGTTTTGGGCCATAAAAGTCTACTCTATGTTTATTTCACGCTGAAAGAAGTGACAATAAATTTTGAACCTGTTGTAAGATCATTCAAGTGCTTGACATTCCGTACAAAACAATCATTAGAAAAAATCCTTACCATATTCCTGATTCTGGACAATACCCACATGCCTGGGATATCGTTAACAGAACTTCTCTGAAAAAGAGGAACATTTTCAAATGAATCTCGATAACCCTTACCTGGTCCCACATGATCACCTTCTCTTCCAAGTCAACAGACTTTTTATGCAGGACAAGTGTTTCCAAATGGGAAGGAACTGAAGGAAGAAACTTTATCTGTACAATCACACTTGAGGGGATTTTCAATGCATACTGCCATTTTAATCCCTGTAAGCATTAACTACATGGCTGGTTGGCAGCGACAGTTTTCATCGACTCACACTCCACATTCCTCTGTTTGGCTGGTAGTCAGTTAAACAGTATTGTAATTTTTTCCGAATATAACAATTTTGTTTCATTTGATCTCAGGTTGTGATTAGCTGAATTGTTACTTTCGGATAACTCTAATAACAGTAACTGTTATTGAAAAGTAACCTTCTATTTTAACTGTTATTTTGTAACAGTTATTCTTACTATAATCACATAATTTTACTCGCACAATAATCTAGCTCACAGATGGATAATATTGCCAAATATTTTTTTTTTGCCGATAATGACAATAATGGTTTAGAAGTTATCATTAAATTGATCAAAAACGTATTAGGATGTTCAAAATCAATAAGCATTATTGTCTAGTTCTCTCTTAAGTAACTCACAGAGCTAGCGTGCATTGTCAAACAAAAAAGAATCACTACGAAATACACGCTTTTTTCAACAATAACTGCAGTAAAAATATACCACTAAACTGTTACTTAGTAACACTGACTTAGGAAAAAGTCCTGACTATTGTAACTGTTACTTCCACATAACGGTTACTTTCAAATAACAGTTACTTTTAAATAACAGTTCCAAATAAAAAGTTATTCTCAAATAACAGCTATCAAGTATCAGGTTAGCCAGTGACAGTTGTTGTCTGCAGGCGCTGTTGTGGGACGTGGGGTTGCTGGGACTGTTGCAGCCAGTAGCAGCGTTGACTGTCGCGCTGGTCATCTGTCCTGTCATGTCCTTCACGGTGGCCACAGGTGAGTCAGGGAAAAGTTTATGATACTTATAACACGTAGACATAGGACATTACAGTTTATTGGCTCAATAACATACAATTTTTATTATTAAGCTAGCAGGTATACCCGCACCTTCGCCCGCTGAAAGGATAACTAATTTTAATTAAGTCGTATTTTGCCATGTGCAATTTTTAGGAATAGTTAACTAATGGAGTCGCGATCAAGTTTTACAGCCGATTGCGAGTTACGCAAAGCTGCATCTGCCGTTTGTGGGATATTCACATTTATCCTGTTGGCACACCTGCAACACCAGCTGACAGAAATGAATGATCATTTACTTAATCATCTTTCTGCGCATGCGCGAATTCGAAAAACCGTCAACGGCTTAACTTCAAGCTCTCTTCTTCATCGTACGCCGCTCAATTAACATCTTTTGGTGAGGTACCGTATTTAATCATAATGTTCTAGAGGGTTCAACTTCCCAAAGGAGGGGTTTTGGGAATCGAGGATATAGGTAAAATTAATTGGTAATACATTTGGCCCTCAGATTCTAAATTCTAAATTGATAGGGTTATCGTTAGCCATGGCATTAAAATATTAGTTTTCAGACTTAGTCGTTTGGACATGTTAGATCATTATTAAATCAATAGTTGAACGGTCATAGGCAACCGTGATACCCACATTTGGATGGTGTCTTTATCTGCAATCGACAGATTCTTTATTGTGGCCGCTTGCTAGTTTCACAAATAAGCGGCTTTTTCGGTTCATTTGTTGCCGGCAAATACACGCAACCGTATTGACAGCCGATCACTAGTTTCACAAAGTTGCATTCCGTTTATTTATGAAGGGCAAATAAACGCAATCGTTTTTCGCGGCCTCAGAATATCTGGTCTACTGCTTCCTTTATTTTGAAACATTGTACAAGCTACCGGAGAGAAGGGATAAATAGGAATGGAAAGGTAGGAAAGGACAGTATGGTCTTTGGTTGTGCTGGTTGCTCATGTTTCTGCCTGTTGTGTTGGCAGTGTGTATCCTGAGGTAACGACCTAGGTTGGCCTACGACTTTCTCATGTTTCTGTTTGTCGTGTTGGCAGTGTGTATCCTGAGGTACTGGCTGAGGTTGGTTTATGACTCGCTCATGTTTCACCTACTGATAAAGAAGCGAGCTCGTGTCCCTGCCTGTGACGGGTTCCTCATCAAGAGAATCGCCGGTCCTGGTCTCACGTCTGATTATTATTACCAGGTATGTGTATTAATTGATTTTAGGGATGTGTTGGGTCCGTAAATGGGGGTACTCGGTACCAAGAACCGATGTCCAAATGACACTACTGGAACTACGGTGCCCATGGTAGACAGCGAGAGTATCTAGTCTAAAATATTGCCCCTTCAAGCTTCTAGTTTAAAATATTGATGTAAAATTACTACTGGAATCTATTTGCTTGGTGCAACTTGTAGATGAAAATTAAAACATTTTTAAACAATAATGTACAATAGATTGCCTGTAGGTTTGTAGGTACATTACAACATACAACACATTGTAACAAACTCTAGGTACATATTGGTACTGGTACCGAGAACCATCTTGTCAAGAACCAGCACCAAATTTGAAAAATGTGGTACCATCAAATCCCTAATTAATCATCTTACGTTTTTTTTCTAATTACTTGTTTTTCTCAAAGTTAGATTCAGTTTTAAAAGTGCTTTTTAGTTGAAGAAAGACAACTTTCAAAAGGGCTGGTTTACATGTTTTTTGCACTGTTAACTTTTGTTCCCTGGTTGTTCTTGATTCCAGAATATCTTCTACTTAATGCATGAAAAGTAAAAATCTTTTTATTTTCAATTATATAATTTTTTCCTTGCTAGTAAATTTTTTTTCCTTCTACTTCTTTTTCCATGATAAATTACTATCTCAACTTTTCTTAACGCAACTCAAAAGTGGACGCAAAGGCAGAACCTGCCTATGTCTGCTGATTCCTTTAGGCCAACAAATAAATAAATAAAATAAAGTAAGAATAAATAAAATAAATATAAATAAAATAAATTAATGAATAAAATAAATAAAACAAATAAATAAATAATAAACAAATAAATAAACATAATGAAATGTTTTTAGAGTTCCGGCCAAATCATTAGGCGGGTGAATGAGTGCGCTGCTGGCGTTCAAAATATGTTTTTGGCCAATTATTTACCCATCTGAAGTCATAGACAATTATTCTCTTTGTTTATGTTCTCCAAATCAGCTGACTAAGTTCTCCAAACATACCCAAATAAATGTGCTTCTATCTGTTGGAAATTTGTTCAACTACTTAGCTGTGTAGAGGAGCTGAGGTGTCTTTAACAGCAAGTCATTTATACAGCTGGAGTTTCCATTTTTCGCCACCCGCCTAATGATTTGGCCGGAACTTTAGTTCAAGTTGCCTGTAAACATATTTTTAGTCAATATATAATATTTTAATTTATTGTACTGTAAAGTAGCTTAGTATTGTTATGGAATAAACAATGTTTTTCATTCATTCATTCATTCACATCGGTTGAGTAGAGAGGTGAGTTAGTACTCGTCAACTGGCCCAGTGTAAATAGATGAACAATTCGAGTGGCGGGCCAACCGACAATTCTAAAGAATGGATAATCAGCCGATCTCAGCAACTTCGCCGAGTTACTTGACGAATGTAAACTGGCCTTAAGGAAGCAAATTTCTGTGAGTAAAGAAAAAAGAAATCACCATGACCAGTGTTTATGGCTTAAATTAATCAGTAGATTTTCAAATATACCATAATCGTGAAAAAATAGGGGGTAAAAAATTGTGTAGGGTTTAAATTATCTAATAAAAAATAAAAAAAATAAACATGAAACAGGGAGGAAGTGGATGTTGGATATTTTTTGCCATCTCCTTGAAATGATGGATATTTTTTGCCTCTTTGATGAAAATGCCGAATGGACTTTTTTGTTCTTTTCCAACCATCAAAATAAGAGATAAGATACAGAAATAATGAGGTAGAATACTGAGAGTTTTGTATTACCAATATGTTTTCCCCTACCTGCTATGTCTAGACCGCTGACTAGTTTTACTCCTTGAAATGTGTGAGAAAATAATTATTTGTCTCCCAGCGGGAGTAAATTTATTACTTTGTCTCCCGCTGGGAGTCAATCAGCTGATCACTTCATTTCATTTCATTTCATTTTCAACGGCTGACGCCAATACATAAAAGTATACAGTAAGTTAAAACATGCATAAATATAATGCAGGACAAAATTCCAAGATGCAGTTGATATTTTACAGTATATAAATCTATAGTTGATAAAATAATTCTTAAATTGAATAACAGGGAAAAGGACTACCATGCAAATAACAATGTATATACAGTGCAACAACAAACCAATACCAAGCATACAAGCAAGCAAAGGTAGTGTGGGTAAAACGTGAACAAACATAACTCTAAGATTCATTAAGGCTAAAAGATAACAATACTTACAATAGAGAGGAACAAAATTGCAAATATGAAAATTGCTAACAAGCATTAACAAAGTAAAGGACTAGTGCAATAATCATATCAAAGACAAGCAATCAAGCAAACCCAGGCAGTAATGGGTTAACCTGAAAATACAATTATGAATTCAACAAACAAAGCAGGCACATGCAGGGCATGCAAACATCACACAGAGGAACAGGCACATCACTAGAACCAGGAGCAGGCACTTTACCACTTTGCATTCACCACACTCTTCTTGAAGGAAGCTTGCGACATGCTGAAAAGGTCGATGCCATCAGGTAGAGCATTGACGAGGCGTTGAGCTCTAGGCAATAGGCTGTAGAGATGGTAGTTTTACCGAGATGTTCACAAGCGAAGAGGTCCCTGGATCTAGATGATCTGCTGGCTCGAAAGTTTAGTAGTTCGAGAAGTCCAGGGCAGTCGATGAACCCATTGACTTGTTTCTATATAAGCATGACGTCCTGGATCTCTCGTCTGGATTCCAAGGGGAGGATGTGGAGGAACGTGGAAATGTCTTGGAGAGGGACCTCCCTGTAGTTGAAGCCCAACCTCACACCAACTACTCTCAAAAAGCGATTAGATACAGATTGAAGCACGGACTTGAGAAAGTCCTGGTGAGGCGACCAGACACAGCAGCCAAACTCCAGTTGAGGAAGTACAACTGCTATGAACAGGGTTTTAAGCAAAGTAATGTCTTGGAAACATTTGGAGCTGTGAAGGATGAAACCCAAGGCTTGAAGGGCTTTTCTACTGCAAGAGGTAATGTGACGTTCCCATGTCAGGGAGGAAGTTATGGTCACACGCAAATCTTTAACTTCATTAACCCTTACCAGATTAGATCGAGCCAGACTATAGTTGAAGAGGAACTGAGACTTCTTCTTGCTGAAAGATATGACCACACACTTCTTAATGTTAAGGGCCATGCAGTTTGAGTCACACCAATTCTGGACGGCATCAAGACTATGTTGGAGGAGTAAGCAGTCTTTTCGGCTTCTTATGGTTCGGTATATCTTCAGGTCGTCAGCATACAGAAGGCATGGGTTTCCACCATGGGATACCAGGTCATTTATAAAGATATTGAAAAGTGGTGGGCCGAGATGGGAGCCCTGGGGAACACCAGATGTGGGGAAAAATACTTGTAATAGAGTTCCAAAAAACTTGACCTGAACAGGTCGGTTGGCAAGGTAGGACTGGAACCAAGAGAGCATGCTCCCAGACACACCGGCAGCTTGAAGCTTAGCAAGGAGGAGTGGATGGTTGACCCTGTCAAACGCCTTGGCGAAGTCAAGATAAATGGCGTCGACTTGCAAATGATCTTGAAAATCACTGGTGCATGAATGGTTGCAGCTACTCGGATGCAGGCGCCAGTAGCAGAACGAAACAAAATGGTTTTTTTTATTACTCAATAAGTTATTAAAATAAATGTTTATGGTCAGGATATTTATTATTACAGGTGGGGAAAAATTTCATGTGTATTTCGAGAGTAAAGCTTAATGTCTCCCTCGTGGAAATTGTCGCCCTTGAAAAAATGTTGTACTTTACTCACTCAACACACAAATAACTGTTGTTCAGAATCAGGATCAGATTATTTATTTCTATAAAGCTTACAATCTTCGAGTCCCAACAAACCACATGATTTGTGTTGGGTGCTCATAATTACATAGAGCTACAAAAAAGTAAAACTAAAAATACAAAAAATTAACAAAGTGCTCGGGTGGCGGTGCACTAACGAACTAAAATATTTGTACCCACTGGTTAAAATCAAACATTACAATGTATCCTGTACTCTTGAATGAGTAATGTTATCGTGCTTGCTTGGTTGGTTGTTTGCACAGTTATCTCAAAAACGGCTCCGAGGATTTCCTTCAGAGTCTGGAAATAAATAATTTATGACTCTAAAATGTCTTTTGTGCAGATTACTCGGCCAGAGAAAATCTAATAACGTAATAAAACGATTATTAAAGTTGTGAAATTTTAACATTGGCCTTATGAGTTGTCATGATAGCAACGAAATAAAACAAGGAAAGTGTAAACAAATGAAGTAACAGCTGCTTGCAATCTACAGCCATCGAGGAAAAATACAGTGAGTGGAATCAAGAGTTTATGGAGCAATAAAAAAGGTTTCTATTTATAAATTTTATGACATTGAAATATTTTATAGTAACTGGATGAAATGGTAAACATGAAATAACACTGAGCAAGGCTCGGTCCACCAGGTACTTGAGACTAAGAAGCGATTATCTCAAGGAGAACCAATAATTGAGATCAATATATAGTATATGATACTGAAAACAAATTAAAATATATTATGAAATCAGCATAAGTTTACGTAAAAGGTGGTTTGATGCACTAAGTTTGACAATAAAAAGAACACAAAAGAAACCATACACAGCTACCCACAAATACAGATTACTACTTAAATGTATAATTAAGTGGGAAAGTTAAAATCAAGACTGAAAACAGTGTACTAGCTTAACAATGGCAATCACTCACACATTCACTCACTGACACACATTCTTTTCCTTTTTAATTATGTAGTGTGTAATTTTGGCTTTTGTTTAGTAACTAAGAAATCAAATCAAATTTTATTTTTTTTTTGAATATTCTAAATTAAAAAGCAGTTCATTTAACAGTTTTGGAACCACGTGACTAAGCAAATTCTTACCATAGGTGTTGCAATGTCTTGGTAATTTGAATTTTTCTAGACTTCTAAAGGAATATTGCTCTCTTACATTTGGTAGTTTGAAACTGCAGTTTTAAAAAAAGTTTAATAATTTTATACTTATAAAAACCCTCTGGGAGGGTATTATACATTCTGAAGATACTGACTAGCGAGTGTGTTTCTGGAAATTTTTGTTTAGAAATCATGTTGCGCATTACAATGCTTTTTGTCACAGATAAGGCCGGAACAGGCCCTGGCTGCGTTCGAAGCCAAACTTGAGCTGGACGAACTCACGGCCTACCAACACCAGACCGAGCAGAAGATTCTGCAACCGCAGAAGGACTACAGGTGAGAAATATACAGGGTGTCCACGTCCAGAGATTATGGCGAAATATTTTAGAATATACCTTTAATACCTCTTAAGACGGGGACAAAGCACTGGCCACGTATTTTAACCCGAATTTGAGTGAAGGATGAATGTTGGATGATTGTGGCGCTATCTTGTAGTACTGTTACTGACTAAGTCTGACATGTTCCTTAGACAGGACTGTTAATTAATAGCCCAACAGCCAATGGCAACTAAGGGACCTACATTTTAACGTAGGATCCGAACCACAATTTCGCCTGGATTACAATTTACGAACTGGTCTAATTATGAGGATGGTCCCATGAATGAGCACTCAATAGTGTGGACGTTAATCCCCACTATGGAACACCGCGTCCACAAGCCATCGCTCATAACTGTCCACAATTCGTGACCTCCAAGTAGCTGGATTACAGTATGATAGTAGAGATAAAAATAAGAAAAAAGGTTTATGTAAACATAGGTCCTAAAGTGCTTTGTTTTCCGTCTGTGTGTCTATTTGTGTTTTTTACACATTTAATTATATCTCAAGAAACTGTTAACGTATGAACTTCAAACTTGGTACATAAATTACCAGTATCAAGGACTATTTTCGTAAGAAGTATTTAATTTCTTCTTGGTATCATTTCAAAATGGCCGGCTTGATTTTTCTTAAGCTGAAAGTTTTAAAAACCGTAAACTTTAGAAAAATTATACAAGAGACAAAATGTTGCGAATATTACTCTGTACATAAAACATCATACACAGTAGACTCTCTTTTATCCGGAACCCTCGGGCCGAGGGACTGAGGATGTCCGGATAACAGGTTTAATGTTAAACCGATGTTTCCTAAAAATAATTATTAAATGCAAACATCAAAAATAAAATATTTTATAGTAATTTGTTTATAATTTTTTCATGGGAAACATTGAAATTGTTCCTCAATCACCAAAAAACTAACTCATTTTACTTGTTTTGAAGAGAGCATAGTAATCAATCAATCAATCAATCAATGCATTAAAAATATCTTTATTCATAAAACTGTACAATTTTTACAGATCCACAGAGAAATATGACACGCATTTCCATGGAGGTCAGTAATGTCAGTAATTACTGACTTCAAATATTTTTCCACAAAAATCGTTGATACTGGTTAAACCGATGTTTTGATAAAAATTGTCTGGTTGAAATATGGTATCTTCGAGAGTGGTCCGGTTAAACTGATGTCCAGTTGAAAGGTGTCCAGATAAGAAGGAGTCTACAACTGAAATTTAAACTAAAAATGTATGTGGTAGCTAACGTGTCGAATATAAAAGGTTAAATACCTGCGTGCCCAGTGATTCTGTAATCTGTGATTTGATTGTGCGTTTTGGCATTTAAAAACATTTCAAATATGAAACAAACAAACAAAATGCATGTGGGCCTACTTATTCAACTTTTTTAAAAACCAAACTGGAACAAAATGTAGCGTGCCAACGAGTGTCGGGTCTCGAGTGCAGGTTATGGTGCTAATCAGCCGACTGTTGACCGCTGGCTACCTCTATTCCCAGAGTCGGTTTTGTTTAATTTTATCAAAGCTTCAAAAAGTATAACGGACAGCAGTTTACTTTTATCATGCAGAACTTCTTGGGGGCAAGTTTTGGCGGCTTTAGAAATCTTGTATTTTTTCAAAGCCGTCATAGGAGGGTCATTTGTGTTGTATTGTAATGACCTTTATTGCAAATCTGCAAAGCTTTGAGGTTCATTTTCATATCTGTGTAATTATGGTTTTCTTTGGCATGGTGTTCGACAAAACTAGATTTTCGTAAATTGGCAGCTTTGGGGAGATACTCCTTGAACCTTTTTTTAAAAGAACCCCCTGACCAATGTAAAACTTTACACAATCATCACACACAATTTTATAGAGACCTGTTTTATTTCTTAAGTCAACAGATGTTTTGTTTTTATTTAAAAGTTTTTCCAGTTTATTGTTGGTTCTGAATGAGACGAGCTTACCATGTTTTTTACACTTCATTTTTAGGGTTAGTGGAAACTTTGAACCGTAATCTACAGAAACAAAGTCATGTAGATTGTAATAAATAAATAAATAAATAAATAAATGATTTATTGCAGGTATACATACATAATAAAATACATAACATGCAACTTTATAAATAATGTAACAAAGCTAAATTCCATTTACATAAAATAACTTAAAACAACTGGTAAAAACAAAATAAAATTTTGCATGCTATTATAAAAACCTATGACCTGCAAAGGCTTCCCCAACAGGCACATCTGCCCAATTATAGGGGGAGCTTGATATATTTTTTAGAGAAAAACATGACCAAATATTTGTATTAACATATTTAACCTTGGACTAAAAAAAATAAATAAGCTTTATCTACAATGCATTCATTAAAAAAATAAAATCAAAAGTTGAGAACAAAAAAGACAAACTTTAAGAGCAGAGAGAATTGCAAATATTACTAAATTTATTGGCTCAAAAGCTGCTGACACAATTTTTTGAATTTTGATCGACTCATTGAAAAATCTAAATTGTTATGCAAAGAATTGTACAGACGGACAGACTCATTTAAGGGTGAATTTGCATGAGCAGATGTTCTATAAAAGGACTGGTAGATCGCCCGGCTAACCCGACCGCCGTACCGCGGCACAAGCCACGATACCCCGGCCAAGGTCACAGGGTCGTCTACGTCCCCAGCCACCACATCACGCAGATAACACAACAACGCTACCTTCCTCCTTATCTCCAGCGATTGAAACCCAAACATTTCCAACATTTCCTTATGCCTAATAAACCAAATTGGATGATTAGGAATACCAACAAACTTATAATAAAGGATTCTAAGAAATCGCTTTTGCACTTTTTCAATCATATTTACGTACAAAAATGAATTGGGAGACCAAATAATGGAACCAAATTCCAGTCTTGATCGAACCAGAGACATGTAAAGCAACTTGATAGTATTTATATCGTTAAAATAATGAGATACTCGAGAGATAAAACCCAAGATACTATAAGCTTTATTTACTGAAGATATAATATGACGATTAAAGGATAAATTTGGTTCAACAAGAATACCTAAATCCTTAAACACGTGTATTCTTTCCAAACCAACACCACTCAGTGTATACTGGAATAAAATCGGATTTTTCTTACGATGAAAGGACATCACCATACATTTAGAGAGATTTAATTTTAACCTATTCGAATCACACCAAACATCCAAAAGCCTCAAGTCATTTTGAAGAGATAAGCAATTATCTAGGCTATCAACAATCGCAAAAAGTTTCAAATCGTCGGCATACATTAACACCTCGTTGCTAAGATGATTTGGCAAGTCATTTATGAATATATTGAACATTAAAGGACCTAAATTGCTACCTTGAGGAACCCCTGAGCAAACTCTAAAGTTTTCTGATTTAAAACCATCAAAAGAAACATACTGTTGCCTGTTATGGAGATATGAAATAAAAAACCTGACCAAATTGTTAGAAAATCCATAATAGTGCAACTTACGAAGTAAAATAAGATGATCAACTTTGTCAAAAGCTTTAGAAAAATCCGTATATATTGTATCTACTTGACGTTTAGAATCTAAAACACTGGATGTAAAATTTACAAAATTGCCAAGATTTGTGGAAATTGATCGGGAAGGATAGAAACCATGTTGTTTTTCTGAAATGTACTGCTTAATGTGTGGAAAGATGTTTTGGTGCAAAATTATTTCAAAGATTTTAGCTGGTGTCGAAAGTATCGAGACAGGTCTGAAGTTCGAAATCTCCCGTATGTCTCCTTTCTTAAACAATGGTACAATTCTTGTAATCTTCCAAAGATCAGGGAATGTACCAGATTTCAAGCAAATATTATATATATGACAGAGAGGATTTATAAGAAACTCGTAACAACCTTTAAAAATATAAGTAGGAATTAGATCGGGACCAAAGGATTTTTTCGAAGGTAACTTTTTACATTTGTAATGTAATGAAACTTTATTGTCTTACAACAATACTTATGGTCCAGCGAAGCTGGTGAAACAGGTGACATTGTCTTATGTCTTAGCCTAAAAGATTATTCTTAGCCTTAGAAGGTAATTAATTATTTATTATCCATCTTTACTTGTTGTTATTTATTTATATTTATTTTTATGCTTAATTTTAAAGCTCTAATAAAAGTTTTTGAGTGATGTAAATAGACTGGCCGACAACCTATTCTAAAATATATTATCTTCATAGCTTATTTCCGCGCGAGCTCTGTGAGCTCTTGGAATGTAAACATGTTTGCACATATTATTATAAATAAAGTCTTTGTCTATTGTCTATTGTCTATTGTCTATTAGCCTAAAAAAACAACACAACATAATAATTAAAATCAAACTAGCAAAGATTAAAATACAGAACTAACAATGGTATGATTTTACTTATTTTTATTGTCAGTAAGATATTCTGAAATCAAATAGTAATTTTTTTCAAGGAGATAGACTCTTTAACTTTTTTTAAATTTTTTATATTTTATTAATATCTTGCAAATTAGCAGGCAGACTGTTGTAAAGACTAAGACTCATATAGTTTGGTGACCTTTCAAACAGTCAGAGGCGATATCTTAGATACTGTAATTGATCTTTGAAATGTGTTTTGAATTGATGATTAAATTGCTTTTCAGTGTAATACTAAGAGTCGTTTTTTAAAGAAACCAAAACTTTTGAAATGTAAAGGGAAGGTAATGTTAATATTTCATACCTCTTAAATAAGAGTTTGCATGAGGTTCTTGTGATTGTATTGTATAGGCTGACCAGACGTTTGCGATTACTGAGGACAGTCCTCTGTTTTAATAATTGTTTGCGAAAATGTTTGCAGTCGTAAAATGCCCGCAATTTTAAAAATAGTCTATAGTTTTTCAGCAAAAAGGAACCTATTTCGTGTATTTTTAACAAGATTTCAAGAGTTATTAACTTTTTGGGGAATACTTTAAATAAAATAAAGTAAAAACAGCCGTTACCCCACTCTGGATATGTCAATATAGCCAGTTTACGAACTCTTTCAAGAGAACCTAATTTTACATGTCTGTACTAAATTTTGTCACGATCGGATGATTTTACAAGAGTTATCGTGTTAACGGACCTCCAAAAATGAAAATACTATTACCCATATAGCCCCTGTTAAATTTTGAAACAAATTGTGATTTGCAGGTAAAAACGCGTTTTCGCGATAATCTTACTTCACATACAGAAAGATCAAATAAACAGCTATCAATCGATTTAAAAATTAATACGATTTCTGAGGTTACCCAAACGGATATTTTTTTGTCCATTCTGTTAAAACGACGGTAATGGCTTATTCCAGAGGAAATTTGCTAAAATGTTCATGAACTTTGTTAAATGTATCGATTGTTTTAAAAATTCGTACTATTTGTCCCCACTTTTAACATATCCTCCTTTTTGTAGATTGTCCTCATTTTTTTAAAGACTTGGCCTCAGTATCAAGGAAAAATATATGGTAAGCCTAGTGCTGTAACTTATCGATTGTTTTGTATTGTGACGTGTCGATGTCGCGTGCAGCCAGTTCGTGGAGGCCTGTTTCGGGCCGTTCTCGGCGACGCTGGCGCGCACCGGGCCGTACAAGACACTGGAGCGAGAGGCGCAGGACCTGCTGACCAGTCTGCACGAGAAGCTGGACAAGCGACGGCGGGAGCTCAGCTGCGGTCTGGCGCCCACCGTGCGCGCCAAGCTCAAGCTCTCCAGGCTGGACTTGAAGGTGAGCCGCGGTGTCGCTGGGCACGGGGGGACATATATTGTGAGAGGTATAATAATTATTTTGAGAATAAGTAATTATTTTTTGATTATATCAATAATTATTTTGAGAGGAAGGTTCTCGAAGCACTAGACATCAGAAAACACCTTAATAATTTCATTAGGGACAACAGGATGGAGCTTAGTTGTACGTGGATTCCCCTTATAGAAAAGCTAAAATGTGAATGTGTTTGAGAAAGGGCCAGATCAGCCACGCCTTCCGGGAAAACAACGGGGTAAACAACCCTCCCCCACCCTCGAGCCTAAATAACCTGGGGCAGAGGGCCCCCGGCCAGTGAATGAGTGTTAGGAATTTGCCCCGAAAATGAACTGCTACATCGGGTCCGAAACGTCAGCAACCTCCAACTCATCGCCATCTTGGTCATCACCCGAAGACCAGGATTCTTCATATGTATATGAAGACCACGGAAGCCTCTCACAACGTATCAGTTTATTGTTACTTGATAAGTTGTTTCAAATCGTGGCCATATGTGTACAAAGAACTCGGAAGCCTCTCACAACGTATCAGTTTATTGTTACTTGATAACTTGTTTCAGATCGCAATCCAGCAAGCGGCGCTGATGATGGAGCGACTGTACCCGGGCGGCGTCTGCAGTCGCTGGGGCGTCGGCGAGGACGAGTTCTGGGAGAGCAAAGGTACAGTAGACCCCTCTTAACCTCCCTGCGGAGTAATTGAATCGTTTAGTTCAAAAACCCATTAAAAGCTATTTTTTACGAAATTCAGTTAAGACCATATTATTGTTCCTTAAGGGTAAACAAATCGTTCTGTGCAATAACCAGTCCTGTCCGATGCTCAGAACACAACTAAAATCCATGTTGAAGTCTGGTTGTAGAGGAAAAACCCGTCATGTTCAGGTTCTTAGTGGGTTTTTGCACTAAATAGTCGGGAATTTCTTTTTTGCTCTGAAACCCATAAAAAGCGAAATACATTTTTGGCTTTTGATGGGTTTTTGAACTAAACGATTCAATTTGCCCTCCGCGGTTTTTTATGTGATCAGTAGTGCGCAGTTTAATTATGCGATGAACATCACATTGCGGGGTTTTCGTCTCAACACGACGAACGTGATACTGCAAAACTCGTGACAAGGACGTAGTACCAGAAAAATCCACTAGGGTGCAGCACCAAACGGTCTGCAACTTGTCAGGGTCAACTGTACAGTCGTAAAATGAAAAAAAACCTAGCAGAACAGTTGTACCAACAAAATAACAATATAAATCAGCTGAGAACGTCAAATCTGAGTAAACTCAGGCGTCGCAGTTGACGAAGCGAGGGTGTTGCACGAGATATCTCGTGCGCAGCAGTCTCGGGTGCAGAATAATATCAGGATCTAACTTGTGCGCAGCAGATAAGGGGTTAACCCATAACCAAGGTCAGATAACTCAAAAGGTCAGTTGAAACTGGTAATTCTCCGAAATCAGTTTAAACAGGGTCGGTGAAAGCTGGAAATTGATATTTTCAACCTGATTTGATTAAAGTGCTGGTACTGTAAAATTTATTTTAGCAATTTTACTTTAGTAATTTTCTGCATCACATTTTTCTATGAAATGAATATACTTTATATTAGACAACTTTTTAAAAGGTCTTTAAACGTACATTCATAAACACTCAGATGACATATTTGAACGCGTGACTCATGACTATAGAACAAGAACAGCACTTGGGCAAGGGATACGCATACTGAGACTAACGAGGACATTCTCAACAACGAACTGCTATTACTTGGTCCATCACTTATATATAGTCCAGTCAAAACAGGGTTTGACCTGGAAAAAATTCCGTTAATTTTGAAACTTTGCACACTTATTTAGAA